>CM031242.1:465209623-465335173 GCA_018340775.1 Taxus wallichiana var. yunnanensis | reverse complement strand
ACCTTGACCCCTTCTTTGACCCCATAGAAACAATGACATCTCCCATATATGTGGCCCACTAAACTAATTGAGATTTTCCAATCTTTGTCTTGAGAGACAACCGCCTCCCAAGAGATCAGAACCCCGATATATGGTACACGTCCTCTAGGGTGATGGTCCACTCACCCTAACTCTTGGAAGTTTAGAAGTGTTCCAATCTGCGTCCCAATATGAAAATAAGTCACATAGTATGTGACTGGAAGGAGCAACATGAGTAACCCGAGAGATCCACAAGATCCTATCCCTCTGTAAAGTGTCCCTCTCATCCTGGGACAATGCATCCAACACTACTGGGAGCCAATCACACTCCCTCTCTTTGCTCCATCTGATGTACTCCTTCTTCTGCATCCACCCAAAACATAGGAAAAAGAGTAAGTTAGTAACATAATCCAACTGGGAAAATCATCAGGAACATATAAAAATGCTAAAAATGCAAAAACAACAAAGTAAAACATCTCCTTTGTATTACATTCAAAACTACCACCTGTGTATGGCGGTGGTTTCTGCAACCGCCACCTTATAGGGTAGTGGTTTGTAACCGCCACCTTCATAGGGTGGTGGTCCATATTTGCCACCCTATGCAGGCGGCGGTCCGTCGAATCACCAAATGGCTCAAAATCCCTAAAACACTTTAAAAATGCAAAAATGCATCATTTTAGATGAAATAAAAACCTACCCTATGGGCGCCCCCCCAGAGACTCATTTAAAACTAGCATTTTCAAAAATAACCCCCCAAGACAAAGATTTCTACATTTCTATCTTTTAGGTTTAAAAATGATAAATTGAGAAGAACACGATCTTGTAACAGAATGTTTTGATTGTACTCTCATCAAAAATGGTCACCATGGGTCCCAGAGCTCAAAAATCACCAAATCGACATGTGCAAATGAATAGTAAAATGAGCTAGTTTTAAATATATATAGTATTCTAATTTGGTTTTGAATGTTTTTCTTCATAGAAATGGAGTCAAGAAGGTAAGTTCTAATCCCACGTAAATGGTAAGTCCTCATTTCATATTAACTTAATTTAGTTTTATTTCTCAATTTATTTTATCTATCTGCACTTGAGTCCTCTTTTCATTTTACAGGTAGTGGGAATTTTGATGGCAATGTTTCAACACATGGGCATGTCAGGTATAACTTCTAACTCCCCATTTTGGGACCGCCATACTCGGACCCACCATTTTATGCCTCTCCATGGCTAAAATGATTCTTGGATAGGGTAATATGTATGTACCCAAAAATGTAGGTGACTTGTCTTACTACTGAAAGAGGTTACGGAAACCCCAATGATGATACATGTCTCCTTGAAGGTGTTCAGAATCTAGAAAATCTCACCAAGTATATGTTTGCATCCCATGTGCCTCATCCGGCCTCCGCATGCTTTGTTCTACCCTCTGCCCCCCTTTTTCCTTGCATTTTGGTCTTAAGTGATGAGAAGGGCCGCCTGCCTGGGAAACGGTCCGTGACCACCGCCCTTGAGATAGGAAGTGGTCCTGTAACCTCCACCCTGTATAGGGTGGTGGTCCTATGTGCATTTTCCAGAATGTTTTGATAATTTCACAAAACATAAAATTCAAATTTCTACCCGCATTCTTCAACCACTTTGGCTTGCATTTATGTTTTGGCTGCCTTGTAAATAGTGTTTTCCCTTTGTTTATAGTAAAAGAGATCAATTGGGAGTTACCCTCTGGTAAATGTAATTGTTATAAATAGCCAGCTTGTTCTCAAGCAAATGGCCCCTCTCCTTCTCTATTTAATTATTTAGTTTGTTTGAAGTTCTTGCTTAGAGTTCCAATAGTTTCATGTTTTGCATCAATTATCAGCCTTCCTTTGTTGTTTAGAGATCATTTGATCTTCTTGTTTCATCTTACTTCATTGTTGTTCCATACAATCAGTTTAGAATAAGGTAGTTTCATTTTAGAATTGGAATCCATTTAGAGTTGTAGGTTTTGTTTTGTCACAAAAGATAGTTTCCAGAATTCTCGGCATATTTGTGTTGTATTCCCACAATAAATCCTACTAGGAATTGCATAGTCAAGCTCTATTCACTTGCACTATCCCTCTCTTACTTGCATTGTATTCGGTCTATATCCAAAGTTTCCATTGTTTGAATATCTTCTTCTATTGATGCTATCATATACACACTTTTCTAGATTCACGAGAACATGAAGGAACGAGGAGATCACACTAAGGGGATGAAGTCACACACAACTGGATTTACCACTATTCTGTAAACTCCAGGTTTGAGCTATCAAAGTTCTAGTTATAGTACATCAAATAGAGTAGTAAATTATTTCATTTCAGTTAAAGTTCACTTTCAATATTGCCAGGGAAGTTGTGGGAATGATATTTTCTGAGAAACTATGATTCATTCCTCACTTCTGAGGTAGGATTGAGATTTTTGATTAAACTAGTTAGTTACTTAGATATTTAAGATAAACTCACAACTGCATAGGTAAATAGCTACATCGGGCTACTTTACTTGTTTTGATTATGTCATTTGATTAATTGTCCATTTTTTGAATATATTAGAATAGTTTCTCTTTTAATTTCGTTAAAATACTTCATCGAAAATACAAAAATAAAAGAATATATGCATAGTGTAGATACATATTTTATAATTATTTTATTCATTTCAGCTTAAAATCAAATAATCTTTGCATGAAAATTATGCGACCTAGAGAGCCCAGAGAATACATATTTGAATTGATAGTGCCTCAACCAAATATCCCACAACACTAGCTGATATAGATCAAGACCTTAGGATCTATGTTTTTCGAACAACGGTAAACCTATGAGAAGTTAGTGAATAATTGAGAGAGTTAAATATTAAAGACAACAAGGCATACACATTTTGGTCAAATCACCCTAACTATAGACTGCCTTGATAGGATATCTGCATGATTGTATAAGGACTCGAAAGAGAACAAATATTTGGTTGCGATCCTTTAGTTCCATAGCCCAACATAGGAGACCTCCTCATCAACATAGATACTAGCTTACGTATTCAAGTTGCAGAACACCTGTAAGGTATTCTAAGAAAATTACACAACTTCTAGTTCTAAACATAGAGGCTGAAAAAGCTTACAACTATTGGATAGTCGGGAGAAGAGATTGACTCCTCATATGACCATAGGAGGTCCACCACAACCATGAACTTATGGTTATGATCCATAGGTCCCACAACCTAACAGACTACTAATCAATCGACATTGATGCTAGTTTACACACACTAATATTTAGATCCTCACCACTTCCACCAGACATCATTACACAATTCTCCATATTAAACGTAGTATCTAATCAGGCTAGGGATTTCTGGACTAGACCAGAGAATCATCCATAAAACTCTAGAGGATCCACTACACCTCTCATCTCAATATTTCATGACCTTGTCTGGAAATATACATGAAACACCTACAAGTCACTTTCCACATATCCAATAGCCAATAGATAGGATCTCGGTGAGAGCTCAACATTGATTACTGACCTCCGAGCAACTATTATATCCAAATGATCCATTACACCAATTAGGTTAGGAGAGCCTTCTTCACCTTATATTCATAGATTCCATTTTTTCATGTTGAGGATATAAGATTTCCCAACTAGTTTGTTTGTATCTATAAAAATTCCATTCTCACCAACCTGTCTTGGAAAGAACTCGGGAGGTCGGGTACGAAGAAGAGTTGTTTGTAGATTCTCATGCTCACATGTCACTTTTCATCGTATAATGACCAACAAATTTTCCTTTTTTTTACAAATAGAGGTGGAATTTTTAGAAAGGTCAAGATAAGTTACAAGAAGCATACGATGATCAAATCATTCAATTGAAAATCAACAAGCTACCAAAAGGCTCAGTTACCCTGTAATCCATCTTTAATTCAAACGATCAAGCTAAAAATAAAAAATCTAACATGGTGGTCAAAGAAGAGGATTTTGAGGAAATCGAGGTAGCAGGATTTTGAGGAAATCGAGGTAGCAAGATTTTTTTAACAAAATTGGTAAAGTATGTACCGAAGAAGAAAAGAAAAATTTATCAAAATTTTTCAAGAGTATCATGATATTTTTGCATGGAGCTACAAAGACTTGCATGGTTTTGATCTAGGTCTAGCACAACATACCATCAAACTGGATCCTAATGCCAAGCCAGTTCGTTAGAAGCAGAGGCCAATTAATCCCAAAATTGATCCACTAATGAGAAAAGAGCTAACCAAACTCATTGAGGCCTATATAATTTTTCCTATTAAGCATTCCTCCTGGGTAGCCAATCAGTGGCCCTGTAAGGAAGAAGAATGGAGAAATTTGGTTATGCGTGGACTTCAAGGATTTGAATCATGCCTCATTGAAAGACCATTATCCTCTTCCATCAATGGAGAAAATCCTTCAAACAGTGGCAGGAGCTCAAATATTTTCTTTTCTCGATGGATATTGGGTTACAATCAAATTCTAGTCCAAGAATCTGATCAATTCAAAATGGATTTCACTACCAAGTGGGAAAGAATGCTTACAACAAAATGTGATTCATATTATCAAATGTCGGGGCTAATTTTCAAAGAGCCATGGACATGGAATTTAAGGGACTAATTAATGATATCATTTTGGTTTACCTAGATGATATAATTGTATACTCTAAGCATGCAGGTGACCACATTACACATCTAAGAAAAATTTTCCAGAGGTGCAGGGAATTTGGGGTTTCACTCAACCCTAAGAAATGTATTTTCATCATACATGAAGGAAAGTTTTTGGGGCATGTTGTTTCGTGAGGAAGGACTATTAATTGATCCAGCCAAAATTTTCTCAATTTTTTCCCTCTCCCTCCCAAGTCACAAAAAGGGACTCCAAAGTTTTCTAGGCACCATAAATTTTGTGTGGAGATTCATCCCTCAATTTGCAGAATTGGCTAAACCACTGACAACTATGCTAAAGAAAAATATGCCTTCTCATAGAAAAAGAAAGGCAAAGAGAGTTTTTAAGTCATCAAAATTGCCATTTCTCAAGCTCCCACGTTGGTGAACCCCAGGTTCGATAAATATTTTATCCTCTACGCTTTTGCAGGTCAAGAGATCATTTCGGGTATCCTTACTCAACAAAATGATAATCTGATGGAGAAACCAATTGATTTTTAAATCAATCCCTCAAAGACTATGAGCTCAAATATTCATTTGTTGAAAAACAAGTCTTTACAATTATCCGAGCTCTTAAGAAATTCAAGCACATGTTGTCTAACAACAAAATTCATCTGATGGTGTCTCATCTAGGTGTCAAGGAATTTTTTTCTAAACAAAGAGATGAATGAGAAGCATTTTGGATGGATCACGAAGGTGATGGAGTATGACGTACACATCAAATTTACATAAATTTTTAGAGGTAAAGGTTTGTATCAACAACTTGTTGCACACATGGAATCTAAACATGATGAAGATGTTATGCTCTTAAATACTGATGAAGGTGATGATCATGTTAAGTGGTTATCCAAAATTGAGAATTTCCTTTCCTCGGAACATACCCTATGAATATGAATAAAATTCAAAGACGAACATTCCATCTTTAGTCTATTCCATATGTTATGATAGATAATGTTATTTTTCGAAGGGATTTGAACGATTTTATTCTTCGGTACATGGGACCAAAACATGTAATCAAGATACTAGAAGAGTTTCACAATGGCCTATTAGGAGGACATTATTCTGCACAAAAAAATGTTACCAAGATCATGTGATCCCATTACTATTGGCGGATTTGTTCAAATATGCTCATCTCTAGGTAAGGAAATGTAAGGAATGTTCCTTTTTCATAGGAAAACAGAGGTTGGCAGCCCTCCCTCTTCATCCAATTCAAGTGGATTAACCCTTCATTCAATGGGGTTGGATTTCATTGGAATGATTAATCCTCCATCTAGTGATGGACATAAATGGGTCCTTACTACAACAGATTACTTTACTCGATGGACAAAGGCAATAACATTGAAGGAGAGAAATGAGAAGGAAGTTCTTAATTTCTTAGAAGGTATAATGACAAGGTTTGGTGTCCCATTTACCTTTATTTCACACAACGCAATGGCTTTCCTTGGTTTGAAGCTAAGTGAATGGGTTGTTAAAAATGGGATCTACCTCAATAATTCATCTAATTACTATCCTTAAGGAAATGGATTGGCTGAGTGTAGCAATAAGAACCTCAAAAGGATTATTAAGCACACAATGGAGAGTAACAAGAGGACTTGGCATACACAACTTAAGACTGCTTTATGGGAATATGGGATCACTCCTAAGAGGGCCATCATAACTTATCCTTTTATGCTTTTATATGGAAGATAAGTGAAACTTCTTCTTTCCTTGGAGTTACCTTCTTTAGAGTTAGCTCATCAGCTTGAGGTTATGGAGAATGATTATTTGATAGTAAGGTTTCTGAACTCATGGAGTTGGAAGAATTACATAACGGGGCTATGGAGACTTTAGAGTAACTATTAGTGTGAAATTACAACACCCCCAAATGAGTTCTAAAAACTTCTTTTCTAAGGTAGACTCATCGGTGTGATTACATAACATTGAACTTCCCAAGGTGTGGGACCTGCGAATGGGAAAGATCTCCAGAGAAGGTTGGTTCCTCTTCCTTAACTACTGCCATAAGATATTCCGAGTGTAGGAAAGTTAATCTAATCCTAATCTAATTTCCAAGGAGAGGAGAGAAATAAAATTGGAAAGAACATAGCCTACACTAAAATGGTGATACACCAGCAAAGGAAGTGAGATATTCTGTTGAGGGAGAAAGAAATAGAGAAAATGGAGATGAGGGAGGTCAGATAGAAGTGACACAACCCAGATCTTCAAATTCACCATTAAACTCCATGAAACACAACATCCTACACCTGTAAATGTGAAATACATGCACAAAAAAACAAATTTGGAAGGGAGAGGCACGAGGAAACAACAAAACAATGTAAAGGGTTGAAGAACACCACAAAAACACATTTTTATTGCTCTAGAAGGTGCATAGACCATTACATTTCTGGAATAGAGGCACAAATACATTTTCCAGGCATGGGAGAAGGTTTACTACTCAAAATGGCATCGAGAAACAAATTTGACAGAGTTTCTCTATGCCTAGAATGTCTCTCCTTCTCAAACGAGAAGTGTTACAATATATATAGAAAGAAAAGAGAGAGAAGAGGGAAAATTCAAATCCTACTCCAACCACCATGAGATATGCATCGAATCCTACTTTGAAATTTCAACCAATGAATATCAATTCCTTCTACAAATCCACCCACAATATGTTGCTTCTAGTTCTAGCAGATCGAATCAAATCGGATCTAGTAGTTGTCAAGAGATTGGAATCTGCGTTAATGGCTTCAAGACTTCTTCTTCATTTTTCACCTATCGAGGGCCATGCGGCATCTTGGCACTCATTTGGGATTCCCTTTTTGGATTCATCTTTGGAGAAGCACCGCTAAGACATGTGGCTCTCTCTACTAGCTTCCGCTCCTTTATTTCCGAGCCCACATATAATCTATTTTTCATCCTAGAATTTGAGCTCGGGTGTCCGAGTCATTTCGCTCATAATTTCCTTATGTGCGGGGAGTTGTCTTGACCCATTTTTCCAAGGGGGAAAATTTGGGATAACAAGAACATCGAGGCTCAAGTTAAGAAAACTTTTGGGAAAAAGCATCCGACAAGCATTTTCAAGAAGAAGATTTAGTTCTCAAATGGGATGAAGATAGAGCCAAACCAGAAAACATACCAAGTTTGACACTCTATGGAGTGGGCCATACATCATCACGAAGTTACAAGGAGGCAAATTCATTTCGCCTATCCGGGATCATCACGAGTTACATAATTCCCTCGAAGGAAAAGCATAGTGGATAGATGAAAGCACAAGGAAACGTGAGCATCATGATATTGAGGTTGTTGGTTGTCTCAGAAACCATCCCTATTGAGGTTGTTGGCTGTCCCAGTAAAACCATCCATGTTGAGGTTGTTGGCTGTCCCGAAAAACCATCCGGATCATGAGCACAAATGGGTGGCAAAGTTGCAAAGGAAGTGTGAAAGTTCTAATTTTACCATGTAAACATTAAGGGGGGAATGTTAGGAAACTAATATTAATGTTTACATTATTTATGTATTCATTATATACAAATTTTAGTAATTATATTATTGTTATATTAACAATAATATGCTGGTTGGAGTTATTTTAACAACTCATATGATTTGAGTTGTGTATTGTTATTGGAGTAACAATCACAACTATATAGTGTTAATTGTTATAACACCTCCCTATTTTGTTGGAGGTTGTTTTGGCTATGTATATGGCTATATAATAGCCACATGTATCTGAACATTAAAATAGAGAAGAATATTATTTTCTGTGTATTCATTGTATAAACTGGTGTTATGCTTTTCATTTGGTTTCAGAGCGGTTTCGATTAAGCTGTGAAGAGATTTTTTCTTCGATGTTGTTAATTGTGATGGAAGGAATATATTAAGAATTTAAGGGGCAATGTATGTCTGCATATTGCCCTCTTTTATGCACAAGAATATTTGAGTGTCGTATGAAGATAATAGATTAGTTTCATATCTGTATCACCCTAAATCTGGATTATTCTTTGTGTTGACCGGTTCTTCAAACTGTGTATTGGGAGGCTCTGCAAATAAATTTTTTGTCATCCGGATCTGAGACTGTGGGAGAAAAAGTGTTTGGAATATGTGATAAGCTTGGGAAATCACTATTGTGGGAATATAAGCATTCATTTTATTCTAATAAGATCTTGCTTGCAATCAAGGTTGGCATGTTCTATCTTGCACCTTCAGCAAGTTGTTACCTCATGTGAGGATCTGCAAACAAATTTGGTCTGATTCTATTAATATACCGTAAAATCTGGTAGGCATTGGATCTCGATGAAGTTTGGCATTCTTTGGACCAAGATCAAACTCACATTGGCATAGGGAAGGTCAAGTCATGAGAAACAACGTTTTCTATTTTATTACAGTCACTACCAACTATCTCTGCTACCGTGCAAGTCAGAAGGGTGACTTGTAAGATCCACTCAACTTGCATCAACAAATATTAGTCCGTGATATTTCAACAGTTAGCCATTCACAGCTGTAGTCTCCACGTACCTGGCACAGTGGACATTGTGACTTCCATCGGCATTTGTCAGCATATCAAATCCTATTGTACAATATGTATGCACAGTCAATCATCCATTGGGCAGACCTACGTATAAATTAAGGAGTCATCGTTTGAGTGGAAGAAGTCTACATGCTCTTATACCCGTATCAAGTCATATTTAGGTTAGTCTAAAAAATGTTCTTTTCTTTAGTAACGTGTTGGAGTCCAAAGTTTGTAATCTGGTAAAATTGTTTAATCATCCACGTATGGTTCATAAAGGAATGTCATTGGTATTATTTAGTTTGGAATTTTAAGCTTGTTTGTAGTGGTAATAGTGGGATTTATTTGGTCCTCAAGAGTCTATTCTTTATTAAATTTCTATCTAAAAAAAAAATCATATATGATAAGAGACTAGGTTATGTATTAGGAGTGGGATATAGGGTATTGAGTCAATTTTGTTTATAATAAGTATTTTTTGTCAAAGTCAAAAATTTTATCAAAAGAGTCAATGTTTGTTTTATCATCAAAAGTATGTCCGTCAAGTCAATTATCAAAGTCGATGTCAAGTCTTCTTGGGTCCATAGTCAAAAAGTTGTATTGTCAACATTGTTATATTGTGTTTAGGTGAATATAGGTAGTCAATGTTAAATAGGTGATTTTAGGATTATTGTCTTGTCAAGTGTTAAAGTCATGTCATTGTATTAAGTCCGAAAAATAAAAAATAAATTTTCCTTACGAACGCATTTTCGGTGGAATCCGACGTTCGGGTAAGGTGTGTAATTTTTGAGCCTCAAATTCCAAATCTGCTAAGTTAAGTAGCATATTAATAGAGGAAGGAGGTCGATCAGTGACCTCTCGTCATTAACCAATGACGGGGCCATGTAGAAGATGTGGTGGCATATGTATGGTGTGAGTATATGATTTTTCAAAGGTGGTTTCCATTTTCTCGGTGTGCTTCGGCCATGCGACAGTGTTCCTGTTTTATGTGGTATTTGATGGATGTTGGAAAGAGAGTTGTGTTGGGCGCAGATGGCATTATTGATCCTCCGACCCGACTTGGTCCTCCGATCGCTATACTTCTTTGGAAGATGGTTAGCTAGAAGAATACGTTCACTAGCATTAGTGACCATGTGCAAAGCAAGACCTAACTAGCAAGATCCATTCAGAGTATGTTCTTCGATGCATTTTTCTTCAAGATATCTATTTGAGTGAAATTTCACATTGTGGGGGAATATACATACCAATGTTCCATTCCCATTCTACACCCAAAACGAATTAGTCAAGGAAATCTTCTAGTGGTAGTGGAATTTTTCTATGTTGTTCGAGATCGAGGCGAAGTGATCAATGATAGAGACTACGATTAAGAACATTATGATTCTTATAGGAAGTAATGTGAATTTTTTTCAATATATCTTCTATTGTGCAGTTTTGTGATATGCAAGTTGTGTTTCCTACATAATTCCCTGAAGGAAAAGCATAGTGGATAGATGAAAGCACAAGGAAAAGCAACATCATGATATTGAGGTTGTTGGTTGTCCTGTAAAACCATCCCTGTTGAGGTTGTTGGTTGTCCTGTAAAACCATCCATGTTGAGGTTGTTGGCTGTCCTGAAAAACCATCCAGATCATGAGCACACATGGGTGGCGAGGATGCAAAGGAAGTGTGAAAGTTCTAATTTTACCATGTAAACATTAAGGGGGAATGTTAGGAAACTAATATTAATGTTTACATTATTTATGTATTCATTAAATACAAATGTTAGTAATTATATTATTGTTATATTAACAATAATATGTTGGTTGGAGTTGTTTTAACAACTCATATGATTGGAGTAACAATCACAACTAAATAGTGTTAATTGTTATAACACCTCCATATTTTTTAGAGGTTGTTTTGATATGTATATGGCTATATAATAGCCACATGTATCCGAACATCAAAATAGAGAAGAATATTATTTTCTATGTATTATTGTATAAATCCGGTGTTATGCTTCTTAGTTTTTATAAGGCTACTAGCCTAAAATATTAGTAGGAAAGCATTCCCTAGAGGTCACCAAAAATTTTGACCTTTAAATCTTAACTTTAAAAGAAGATGTTAAAAGTTGATTCAAAATTTATTCTGAAATATTTCACTCAGAATTGTTTTTAAAAAATTTTGTTGAAGTTCTTCGAAACTCTGAAGTTCAAAAATTCAGACTTCAAATTTCAAAGGTTTCCTTTTCAGAGATTGGGAGAAGAAACCACCAAATCAAAAAAATTGACTTTGAGGTTCCGAACTCTGAAAGTCCAAAATTCTAAAAATTCGGAGTTCCGAACTTTTAGGATTTGGAAGTCTCCTTTGGATTTTTCATAATTTTTGCCTCGAAGTTCCGAAGTCCGAAACTCCAAAGTTCTGAAATTTCTAAACTTCAAAATTTTGAGGCTACAAACTTGTGGTTTATACAGACATTTAATTCTCACCTACCCCATGTGTCGGCTTCTGGGAATTAATTTAGGGTTTTTCTATATAAACTCAGATTTTTATCTGTCATTTTCACCGATTTTTGCTCTGACACTCTAATTTTTACAAAACTTTTTGTACTTTTGAGGCATCATTTTCAAGGTAATTTTGTTTTTGGGTTATTTATTCTTGTTTTATGATTGTTTTGGGTTTCTATTCCTTGTTTATTTTTATTTGTTTCTTCCTTTTCTTATTTGAAAATGAAACCCTCATCATCCACCATTTTTTCTTAAAAATGTTTCCTGATTTACACAGCTACAAAATCCAATATGTGTAGGCATCTAGTCCAAATTGCATGATAATTTCTTCTAGATCTCCACAAGTATTTGATTTTCATTCCATGCCTTCGATGATTTCACTAGTTCATAGATTAGATTTGGAGCTTCTAGTTTCAAAGTTTTAGAGCTTCTAGTTTCGAGTGTTACAGTTCCAATTTGTAGTTTCGGAGGTCTACCCCTTTTCAAAATTTCATAGGTTCCTAATTTTTAGAGTTTTAGAGGTCTTCCAGCTTTGAGGTTTTAGAGGTTTATACTTCAAAGCTATAAATTTTTAGAGTTGCATTTTTTCAGACTTTCGACTTTGACATTTCGAGCTTTTACAAGTGTTTGTTACAAAATTTCTAAAGGGCATTCAGATTCGAATTCTAAATTAAATGTCAAAATCCTCATTAAAAGGAAAATTAAAAATGAAGTATACACTTCCCGAAGTTTCTCCTCACTCATGTCTTTCTTCAGACTTGGGAAATATTGGAGATACTGATCTTGGGCAAGTAGATTTTCCAGACTTTTGGGCAAGGTTGAAAGCTCCTAACAAGAAGTCTTAGATGTAGGCTATATATTATAGTGGGCTTGCTCTCTCTTCTAGTTTTCCTACATCCATGCATTTTCTGAATTTGTCTTGGCTGCATTATCCCCTTTTGACAAAGATTCTAGAACGGTGAAGAATGATGATGGCAAGGTCATAATTAGATTGGATTTTGACTTCTTTGAAGATCTGTTTAAACTCCCAGATGTTGAGGACTATGCCACAATTTCACTGGAAGCTATAATTAAACATTGGGACAAGGAAACTGAATTGTGTGTGAAGGTCATGATGAAGAGATACTTGGCCAAGAGTGTCACCAAGTTTCCTAAGACAATGTTTCGATCAGATTTTATCTAGGAAGTAAACGATCTCATTGTGTTGTTGAGTAGAGTTTTGGGTCTGTTTCTACAAAGGAGTTTTAGAATGGATGTTCCTGTATATTGCCACTATTAAAAAAACAAAGAATTCATATGATGGGGAGAGCATATCAGTAGCTCTATCTATTTTCAATTGAGTAAAGTCTTGTCTTCTAAAAACTTTTACATGACTTCTTTCTTGGTCTATGTTGCAGCTGTCATGGGGAATTCAATGGGTTAAATACTAAAGGTGTTAGAAGTGCATCACAAATTTTTGATTTTTATCCTCAAATCACGATGGATGAGGGAAGCAGACATTTTCATAGATTCAATGATGCCTTCTTTGTTATTCTTATTTATCATTTTGACAAGAATTTGTATAATCAAAGGATTTCTGATGAGGCTTTCAAAGAAGTATGAGAGTGGGGAGCCATTTATCTTTAATTTCCAACATTTACATACATCAGGATTCCTAGTTTTGTAGGTTCCCCGAGTAAGTTACCAAGGTTCCCTACTGATAAATGGGTTTTGTTAGAGTTGGTTTGACAATTTTTGGATTATCACAAAATCTAGAACAAACGGCATAAGGCGGAGTCTAGTTTCCCATTTCAATCGAAAGGTATACTTGTGCCAATATTTATAAAGCAAAGAATGTGGATGCAAAGATGTCTAAAGTTACCTTGTAAACCTTTCATCCCAAAACCAATTTTGACTACTGGGGTAAGTTCAGTGAAATGGGTTTATCCAGTTCTCACGTGCCTCAACTAGAGGATATTTGGATTCACCGGGATGAGGTTATTATCAGGAAACGAGAATATGAAAGATTGAATTTGGATGAGGTTAGAAAGTTTGGTCTTGCGGAGATTCCAAAGGATATGGAGGATGAAGAGGAAGTGTTGGATCCAATATACAAGGATAAAAATGTTTCCAATCAACCATTGTCATGGATTGATTGGTATCAAGAGGAAAGTGCAATCTAAGGAAAGGGTGGGGCCCATTTTACAAAGAACATATGATTGGTTGGATACCTTGGGAATTTCACCCAAGGGGTTGGATCAATCCATAAGAATAGAAGCCCAACCAACAATGAGTCTTCCTACACCCACAAGAGGAAAAGTCTTGTTATCCAAAATAAGCCCCTACTTATTTTGGCTAACTTTCCTTCATCCTTTCCTTATTTTGTGCCTTAGTCTGAATTTTTCACTTTTAGCACTCCAAAGTTTTTGGGTATGGTTTAATAGATAGATAATTTTCTCACCTTTCCAGAAAGGTAAAAATTTCCTCCTAACTCCTTGTATTTTTCAAGTTATGGCTCGGTGGAGTTTTGGAGGGAAATTTTCCTTGAGAAGGCCCGAGGCCAATAGAAATGTGCCACATGCAGCAACAAAGGTCGGAGGCGTTAGGATATTTTGGTGAATTTTTTTTGCCAAAGTGGTTAGTGGCGTCAAAATAAAAATTTGAAGTGAAGGCCCGTAACCAATATAGTGGTGACACATGTCATGGCGGGGCAATGACGATGCTGGGAGGTTGAGTTATGACACTTTGGTCAAATGGCGCAAAGGGGAGATTTTGGCCCGAAAGCCCGTTGAGAAATAACATGCCGCCACGTGTCCTATCGGAAGCGGGGGTCGAGCGGTGGGGAAACCTTGAATTTTTTTCCCAAAGTGGTCAAATGGCACAAAGGTAAAATATGAAGTGAGGGCCCGTAACCAATATAATGGTGACATGTGTCTCGAATCGATGGGGGGCGTGAGAAATTTTGGAAATGTTTCCAAAATTCAAAAGAGGGTAAAATGGCCATTTGAACCCATGGACAAATGGGATGATACCACATGGCAGAGGAGGTTGGGCCAATGGAGATTTTTGGGATTTTTTCCCAAAATTGCAAAAAGGAAAAAAATTCAAATTTCAGCCCGCGAACCCATTTGTGCCCTAATTTTGCCAATTTTTCCCTAAATCTTCAGAGGGCCATATCTTTCAAACCAGAGCTTGGTTTTTCTTGATTTTGGTGTCATTGGAAAGCTATTGAAGTCCTCTACATGATGGAATCTTCAATTTTTTTGGTGGAGTTTAGTGAGAGAAAATGAAAAACACCTTTGGCATGGGAAAAAGAGAAGAACCGACATTCAACCACCATTTTTAATATGGTATGGCTTCCATTCTTCTCCAACATGGTCAAAAAATCTAGGGAATGAACTTTAAGGGTACCCATGCTATTTTGATGGATCTAGTTGATGGTTGAATCATTCATTTCAACTTTCCCACATTTCTCCTTCTGGACTCTATTTTTCATTATTAAAAGCCGATTTGGCTCTTTTGTAAAGGGTTGGACATTTTTATGTTCTACAGGCTCCCTCCTTCACCTTGGAAAGTGAATTTGTGGAATATCAAACCTTTTTGAGGACTACAACATGTTTTTTCCTCCTTCTCGCTATTGTAATGCATCATATTAAAAATGGAAATGACAATGAAGCTCTGTGAATGAGTTTTCAATCCTTTTCTTGTTTTTTGCTTCATTCTGATCCTTCATTACATTTTAGAAATTTGTGCATGATTTGTGTTGCATTTTTATAATTTGTGTCAATTTTCATAAATAGATGTTCATCACTCCTTTGGTGTATCACCTTTTTAGTTTAGTTTTATCTTCTTTTCTCTCTTCTATCCTTGTCTCCTTGGTAGAATTAGAGTAGGATTTTGAGTTAAACCTCTGAAAATTTCATGCATACATCTGATTAGAGGAGTAGAGGAACCAACCTTTAATCTAGAGATTTTTTTCCATTTTTACAAGTCCCACACTTGGGGAAAAGATTCCATGTTGTGTAATCACACTGGATGCCCATTATCAAACTAGAAATCTGAGAAAACATCTAGGGGTGTTGTGAATTTGCACTAACAGTTTTGGCACACCCGTGGGACCTTAGAGGTCTTCATCTTCATTACAAAAAAGTTGATGTGCATTTTTTGTAAGTTTCTTGCTTAAAAAGAGCCCTGATTTGCACATCTGGTGACTCCAAAAGGATAAAATCAACTAGTTTCAGTAGTCCAAGTCTAAAGATTCATGAGAAGGATCCAAACAAGGTCAAGGGCTAGAGAAGAGGGATTGTCTGAGTATCTGCAATTATCCCTAGGAAGAAGAGAGAGGGGAAGAAGAATTCAAAGGTCTCCATCTCCACCAAACAGAACTCTATCAACTCCTCCACCTGGTAGACCTTTCACCCAATCAACAAGGGTTCTTAAGCCAATCAGAATGGCACAACCCAATCCTTATGTCAACTTCACTAAGATAATCCCACTTACTCTCAATCCACAAAACCCAGTTCCAATTGTAACATTGAAGAATATCTCATACTTTACTAGGGAAAATCATACTACTTCTGGTGATCATGTCAAAGACATTGATAATGTTTGTGCAATCCATGAGATTGTTGAGATGCAAATTATTGTCAAATTGTTGGCATCTTCATTCAAAGGGAAAGCCTTGCAATGGTTTAGGAGCCTTGGGGTAGGCTCTATCCAAAATTGGAACTAGTTGTGCATAGCTCTCCATGATCAGTTTGGAGAAAAGGGAGACAACTTGTCTCTATTGGAACAACTGACAACTATCAAGAGAGCTCCCAATGAGTAGCTAACAAGACTTCAATTTCAGATTTCAAAGGACATGGGATAGAATCCCAATGACAGTAAGGCCAACAGCTGAAGGTGCTTTCTTATACTATCTCAAAGCTTTAAATTCTGACATTTCTATGTTAATCCAATCCATGGGAGGTGCAAATATACCTGCATCTTATAACATCACCATTAGGGCTAAGAATTATTTGATCCAAGATGGTAAACTTGCACCTAGGCCTCTATGCCCTTATATCCAAACTTGGAAAGCCCAAGCACTAGTCAAGCACCTACTTTAGCTCCTATTCCCACTCCTAGAAATCAGAGTTCAAATGAAACTTCTACTTCATCCTCTAGTGCCTCAAATGAGCTTCAAGAAGTCATGAAACAATTACAAAATTTAGGCAATGAGCTGGTTACACTCAAGAGGCAGCAAGCCCAAAGTTTTAGACCTTCTTATTAGTCTCAAACTCAGCCTAATAGGAAACCATATCAACCTAATAGGCCACCCAATCTAGTTGTAAATCAAAATCAAGTAAGGCCTCCTACTAATAGACCATTTCAGCCCTATAACCCCAATGTTGCATCTACCTCTAAAGCCTTAGTGCTAGTGTAAAATAATATAGCTCAAGAGTATGATTGGTGTTTCCCATGCAATGAACCTCACAACTAGTCTATGTGCTTCAATGGTGCTTTGAACCAAGCTTTGATGGTGACAAAATTGGCATAGAGAGTGAGGTGAGTCAAGAAACAAACCAACAACAAGGAACATCTCAGCAAAATACAACTCCAAATGAGACTACACTTGTGAATTGGCAGGCTAAAGATTTTTGTGGTATGAATCAAACAATTTCTCATAATGTAGTAGCTAACACATGGTCAAAGAAGAGGAATATTGGTGAAGGGAAGTCATTAGCTCCAGGTGATCCACAACCTTCCATCACTCCACAAGGTGTTGGTAAGCAAAAATGTAGTTCCAAATGTGCAAGGACAGCCCAAGCCACCTTCTAGACCAGCTCAAATGCCAGTTGTTGCAGCCCATGTACAAGAAAAGAATGTGTAGACTAAGGGGCAGAAAAGAGATGTTTCATCCCCATTTAACATCATTGAACAAATGAAGAAGACAAATGTGAACATATCTATGTGGGAGTCACTATCCATCCTAGGCCAAAGGGATCTACTACAAGCTGCCATGAAGAATTGGTCAACCTCAAATCAGCAAGCTCATATGCAAGAGAAGGTACTCACAAATGCTACTCAGCCTGAGGGGAATCTTGGAGGATAGCAAGGTAAAGTTTTGAAGCCCCCTCCATTCTATGTTTCATTGATCATTGGGGATAAACTAGTACACAATTGTATGATTGATTATGGGCAAGTAGTTCTGTGATGCCCAAGCAAATAGTTGATCAGGTGGGCCTCCAATATGAAGTCATATCCAAGGGGGTGGTGCAACTAGATGGGACAAGAGTAAAAAATAGTTGGGGTAATTAAATATTTGAGCCTCACTTTGCATGCATGCCCCAATGTCATTGTTTTGCAAGATGTGTTAGTGATAGATTTACCACCACTTTTGCCCTATGTTTGTCAAGGGATTTCATAGCTAGAATTGGAGGCTATTTATCTATTGATTGGTCACACATGTTGTTTAGGACAAGATATGGAGCCAAGGCCACAATCAGGTCTGAACCTATTGCAAAACTTTCACATTGAGCCTCATACTCCAAGCCCAATCAATGCCAACTATTCAACATTTGATCAAGAGGATTATCCAAGCACACATGAAGCTGACACCAAAGTTAGAAGCATCCCAGATTTGACTCTTGATGAATGGGCAAGCAAGATACATGCTTTTGATCCCTACAAGGAAATAGAGGAATCTGAACTAGGAGTTTATTACATACATGAAGAAAATCAACCTATTCCTAGCATCACCAAGCCAGACCATAAAGATGACAATGAGGTATGGAAGCTGTTCTTTGATGGATCAAGAAGTAGAAAAGGTGTAGGAGGGGAGCTATGCTTGTTTCACCTCAAGGCATTAAGTATTATTCAGCTTTTAGATTTCAGTTTGCATGTTCTAACAACACTGCTGAATATGAAGCTTTGATACATGGATTGCATTGGTCAAGGAAGAGAGGCATCAAAACTTACAAGTCTTTGGTGATAGTGAGCTGATTGTTAATCAAGTTAAAGGATAACATGCTACCAAGAATGACCTACTCAAGAGTTATAAGAATAGGGTATGGGACCTCATTGAGGATTTTGAGGGCTTTGGCATCAACTCCATCCCTAGGAAAGAAAACCAAGCTGCTGATAGGCTTGCAGTAGTTGGAGCAGCTTTTGATGTTGTGGAGAGTATCAAAAAGATAAAATGCAGCCAAACATTCATGTGATTGTAAGGCCATTAGTGCCAGACAATAATGTAAGTTGTTAAGTGTTTAAAAGTGACCAACAAATCATCAATTTCTTGCAAGAAGAAGTTGAGTTCTCACCAAAAATCAAGAAAAGTTAGAACAACAGTATGGTGATCAAGTGGTACAGCTGAGAACCAATAAACTACCAAAAGGACTTGTCACTTTAGAGTCTATCTTTAATCCTAATGATCAATTTAGGAAGGAGAAAGCAAACATCCAAGTCAAGGGAGAAGATTTAGTGCCCATCTCGGTTGGAGAAGGAAAATCACTTCAAATTGGTAAAGTGGCAACCAAGAAAGAAAGGTATGAGTTCATGAAACTTTGCCAAGAGTTCCGGATGTATTTTCTTAGAGCTATGAAGACTTGAGAGGTTTCAATCCCAATATAGCTCAACACACAATTGAATTAGATCCAAGTGCTAAACCCATCAGGAAAAAACAAAGACCGGTCAATCCACACATGGAGCCTCTCATGAAGAAGGAATTGAATAAGTTAATAGAAGCAAGTATTATATTCCCCATCAAGCATTCAATTTGGGTTGCAAACTTGGTTCCAGTTAGAAAGAAGAGTGGAGAAATCAGTTGTGTGTAGACTTTAGAGATTTGAATAGAGCATCCCTCAAGGATCACTACCCACTTCCTTCTATGGAGCAGATTTTACAAGTTCTTACTAGCTCTGAGAGGTTTTCATTGCTAGATGGTTATTCAGGGTATAATTAGATCATGGTAAAGGAAGATGATCAGTTCAAAATAACCTTCACCACCAAATGGGGAACCTATGCATATAGAAAAATGCCATTTGGGTTGTCTAGTGTTAGAGCTAATTTCCAAAGGGAAATGGATATGGTGTTCAAGGGATTGATCAACAAAATAGTGCTGATATACCTAGATGATATTATTGTATTTTCTAAAAGTGCAACAGATCATCTCTTTCATTTGAGACAAGTGTTCCAAAGATGTAGAAGATTTGGGGTATCCTTGAATCCCAAAAATGTATTTTTCTAGCTCATGAAGGAAAGCTCCTAGGCCACATTGTTTCCAAAGAGGGATTAGCAATTGATCTAGAGAGGGTTGAAGCAATAAAATCACTACCATTACCAAGTCATAAGAAGGCCCTTCAAAGTTTCTTGGGAAGAATCAATTTTGTTTGAAGGTTTGTTCCAGATTTTGCAACCCTTGTCAAGCCAATAACCATGATGTTGAAGAAAAGTATGGCTTTCAAATGGATAGCTGAAGGTAAGGAAAGTTTTGAGGCAATCAAAGAGGCTATCTCACAAGCTCCAACTCTCATTAACCTAGATTTATCTAAAGATTTTATCCTTTATGCATTTGGAGGTGATGATACAATTTCTACAATTTTAGTACAACAGAACAAAGAAAATGCAGAGCAGCCAATTGCCTTCTTTAGCCAAAGCTTGGAGGACTATGAGGTGAGGTATTCCTTCATTGAGAAGCATGTTCTTGTAGTGATTAGGAGCTTGAAGAAATTTAAGCATCTAGTTTCAAACAACAAGGTTCAACTATTGGTTTCTCATGTGGGAGTTAAGGACTTCCTCCTCAACAAAGATCTAAATGAAAAATGTGTAGGGTGGATTACTCATGTCATGGAGTATGACATTGAGATCAAAGTCACCAAGCTGGTCCAAGGAAAGGGATTGTGTGAGTAGATGGTCTTGAGAAAATCAATGGAAGAAAGCAAAGAGAAGGATGTTGTTTTGGTGTTACAAGACAACCAAGAAAAAAGAGGTGTTCAAGAAGAGAATGGTGGTATGCTCACTCCTTGCTGGACCCAAGACATAATGCACTTCTTACAAATAGGCCTATGCCCTCCAGAGATGAAAAAGCCAAGAGAAGACACTTTAGATTGTAGGCTATTCCATATGCACTTGTTGATGGTGTCTTGTTCAAAAGGATATCAATGGAGTGTTACTTGAGATGCATTGGGACAAATCAGATTAAGAGAATGTTAGAAGAGTTCCATGGTGGATCAACTAGGGGGTCATTTTTCTCCAAGAGTGACAACCCTCAAGATCATGAAGGCTGGCTATTATTGGCCCAAGGTGTTTAGTGATTGTTATGCATGGATCAAGAGGTGCAAGAATTGTGCATTCTTCACAGGAAAGGAAAGATTAGCAGCCCTTCCATTGCACCCAATCTTAGTTGACCAGCCATTCATGCAATGGGGTTTGGACTTCATTGGAGTCATTAATCCAAACTCAAGCCAAGGACACAAGTGGATTCTAACAGCAACAAACTACTTCACCAAATGGACTGAGGTGGTGGCACTCAAAGAGGCAAATGAATCTAGCATTCTAGACTTCTATGAGGGGATAGTAACCAGATTTGGTATACCTACCACTATAATATCAGATAATGCATTGGCATTCATAGGATCAAAGGTAACTAAATGGGTTGTTAGAAATGGGATCTATCTGAGCACTTCATCAAATTATTACCCTCAAGGTAATGGCCAAGCTGAGTCCACCAACAAGAATCTATTAAGGATCATCAAGAGGACTCTTGATGAAAATCAGAGGACTTGGCACACTAAGCTCAAATCAGCTCTATGGGCTGATAGGATAACTCCCAAGAGATCCACATGTAACTCTCCATTTAGAATTGTTTATGGGAGAGAGGAAATCTTGCCTATGTCACTTGAGTTTCCAACATTGGAACTCATGAAGCAATTGGAATTGTTGGAGTTTGAACCCATGGAGGTTAGATATGCAGAATTGATGGAACTCTAAGAAATCAGAGAGCATGCAGCCCAAACAATGGAGAAGGACCAAGCTTTGATCAAGAGAACCTTTGATAGGAAAGCTAAGGCTAGAACCTTCCAAGTTAGAGATTTAGTGTTGAAATGGGATGCAGATAAGAGTAAATCCAGAAGGCATTCAAAGTTTGATGCCATTTGGAGTGGCCCCTACATGGTCACAAAATGCAAGAACAACAATGCCTTCCAATTGTCTACATTGGATGGTGAAGAACTATAGATTCCAGTTAATGGAATCCATCTAAAGCATTGCTACTAGAAGGGAAACTCCTCACCTTGTACATATTAGCTTAGAATTTCATTCCTCTAAGTGCTTTGGCACAAGTTTTTTTGTCCCAAGGATGCATCTTTTTGCAGGCCATGTTCTAGATCAAAGTAATGTTCTACTCTCACAATCTTCTTTCTAGAGATTTTCTAATGAGTTGAGAGTAACAAGTAGTTAAGTTGATGACTCCATTACCCAATGGATTTCTTCAAGCAGCTGGTCACTTCATCCAGTAGGTAGATGACCCCTCTGAGTCACCAAAATTGTTATCCAAAATAAGCCCCCTACTTATTTTGGCTAACTTTCCTTCATCCTTTCCTTCTTTTGTGCCTCAGTCAATTTTTTTCACTTTTCAAGCACTCAAAGTTTTCTAGGTATGGTTTCAACAGATAGATAATTTTCTCACCTTTCCAGAAAGGTAAAATTTCCTCCTAACTCCTTATATTTTTCAAGTTATGGCTCGATGGAGTTTTGAGGGAAATTTTCCCTGAGAAGGCCCGAGGCCAATAGAAATGTGCCACGTGGCAGCGGAGGTCGGAGGCGCTAGGAGATTTTGGTGAAATTTTCCAAAGTGGTCAATGGTGTCAAAAGAAAATTTTGAAGTAAAGGCCCGCAACCAATATAGTGGTGACACATGTCATGGTGGGGCAATGGGCGTTGGGGGAGGTTGAGTTTTGACACTTTGGTCAAATGGCGCAAAGGGGAGATTTTGGCCCGAAAGCCCATCGAGCAATAACATGTCACCACATGTCCCCGCTCGGCAGTGGGGAGGTCGAGGAAGTGGGGGAAACCTTGAATTTTTTCCCAAAGTGGTCAAATGGTGCAAAGGTAAAATATGAAGCGAGGGCCCGCAACCAATATAATGGTGACACGTGCCCCAAAGCGAAGGGGGCCGGAAAATTTTGGAAATGTTTCAAAATTCAAAAAGGGTAAAATGGCCGTTTGAACCCATGGAAAAATGGGATGATGCCATGTGGCAGGAGGTCAGGGCGGTGGAGCTTTTTTGGGATTTTTTCCCAAAATTGCAAAAAGGAAAAATTCAAATTTTGGCCCGCGAACCCATTTGTGCCCTAATTTTGCCAATTTTGCCCTAAATCTTCTAGAGGGCCATATCTTTCAAACCAGAGCTCAATTTTTCTCAATTTTGGTGTCATTGGAAAGATATTGAAGTCCTCTACATGATGGAATCTTCAATTTTTTTTTGGTGGAGTTTGGTGAGAGAAAATGAAAAATGCCTTTGGCATGGGAAAAAGAGCAGAACCGACATTCAACCACCATTTTTAATGCAGTATGGCTTCCATTCTTCTCCAACATGGTCAAAAATATTGGGGAATGAAATTTTAAGGGTACCCATGCCATTTTGATGAATCTAGTTAGTGGTTGAACCATTCATTTCAACTTTCCCACGTTTCTCCTTCCTGGACTCTATTTTTCATTGTTAAAAGCCGATTTGGCTCTTTTGTAAAGGGTTGGATGTTTTTATGTTCTGCAGGCTCCCTCCTTCACCTGGAAAGTGAATTTGTGGAATATCAGACCTTTTTTAGGACTACAACATTTTTTCCTCCTTGCTATTGTAATGCATCGTATTAAAAATGGAAATGACAATGCAAGCTCTGTGAATGAGTTTTCAATCCTTTCTTGTGTTGTTTGCTTCATTCTGATCCTTCATTACATTTTAGCAATTTGTGCATGATTTGTGTTACATTTTTTATAATCTGTGTCAATTTTCAGAAATAGATGTTCATCACTCCTTTGGTGTATCACCTTGTTAGTTTAGTTTTATCTTATTTTCTCTTCTATCCTGTGTCTCCTTGGTAGAATTAGAGTATGATTTGAGTTAAACTCTAAAAATTTCATGCATACATCTGATAAGAGGAGTAGAGGAACCAACCTTTAATCTGGATATTTTTTTCCCCATTTTTACAAGTCCCACATTGGGAAAATATTCCATGTTGTGCAATCACACCTGGATGCCCATTATCAAACTAGAAATCACTTCACTTCCTCTAGAGCTTTCATTTTCTTCCATTTCAACTTCCATAGCCTTGTTGTATCCACTCTTGAGGCTATTCTCACATCCACCCCATCCATCATTACCACCTCCACTTCACTATGACCTAATGTTATCAATTTTATTATGTTATCAAGTGTTCTAGGATGCTTAATTGGTCGTTCCACTTTGTCTATATCTCTGTTATCCCATAATGGCTATATCGCTAAACTCCAAAACAAAAGAAGAAAGTGCCTCTAGTAGATGTAATAGATATAAGTGTGTTGGAACCTACTCCAAGGAGACAAGACAAATGACCAAAGATCATCTCCAGTTTATCTATGAACCAATCAGGAGAGAGAGTCATGGAAATTGCTACTCCCGTTGAGGGAAAGATGAAAGAGACTATCATGGCAACAAATTATCAAATCTCTAGATTTTCACTAGGGAAGGAAACACACGAAGGTGCTAAAAAATATGTGTAAATGGCTCTTGGGAATTTGTTGGAGAATTATGATAAGGATAAAGCTTCCAAGGATGAAATGAAAGCAAATGTTGAATAGCTCACTACTTTGTTGAGGAAAGTAACACAACCCACTCCAACCATTGATCCTTCAACTACAACTACTCTGAAAATTTCTTCCGCTCTAGATGATATCTCATATCATGAGATTGAGAAGATAGGTCAGAAGGGAAGATCAATGAATGGATGGATGGAATGCATGCTTCAGGAAGCTAATCCTTTGATTAAAGAAGTTGTTGAATTATATAATGATTTGCAAACTGAAAGAGACTCCATTTGTAGGATGGATGAAGTATTCTCTGAAGATAATAATAATTTGAATACGAATTTGACCACGCAGGTGAGATTAGAGATGAGGATCCAGATTTAATTCTTCAAGAAGAAGTAATTGATGATATTTCCAAGTTGTTTGAGTTTTGAAGGCTATGGAATTTAGATCCCAAGTGTTACAAGATTTGATCAAGAAGTTGGATGAAAAACACATGGAAATAATGGATGGTCTAAATGATATCTCAAAAGAGTTTGATAATATCAATTGTAAATTTTTCAATGATAATATTGATGCCCTTCCAGTAGATCAAATTAAGTCAAATTTCAAAGTTTTGGTAAAGAAAGATGATGAGGTAACTAGGACTTTCAGTAGTGATTCAATTGATAGGTTGGTCTCATGTCAGAATTTCATAAGTCGACTAAAGAAAGTGGTAAGTAAACTCAAAAGGATTCCGGATAAAGTGGAAAGAGAGATTGAAACATTAGATGTGGTGAGTCATTACGCATGTGGACCAGAAGAAGAGGAAGTACAAGGAATCATCAAGCGTTTCATTGATTACAAGCATCAGATGACTATGTGGGAGAAGAGCGGGAAAAATAAGCGGAAGGAAGAGCTATGACGGGACCAAGTTAAGCTAGGCAGCCATGAAAGGATAGTTTAAAGCTCGGATCGATCTAGGTTGCACTGGTCGATCGAGTCAAACCTTTACAACTAATTTGCTATTTTTATGGGTGCTTATTCCCTAGAACTTAATTACATTATTTTTAGTAAATTTTTAGTTAAGGTTTAGTTGTAATGGCTCAACCTAAAAACTTATAAATAGTTAAGTGCAAAAAAATTTAGAGATATAGATCATTGGGGAAGTTACTCTTCAAGCTTTAAATATTGATTTGAATACTTTAGAGCCTTTCAATCGAACAATATTTTGCCGTGAAATGTCGATTTATTGTGTTAATAGTTGATCAATGTATGCTTTGTGAATGTGCAATTCCTTAGTATAAGTGATTAACTCACCTTTATTTTAGAGTATCTTATTTCAATCTGTGGGAGAATGATGTGGTTATCTTGAATATCAGTTGTGGAAATATTATATTCCTTCAGTATAAATTTACATTATCATTAACTACCATAAAGAGAAAGGGATGTATGACATGTGTATATCATATATTGTCATGATTGTTGATTGTGTATTTGAACATATTTTATCTATCATTAGGTATGTTTGGGGTCCTATAAGGAAATGCATGATATTTTGTCTGTGGTCATTATTTTCCCTATATAAATAGCATAAGGTGAATTAGATTTTGATGGTTTCTTTATCCTTTCTAAGTTAACCCTTTCTGGTGTAAAGATCATAAAATTATCTAGTTATACTCTCTTGGTGTATCACTATATTTTCATTATTTGTTATTTCTAACTCTGAACCCCATGAATTGAGTAGATTAGAGTCATTTTAAAGTGTTTTTAGCCTTACACATCGATCTTAAATTGGGTTCCCCAAGTTCCAAAGGAATTCAACCTTCTCCGGAGGTTCATCCCAAGGTAATAAGGTCCCACACCTTGGGGATGTTCCAATGTTGCACGGGATCTTTTAGCAATTTAACAAGTGCATGATCTACATGACAAAAGTAATAGTGATGAAGAATTAGTGTTCTTGGTCATGATGGACAAAACTAGAAGATTTAGGATTTTAGAGGGTATAAATAGAGGGGTTAGAGGGTTAATAATCATTGTGACTCATTTGTGCTTATAAATTATTTTTCTTATTTGAGTGATATTTGAGCTCTAAGATTGTAGAGAGATGGCCCATCGAACACATCGAAAACATCATACGAGACCACGTTTTAGAGTTCAAGAAGAGGTCAGATGAGGTTCCTTTTGTAAGTAGCTCAAAAAATGATTTTGAGGCATTTATGATTAGTTTTGAGTGGAAGAAAATTGACTTTTAACACTAACACATATACTTAAGTGTATTAGCACATCCGAAGAATGCGTTAACGTTCAAGTATATGCTCTAGCATGTAATTGAGAGCATCAAATTCAAAGGGATAATGTGCTGGCATGTTGAACACACTAACATGTTAGTGATAACATGAGTGTTAAAGTGAGTGTGCTAGCGTGAATGCGCTAATGTATAAATGGGTGTGCTATCATAATTTTTATGTGCTAGCATGCATGTGCATACTGATAGCATATAATATTGTGTGTTATCATAGAAAAGGGTGCACTAGCATTATCATGTGGTTTTTAGAAGAAATTTGGGAGGTTAGGATAAAGTAAAATTAATTTTAACTATGTTTTGGAATGATTTCCATGAGAGACCAAAATATATAGATGTGATGAAGCGTCATGACTGGGCTGTAGTTATTTGAGAGGAGATTTACATAGAGTTAGCGGTGATAGTTGGTCTTGTTATTAGAGGTGATGAGGATGACCTTCATTGCACGATTGCAACATTTCATCTTGGATCATTATCTGCTAATGTATATGGTTGAGAGGTGGTATAGTGAGAGTTAAACATTCATATTTCTTCTTTGGAGAGATGTCGGTTACTTTAGAGGATGTGTATTGGATCCTATGGGTACAAATACGAGGTAGCTTAGTGGAGTTTGATGGAGATGCCACACTGATTCTTGGGCATATATGGGACCTTTTTAGGTTAAAGGATATACCCATATAGGGGGTGGTGATGGAACTATATGATTTCATGGATGGCCATATGGTATCTTAGCTACCTATATACTTTATGGCTCTTATCGTGTCTATTTTCTACTGATAAGACGGGAAACATTTTCGAGTTAGGATTAATAGGTGTTGTCACATGATTCATGGAGGGAGAGGTATTTGCGTATGGGGTAAGTGGATCTTAGCACACATGTATAAATATTTAAATTTTATTTTATATAGAGGTATGCACAGTTTTATTCCACAAACTCTATGAAAAATATGTGAAAGGGATCATATTGTGATTGGGTGATAAGTTATCATTTTTTGAGATAAACATATTGATGAGCCCTCATGCTTCGGATGGGAGACAATAGGTGCATGTTAGAGGAGTCACATGGGGAACATTGTGTTCTATCATTGGGATTTTAATGACCTACAAATCTTTATGGTGACTTAGATACCATATGGGTTATATCAGTGGGAGATAGATGGTGTAGAGCTTAACACAACATAGGTAGAGTGCTTTATCATTGACAACCATAGTCATGTTGGCATTTGGTCCTAATAGGTGTTTTCATTGATGAAAAACCACATTATTGACAAATTGAATGTTTTATGATGGTCTTATGATGATATATATGATGATAACATGGTGTTTCAGATGTATACCAGCTGGTACAGTGAGATTTAGTGAGGCGTGCTTACTCTCAGGAAGCCCATATAGGTGCATAGGAGATGCAAAGCATGATAGTATGAGCTTCTTAGATGATTGGAAAGAATGTTGACATGATGTATAGCATGTTTTGAGGGTTCTTATGAACTCATAGTAGTGGCATGGTGTAGGTACAGGTGGTTCACTATGTTACAAGTGCTCATTGGGAGCAGGTATGGTAGCTTAGAGGTGTGACAATGTGGTCGCTATCCAATTTTGCACATAGGAAAAATTGGACAACAGGGTCCTATTACAAATAAATTATGACATTGGTCTCGGGGGCTATTTTGGTCATCACGGAGATAAAATGACTAAAATAATTAATAAATTGATAAGTGAGCTCTCCTAGCTTTAAATAAGATCAACTCGGAGCCCAACTTGGGCTCAACTCATCTGCCAGCTCGGATAGGGTGCTCGGTGTGTAGCTCGAAGGCGGGAAGGGGTTGGCCTTTTTATGAAAACATAACAAGGCGATGTCAATTCTTTCATCAACTCGGTCGAGATGGTGTAGTTAGCTCAGGAAGGTAACTTGGGCTAGGTGGAGTTACTTCCATAGAGAGCCCGAATCGCTGGGAACAATTCATTGAGGTAGAGGTAGGATGGCTCGGTAGTCATCCAAAGGAGCCAACTCGGCTATAAAATTATTATAAGGGACCGAGCTCACAGGAGCTCAATGAAGACCAAGCTCATGGGATCGAGATGAAGATATCCTAGGATCTCATGAATGCAAGAAAGGAGTGTTTATCACGAGGAGCTCAATATCGTAGAAATGAATGCGAGCTCAGGATTAACGTTTAGAGAAGTGAGTCATGTATTTCAAAATTAGGGTGAGCTCATTGCGAGTGATTCAGGGTCCAAGGAATTGGTGATTAATAGTGGGCTTGGTCCATGCATAGAGGGATCGATTACATGGCTAAGCCAAAAAGTGGAGATCCATGGATAGCTCGCTTAGCTGGGAAGAGAAAAAACTCAAGCAATTCGCAAGACTCAGTTAGGTTGATGCACAGGAAACTCGACTCGCGCCAGTGCTTCATTGAGTAAAGTTGATTTGATCATAGGCACATTGGTTAATTCTGACTTGAAGGAATGATATGTGGTTGAGCTATCAAGTTGAACTTAGCTCATGACCGAGTTAAATGGATGCGGTTACTTTAAGAACCGGATGAGCCACGTGATTGGAATGCAAATGCTAAATATCTTGGGTTAGTACTAGGTTGATATATCGAATGAGCTAGAAAATCACTACTCGTAGCTAAAACTAGTGGAAAACTTAGTCGAGGTGATTCGAGTTGAAGAGCTCACTAGATTGAGCATGAAGAAGAGGATCTCGAAGTGGAGGTCACGGTTCAGCTAAGGCACATTGGGGGAATTTTTTAGCCCATTGCTAGTGAAGTGGGTGGAAAGGTTACATAAACCCATGCTAAGGCACGAATAGGGAAATCTAGGCTAAAATTTCCATGTGGAAATATTAAGATGGTAAACTAATACAATTTTTCCACTTCGTAGGGATTGTGGAAAGCATCGTCAAGTGAGAAAAATTACTTGGCAAGCTAGAGGAGAATTTCCACAAATTTCACGTGCTAACAAAGATCCCGAGTCTATGGCCAAGATTTAGGCGAGTCACCTAGCTACCTTTCAGGTTGATGAGATGGTTGGTAGGGAAATTGAGTCGTAGGGGAACTACTACTTTTAGAGGAGCTAGTTCGGGCCCAAAAATATGAAGCATGATGGAGTTGGATCACCATGTAAAGGAGAGAAATTTTCAAAGAGGTAGGGAAAATTTTAGTCATTGGAGGTTTGAGCTCACAAGAACTGTCATTCAAGAAAACCACCAAATCAAGTAAAAAATTGAGGCATTAAGATGGAGTTGGAGTTGGAGTTCATAACCAATGAGCATAGTCTCATCATTTCCAAGGGAAATAATTCAACTCATTGCATGGCAAAGCTCCGGTGTCGATCCAAGTCACGAGCTCGAGAGAATTCATTAGAGTCGGCTTTGAGTGCAAAAGTCGAGTTTGATGAAAATATAATGGGGAATGAGCGTACACTCACTCGTAGAAAATTATTGGCTCAAGTCGAGCTGGTTTATGGAGCTTAATAGGAGAGTTGGATCTCATTCAACATAACATGGCTATGAGATTCATTGTGAATGGTATGGGGAGCCAAGTCGTTAGCATGTGAGATAGAACTTTAAAATGCATTAATAGGTGAAATGTATCATAGCCGAGGAGATTGGTGGATTCACGAGGGAGAATTTGCCTTTGGACTTTCAGAAGGAACAATAAAGTGGTCCAAGTTGAGGGATTCGATGAGCAAATGAAGGATCTTGGTGGTGGGTCGATGCGAGGGAGCTTGGTTGACATGCTCAAGTGAGTTGTTAGATGAGCTCTTGGCAGAGAGTGACGTGGTGTTGAAGACAGATTAGACCAAGCTCACTTGGGGAGAGCTCATGCTAAGTTCAAAAGGACATGATGGCTCGGTGAGGCAAGTTGATTTTCCCTCAATGGAGAAGAGGGAGCTCAATGTTTTGGTAGGAAGTTCTGTGGAGGAGCTCATCAGTAGTGGGAAATGAGTCGATAAATGACTTTGATGCAGACACAAAGATCACTTGGTCGATGCACGGTGAACTCGTCAGAACTCAAAAAAGAATGAAGTGAGGTCACAACTTAGAAAAAAGGAGTAAAATGGATCGTAGAAGACCATGGCGAAACTAGCTCGGGTGAGATAGAACGTAGCTTTTCAAAGTTACATGCAGAGGATTCGAGTCTTTCATGCTTGCGAAGAAAACAAGTATAGCTTGGCATTGACATTTTGGCTCGTATTTGTAGTGGCACATGACATCCCGAGTTCGAGTAGGGATGAAGTTGGGAGGAGCTTGGGAAAATCTAAGTCAACCTCAAGTTGATAATGCAATAGGTGGAATCCCGGGTAACCTTCGACATGTGATTGAGGAGGATTGAGCAAGAGTGAAAAGACAAAAAATCGGGTGAGTTCATTTGGAAGATTTTAGGTGATAATGGCTCAACGGTGAGATAAAATGCATAGCTTGATCAAATGCATGATGGGCTCGGTAATGGATTTATACGAGATGAGAAAAATCGAGGCGAGTTGGGGTTGAGTAGATTGGGCAAGCTTACGAGGAGAACATGGTGTTTTGGGCTCATAGAAGGCTCGTGATTGTAGAAGAGGTGTTGGCAAGTTGGAGAAAAATGAATTCATAGTGTTTAGAGTCATTTGTGTTTCAATGCTGAGTTTACAAAGGGGAGCTTCTCAGTAGCTCGTTCAACTTGATGAGTCTGATAAGGAGGTGTTAAAAGTGAGTTGTCACAATGATGGAAGGATCTTGACACTTGGTGTCATGTTGGGTTTGCATCGGATAGAGTTCGACGGATAGGTGAACATTGCCAAGCTAAGCCAAGTAGCTTGGTCAACGTGTTCAAACAAGAAGAACTCAGCTCGTTTGTGGTGAAAGTCGGAGGAGCTCGGATCCAACTCGGTGAGTTGGCTCGGCGAGCCAACCACCGAGTTGGGCTTGTTTTGGCCTTTTCCTTATGATTCCCCCTTCAACACAAATCAGTCAATAGGGGTCCCACCATTTAATTTTAATTAATTTAATATTTTTATTTAAATATTTTAATAATAATATTTATTATTATTATTTAAATATTATTTTAATTAATTAAGGAGAACTAGGTCAACCAAGCATTAATGGCACATGATGGAAGCTTCTCAAAGTGGTTCAACCAACTGTAATAAATACATCATGTACCTTTAATTTAGGAATGTAATTATGACCTTTCCTCTTCTCTCTCACATATTATTCTATAAATGTAAGTTGGAAGCTCATTCCAAAGGGTTCCAACAGGTCAAATAGGTTGGAAAGTTAGACATCTTAGGAAAGTGCAATTTTTCAAGAGTCTTCTCTCTTTTACAAGTTGTCCTTACATGTCGATGGAACTTTCAAGCCTCTTTTCCAAGATTGTAATGACAACCATTGACTCTTTTGAATGTATGATGCATTATGCGTTATTGAAGTAATTAAAGTTTGTGTTTTGTGACTAATCTCGGTCCTTTCATCTTTTTATACTTCTTTGTGCATTTTATCATGCTTGCAAGTACAATGTACAAGTTCACATTTGTATTGGAGGTTCTTAGAGTTTTGTGCTTATCGAGTGGTGGAGCATTGTATGCGAGATGAGTTGTGGTTCTTGTTCACCCTTTTCAATTTAATCCTTCTTCGGTGGAAGACTAATAACTTGTTTTTACGATTGAGTTTAATAAAGGGAACATGTGCTTCCTAGCTTGTGGTATTTTGTATCCTCTCTAAGTTGTAGTAGCGAAGTTGATATGTAGTACATATACCCTCTTCAAATTAACCCTTCCTGAGTATGGCAACACCATTTATTTGGTGCATCACCATCCCTAGTACAGTTTCATTTATGCAAATCTCTTTCCCTAAAACCCATGAAATGTTAGCATAGGACTAGATAGCCATTTTATTACATTAGGAGTAGTACAACACTTAGTTTAGGAAGAGGAATTTGGCCTTCTCCAGAGGTTCACCTATAGCCAAATTCCCACGCTTGAGATGTGATCCCATGTGTCCCAATCACACTAAACGCGTCATGTTGACATTACGGCCATTCGGAGGGTGTAGTGGTTTGGAGAGAACAAGCTCGTGGAAGCATCTATCCAAGTATATCATGGAATGTAAGGTATGTTTGGGTCATTTTCAGAGGTTTTATGATCATTTATTGCATTTTTTTAGTTGAGCCTAGATTCTATTGTGAATAACATGCATGAAAGCATGGATAAGTCTTAAAGAATGGAGATATTGAGGTATGAATTGATCATTATGATGATTAGATATGTTCGAGGATGAGTCATTAAGATTTGAGAAAATGTTTAGGTGCCCATGATAAGTATTTTTCAGATATGAATGATATTGTGAGACGAGTCAAAATCAAATATATTTCCATCTCAAAGTTCAACTTTTCGATGCTTGTTGTGAATAGTTTTCTTTGCATGGGACATTGTTCCTTTTATGAAATCTTATATCGTGATTTTTCTTTGCATGGGAAATTGTTCCTTTTATGGAATATTATATGGAACATTGTTCCTTTTATGGATATTTTAATCATATTTAATGGGTTATGGGTCATGACTAAGTATGGTTTTGATGTAACATAACTTTTGTCTTTGTGCCCATGAGGTTTTAACCATTTTGGCACATGCAATGAGGTTTTATCTAGGCCAACCTACTTAGATCATATGTGACCATTGTAATGATGTTATTTGAATGTAATGATTTTTATCAATTGAAATATTCATGAGGGACCAACTTCCTTGGGTTTGAAAGAAAAAAACATATTTAAGTGCTTGTTTGGTTCATTTTTAAACTAGTGCTCTTAGAGGGAAGAAGTGTGACCTAGAGGAAGATATTTTGCAGGTATGAGAGCATTATTTGAAGGATAAGAAAGAAAATTAAACTTTGAGTAATATTAGAGATCATGTGTGCATGTGATTAGAGATTTGAGAAGTGAAGAAAGAGAAAGATCATGAGAGATTGAAGACCTAGTGTGTGAGCTAGGGTTTGTGAGCTGAAATTGTGATCTCCATCAATTATGGTAGTAGAAACATCAGAGATCAGATATCTTCAGGTGGTTTTGTTTGTGCTTGGTCATCTTTAAGGGGTTGTAGCTGCCTTTTGGAGTGGGTTCTTCACTTAATTAGGGGTTGTTGCTCCTTATAGGGTTGGTACTACTCCTGTAAAGTTGGTACTTCACTAAATCACTTTGATTTATGTAATATAAGTAGATTTTTAGTAGTTTTTCTTCCCCATTAGGGTTTCCCACTTATATCTTGTGTTCATGTGTATTCTCTCTTGATTTTGCTTATGTGGTTGAATTTTTTATATTGCTAATAACTTGTTGATGGATGGATAAATGTTAATGGTACATGTATGGTAATCTAAATATTTTTTTAATGAATTATAGGACTCATTCACCCCCTCTTAGTCCGTTGTGTTTCCAAAAATTGTATCAGAGAGTGTCCTTGTGAATAAATTTTAGCAGCTTGAAGGAGATCCTTTGAAGCACAAGTAATAGGAAAGTCTTCAAATATTGAGGCTATATTGAGAATAATAAATGAAATATTTTAGTCATATATTGAGGTCTATCAAATTCAGTCAAAATATATGGAACATAAGCATAGTCAAGTCATTCTTGCCTTGGAATCTCAAGTTGAAAGTTTTTCCAAATCCCTAAAGGAGAAAGAAGATGCATGTTCAAGTATGAAGACAAGTTGAAAGCCCTTGAATCATATTTGAAGGATGCAACTAGTGAGTTGAATATGTATGAAATATTTGAGAAGATCTCCAAGGCCCTTGATGAGTGTTTAGAAGGACAAAAATCCACTAATGAAAAAACAAACCTAGGGTTTGAATGAAAGAATGATGATGAAGCTAGTCCAAGTACAAAACCAGTTGAGAAAGTGGGCAAAGGGAAGATCCAAGAAGTTCTAACTCATTTAGAAAACCTAATGCTATGAGGTATGACTCTTTATTCAATGGATATTATTTCATTTTCCATGATTTTGGTCATAGAGCTAGAGATTGCAAAAAGAGGGCTCCAAGGAATGAAGTAGGTGTTTTCAAAGGTGAATGATTTTGATGTTGTGAATATGGACATAAAGTAAAATATTGTGGATGGAACTTAAGTGTTTTTAGCCTAGAAGGAAGAGGAATGTTGTTTTCTTCAATTTCCAAAGATTAGGTCATATTGCAATCCTATGGATGAGAAAAATAAGGTTCATTCAAAGGTCTGATTCTAAAGGAGAAATCAAAAGACTTAATCATGAAGGTCAAGAAAAGAAGGATGCTTTGTAAAAACAAAAGTGCTCAAGGTTGATCAAGTTTGTAAGATCAAGAGAGATGATACTCAATCCATTATGCAGAGTATAAAGTTTGTCAAGGAGGATGCTAGTGCTACCAAGATAGAAAACAAAGTTCTTAAGCCTGTGACAACTCAAAAGAGTATGTTTTATCAAGTTCAAGAATATCATATGTGCCTCCATGCTTCAGTTCATGAGAAGTTCAAGGAGCTAGGACTTTGGAATACATCTAGAGTAATAAGATCTGCAAAATGAATCTTTTCATAAAAATTTGAAGTCTTTATTATTGATAGGTGTCGATATATTGGTTTTTGAGTTATGAGTTCTTAAGTCATTGAATGTACTCAATATTTCATTGTCACTATTATGAGTAAGTTATCATGTATTCCATCCTTTAACGAACAAGTTGAAGTCATATGTACGTGTGTTATGTCTTATTGGTACAAGGTCTTAGTTACAAGGAGGTTAATAAGTCTTTTTCATGGTGTCTTAAGTTTGTGTAAGAGTAAATGTGTGTCATATGATGGTATAATTGTTGGTATTTGTGTCATCATATCCTGATTTCTCAATCTTATCATGATATGAATGTATCTATGCATCAATGTTTCTCTCAAAGTTTGCATTAGTTAGAGTCATGAAGTTGGGAATATCCTCAAGATCCCTGCAAGTTCATCATAAGGTCTATTTATTCAATCACCAAGGGGGATTTAGAGTTAATGTCATTTAAAGTATATGATGATCTCAAAAATAGAATTGCAATAGTTTCAAAATGATTTCATGATCTTGTAAGTGCATTATAGGTCTCTTGAGGGTGTTTTTACTTGGATAATTTAGTAAAATGTTTTGACAAGATGTATTGGAGTCAAAATTATGTTCTCTATCAAAATTATTAAAAGAGAAGGTGTGAATATTTATCATTGGAATGATTGTAGGTATTAATATATGTGTTTAATATATATTTTGTAATTCAAAGCATGTCATTGAGGCATGAAGGTCTCTATGGGAATTCTTGTACATAAAGTAATCTTCGAGTCATCTTAATAACATGTGTTAGTTTCATGGAGACAAGGAGAATTAAGGTTTGCATGACCTAAATATTGACTTTTAAGGTGTTACATGGGATTTTAAAAGGTCTATAATATGAGATAATTTGAATGATTGAGTTCTGACTCACTCATCTCAATAAAGATGAGTAAAGATTCACTAGATTCTAGTTTAAGGAGTAAGTTGAAGTTATGAAGGGTAAGAAGATGTTAGATTATTCAAAGTGCCTTCTAACAGTAAATTCAAGGCTTTATGTCTAAATACCAAGAGCAAAGAAGATCAATTTTGAAGATTTCATAATTTGAATATGATCAATAAGGATTGATGTACTCGGTGATCAATAAGGGTTGATGCACTTAGTCCTAAATATGTCTCGATCGAGAGAAGCGTTGAATTATCAAAATCATGCATGGGTTCCATAATTTATGTGCTAAAAATTATTTGACAAGATATTCAAGTATAAAAGTATTATGGTGTCAAAGGTTTTTAGTCTAAGTGTTTCCTATGTCATGAATGGGCCTCAAGAAGTTGTTGATTAGTGCTTTTGGTGAGTCTCGTTGTGTTACATCAAGTCAAACTATGAGTTTAATAAGGCTGTGAGTAAGTAAGTGTCTTCATGTCTTGTATCAATGTTATCTTAGTCTCAAAATAAATCATGAATTCTATAGCCCCTATGTTTTAAGATCAGTCAAGTGTATTCAAGGAATAAACAAGGAAATGATACAGTGGTTCACTATGTTACAGGTGCTCATTGGGAGCAAGTACGGTAGCTTGGAGGTGTGATAGTGTGGTTTTGAGCCATATTATCTCATGGAAGCATGAATTTAGGTATATCATGGCATATCAGGTATTTTCAGTCATTTGAAGATGTTTCGATCGGTTATTGCATTATTTCGATTGACCTAGCCTACAAGTGAGGAACAAACATGCAAAGAATAGGTAAGTATTAATGACTAGAGATATTGAGGTATGGTTTTGAAATTATGATGATTGGATATGTTATAGGGATTATTCATTATGCTTCGATAAAAAATTTAGGGGCCCATGATGTGTATTTTGTCGATATGACTAATTTTGTGAGACAATGTCAAAATCAAGTATATTTCCAACTCGAAGTTCAACTTTTGATGTTATTTTAAATATTTTTATTTTCATGGGACATTGTTCCTTTCAGGTAATATTATATGGTGATTTTATAAGGTTTTAAAAAAATAATGATGTCATTTGATCATCATGTTTTTATGAACGAATGTTAAGAAGGTAAAGTGGTCTAAAACCCTAGTTAAACCCTAACTAGGAGCAGTTTGCAGAAAGTGAAGTATGGTGATAAAATTTTTATTATTTCATAAAAATTGATGATTTTATGTTGTATAGTACTCTTTTATATTTCCATAAATGTATGGTTGAGGTCATGGTGATGAGTGGGCCCCACCTAAAAATAGAAATTTATGAAGAAGAAGGTTTTAGGACAAGATGGTCCAAAGGAGTAGCATGAAAAATTTATGGTGCATGATGTATGGAAGATTTTATTTATTTACATGAAGGTTTTATGACATGTTCATGCAAGTACATGTATTTTGAGGTCCAAATAGGTTGACTGGTCAAAGGGCAATTTTGGGGTCTCAAATAGTAGGGTCCAATAAAATGGCCATATCTTGAGCTATATAAGTGAAGTTTCAAGGTGATGAAAGTTGTGTTGTAAATTATATTCAGATATATTACCATTTATATGAGTTTTGAATCATGATGGGGTGATTTTATAATGTTTCCATGGCATTCTTTTGACATGAATTTTTATTCATATTCAAGACAACATGTGTTATGGTGAAATTTTGATGTTATTTGAAGCATGAGATGGATTAGGTGATGCTTTATATCACCTATAATATGAATATGGATTAATTTTACATAAAATTAATCCATTTATAGGTATTTAATGTTTTTATAAATGATTTTATGATATAACCTTTGGAAAACATGTTTTTGGTAAGTTGTTTTGGTGAAGGAAAAAGTAGTTGTGGTTTGAAGATATGGATGTTTCATGACTTATAACTTTCTTATAATTGTTATACATGTTATAAAATTTCTATAAAAATATTACAAGACATGTTTCTCTATTTTTGAAGTGATTTTGTGACCTTATGAAGTTTCTAGGGTGTTGAAGGGTGTAGGAAACAACTATTTTGAGAATTGTAAAAGGAACTGGGCCCATTAAACGAAATAATTTGATTGGTTGAGCTAAATTACGAACATATATGAATGTTAAATTATATTTTAATAATATGTAATGGGTTATGGGTCATGACTAAGTATGGTTTTTATGTAAGGAAATTTTATATTTGTGCCCATGGGGTTTTGAGCCATTTTTGGCACATGTAATGAGGGTTTTAGCTAGGCTGACCTACTTGGGTCATATGTGACCATTGTAATGATGTTATTTGAATGTAATTAGTTTCTATGGATTTAATTATTCATGAGGTACCGACCTCCTTTGGTTTTAAAGAAAGAAAAGCATATTTAAGTGTTTGTTTGGTTCATTTTTAAACTAGTGCTCTTAAAGGGAAGAAGTGAAATCTAGAGGAAGATATTTTTCACATAAGAAAGAATGATTTTAAGGATGAGGAAGAGAATGATAGGTTGAGGAATATAATATAGCATGTGTGCATGTGATTAGAGCTTTGAGAAGTGAACAAAGAGCAAGATCATGAGATATTGTAGTGTGTGAGCTAGGTTTTGTGAGATGAAATTGTGATCTCCATTAGTTGTGGTAACATAAAAATAAGAGATCAGATATCTTCATGTGGATGAGTTGGTGCTTGGTCATATTTATGGGGTTGTAGCCTCATTTTTGAATGGGTTCTTCACTAAATTAGGGGTTGGTGATCCTTGTAGGGTTGGTTCTCTACTAAACTAGGGGTTGGTTCTCTTTGTGAAGTTGAAGCTTCACTAAGTAACTTTATTTGTGTAATATAAGCACATTTTCATTGGGTTTTCCTCCCCATGAGGGTTTCCCACTTATATCTTGTGTTCATGTGTATTCTCTCTTGATTTTGCTTATGTGGTTGAATGTTCTATGTTGTTAGTCACACATTGATGGATGGATAAATGTTAATGGTACATATATGGTAATTTGAAAATTGTTTTTAAGAATTATAGGACTGATTCACCCCCTCTTAGTCCCTTGTGCTTCCAATAAGTAACATTATGGATATATACAAAGTTGATGGTTTTAGAAACAATCTTTGGATTAGATAGGATATCCTAGGTGTTGATCGATGGTACATAAGAGTGGCATGAGAGAAAGTGGACTTCAAAGCGATAGGTTAGAGTGAAATTTTCTAGGAAAACCTTCTTTGGTGTCATTCTAAAGGCATGGGATGCTTGTGCATAGATTGGAGATCCATGCTCCACTTGAGTACACCTTGCATGGTATGAAATGATCATGCTTAGGTAGATTATTATTCTACGAAGAAGCCATAAACACAGGAATAATGGAAACAAAAATGGTCTACCTAAATTAGAGGAGGGATATGTGTATGCAAGGCCATAGGGTAAAGTTATACATCATCCATATGTTCACGTAGTAGAGGAGCCATAGATACGGGTGACACATATACCAAAGTGGAACAGGTAGCACAAATTCATATGGCTTATGTAGCACATCTATGGGCACAAGTAGTATTAGGTAATGTAGCCTAGATAGTAGTGCAAATATCACAACAGTTCTTGTACATATATCGGTGTAGGCTCTAGTTATACGAGATATATGTACCAACAAATGTACCTTTATAGATGTTACCATCACCATATATACCACCTAGTCTAGGTGGTGTGGAAGGAGAGGAGGAGATGGAGTATATGTGGCGCCATAGGTATCGATTTCATGATTAGAAGGTGGGTCATCAATGGCCACATTACATGTGGATATGGATAGAGACGTATTATAGGCTGATATTGCATTCATCAATGTCTGAGACCCTCCAGAGATAGCTAAACTAGAGGTGAACCGAGCATGATTACATGAGACAACATGTGAATAGATGACCACAGAGAGAGATCAACCGAGTATAAAGTTACGATAGGTAATGAAAATACAAGATGTTATATTCCATGTGGCAATATCAAGTAGTATTGGCAACGTGTTACCATAGTTTTTGTTGCATTTAGAGAATTTGGTTACTATAAAGCATTATATGATGTTGTAATCCCTAAGGGTTAGACATATCATGCTTATAATAACATATTAGGAAGATGATCCACTTGTTTGTATCGACCATTGAGATTAGTGTAGATGCCCTCACCTAGGGATATACCGAGTAGTCCTAATGTAGGAGAGAGTTATGGATAACTCATTTTGTATGACATATTTGTAGATTGATGCCCATGATGGCATACCGATATGTAGATTATTTCTTTGAGATATCATGGACATGTAATTTTTTGATGTATATGATGTGGAAATTTGACACCCCATATGATGATAAGATGTTTTATTTACATATGATGTAGTACTTACATGATATAATGTCATGATTTTAGAATAGATGATGATTTTTATTTTGATTTATCATGTATAGATGATGATGTTACATGTATCTTAGCTTCCATGTTCATAGGTTAGATTTGATTTATGATGTAATATTATATATGGATACATGGTGATGTGATATGAATGTGATGATGGTAAACATGAGATTAAAAAAGTACATGTAATTGACACAAATATAAATAAATGTTAACAAATCTAACACACACACACATACTAAACAAGTAAAACATATTATGGATTATTTAATAAACCAAGATGATAACACAATTCTAAAAATTAATCATGTCAAACAAACCCAATATGAACAGGAATTAACTACACTAAAGTTATATATGAACTAAAGTGTTATTAATTCATTTACAATTGGTCTACAATAACAAAGTACAAGCTGAATCCGAGATACACACTAAGATAAAAACACAAAATATGATGATAATATTAGTTATCTTATAACATGCGATTTGATTCGAAAAACATATAAGCTGAAATATTACACACACCTACAAAAATGAGGTTTAAATCAAAATAATATCCTATAAAAATTATCTACCCAAAGCTAATAAACAACAACCTTTGTAACATAATGTGTAAAAACAATGTTCAATGAGACCCTAATGTGTTCCACAATAAAGAATAGACAAATACAACTACTCCCAAGTGATATCTTAGAAATAGAAGAGGATTGATTCTATTTTCATTAGATTTAATCCAAGTGTGCTTGAATAAAAGTTATATCGTGAAGGTTTAAGCTGATTATTACATTTGTGAGCATAGATATACACCATGGGTAAGAAAAGTGATTATTGTAAGATGATCTAGAACAATAAATAGGATTTCCATTAAATGGCAATAGTGGTGAAATGTGTTATTCGAGTTTTTGACATTTCGTTAAACATTTTTAAAATGTTTTGATTTTTGAATATTTTGACATTTTAAGTTTTTTTTGAATGATTTTTTTTCATATATTTCAATGTTTTTGAGTTTTTTGAAACATATTTCAATGTTTTTGGGTTTTTGGTTTTGAAACATGTTTTAATGTTTTTGTGTTTTTGGTTTTAAACACACACTAATGACAGAGGAAAAGATGACTCAAAACCATAACATGGTACAAATAAACAAGTTCGATGGAGTCAAGGGATGATACATAGAGTAAGAGGGTGAACAAGAGTGGTGAAGCATGGAAATGACAACCTAACCTAGAAAACATGCAACACAAGGAGAGATGGAATGAAATGAAAATATAACAAGGTGAAAAGGAAAAGCAATCGATTGCTGATATGATCCCAACACTAGGGATACTCTTACAGGATTAAGAATATAATGGTTCTAGATGAAATATGTTTATGGAATCCTTAAGCACGTTGCCATATTTTTAATCTAAGTTATATGCTCCACATCGAATTGAGCAATCATAATATATGGTCATAACCAATTAGGTTCAAACTTTTCCTACTTTTCACATTCTTTTGTAGTATTTTTTTTAATTTTCTTAAGCACAAGATCACTAATATCAAACTATCTATGTTTGATCCATTTTTGTAACTGTGATGAAGCCAATTTTGATATACCTTTAGATGGTCCAAGCCGTAATTATTTTCCATCTAAGAGATCTAATTTTTCAAGGTGTGCTTGGTGGTAATCCTCTTCATGCACTATGTGTTATAAGGAAATGTGAAGGGAAGGGAGATCAAATTCAATGGGTAATATGACTTTAGAATTGTATACTAGGGAGAAAGGAGTAGCTCTAGTTAGAGTACAAAATGAGGTGTGATAGGCCAGAGGGTAGGATATAATTGTGTATGTCAGTTTTAACCATGTCTATCAATAATATTCTCTAATATTGAATTAATTATTTTATTGGATGCTTCAGACTAGCCATTTCACTGTGGGTAATATGGATTTTCCCATTATCGAGATGATATGAAATTTTTAGTGAGTGTTTTGACATTTTTAAAAATATGTCTCATTGTTTGTAACAATATAAGTAGGGATCCCAAAATGAAAAATTATGTGGATGAATATAAAATTAACAATATTTGACCCGATTATGTAAGTGAGAAGCATGGATTCTATTTACTTGGTAAAATATTGATAACAATGATTATGAAGGTATGCCCATTAGAGGATGTGAGTTTAATTTTTCTAACTAATTCGAGCTCCCATCTAGAAAAAGGATAAGGTGAAGTGTTAAGTTGAAGGGCTTGTGAGGGTGCATGAATGAGATTATTGTGCCATTGACATCCTATCACTTATTAACAAAATTTCATGCATTGGACTCCATAGTGGGCCAATAGTAACCCATGTGAAAGATCTTCTTAGTTTGGACCATTTTAATTGTATATGTGCCATAAATACTTGAATGTATTTCAAATAGTGTTTGATTCACTTCTTCCTAATTGAGACACCTTAATAGAGTCCCATTATAGCCTCTTTGGTAAAGGGTATTGGAATGAATGGTATAATGCAAAGAAAATCATGCTAAGGATATTTTATTGGTTGAATTCATGTTGGAAGGATATGTTTTATCTTGGATAAATTTGTAAATGTCATTATACCAAGGGTTTTTAGGACCAAAAATTTCACACACCATGGTGGAATCTAGAAAATCTTATGTGGGCACCAAAATATGTTCCATGAGAAACTCATTTTGTGTTTGGTTTTATCAAACTCAAGAAGAGATGTGATAGTCGCCATGACATCTATTTCTTTATTTTGTGTGTGAGGGACATGTTCAAATGTTATAAGCCATAAATATCCTTTAAGAATGTCGACCATACATTTTTAAGGAACAAGATTATTATCTTTGACTTGATATTATTCATTTACCTACTTGATTATTAGCATGGAGTCTTTAAAATTGTTAGCTCTTAGAGCCGCCAAGATATAGCAAAGCCTAGACATGCTATAAGAGATTCATATTCTGCTACGCCCTTAATCATATATCTTATATTGGATGTATATAGCCGACTTGTGGCTATCATAACTTCTTATCATTATGTATTTCTTTCATATATGTTATATTTTCATTAGTGGGTCGGCCTTGGTGTTGGCCATAACATAGGAATAGTATATATAGAGGTTAGTAGGTAGTATTTGATCATCATTGGAGCATTTGAGTATTATTGTATGGTTTGGAGGTTGCCCCCTCGAAGTGGCGTAGCTATTATTATTGCATATTGAGATCATTATTCTGGAATATTGTGTTATTGGGTGTTATATTTCTGCTCATGATCTGAATTATACAAGTAATTTCATTACAAGTGGTATCAGAGCTTGAACTCGGCCAACACTGTGTCAAACCCTAATTTTGAAGGTTCGTCCATATCTCAACATCAGTAGCGAATTTTTATACAAATTTTTTTGGTGTGGTGAAATCAGTCAAGTAAGCTTCCCTCAAAATTTTAGTACTTTTTGACTTGTTTTGCAAAAGTTATAGCGGTTTTATGTTTTTTCATAATTCGGCTACATAGGGTGCAATTTGTGGAATTTTTCAAAGTTATTTACATTTCCAGAAATAAGATTAAAAATAAGTTTGAGTTCGTTCTTTGAGTTTTATAAAATTTGGCCGAATTCCTATTGAAATCTGAAACCCTAAATTTCGACCTTGATCCTTAAATCTTACTTTTTGGGGCATCATGGCTGGGCCTTCGACAAGAGGAAAAAAGAATTCCATCACTCCGGGTAAAACCCCTGATAAGGATGAGATAATAGTTGAGGAGTTAGAGTCAGAAGGGGTAGCTACAGAGTCCTCAGGGTTAGGGTTTACTTCAACTGACCATAAGGTCAGCTATCTTGAGTTAGAGTTGCGAAACCTTGAAGGTAGAGTGGCCAGCAAAAAAGATGTAGAAAAGATTGGACAACGATTGGAGGATTTCATTCAACAATTTAGCTACAATATCATGGGTCATCATATCATTCCTAATGAGCCACAACTCAATCATACTCACACTAACCATGGTGGATCTGCAAACATGACCAATCCAAATACAAACACTCTACAAGCCCGTCACATGCTTCCAAAAGTGGAAATGCGTAAGTTTGATGGAAAGGATCCACTCAATTGGATTAACCAGATGGAGAATTTCTTTGATCTTCATCAGATTCCATTGGGACAAAAGGTTACCATGGCATCATTGTATCTGGAACCTGACCAATTCATTTGGTATCGATGGTTATGTGCTCAAAGGAAAAAGAGTGGCCTCAATGTTACATGGACAGTATTCACCGAAGAGTTACAATTGCACTATAGTTCTAGTGTGTCAGAGAATTATTTCAGCCAATTAGCAAAGCTCAGACAAACAAGAACAGTCAAAGATTACATCCATCAATTCCAAAACCTTTCCTTATGGGTGGAAAATATTCCTGAAGATAATTTGAATGACTTATTTCTTGGGGGTCTTAAAGAACAAATTGAGACTGAGGTGCGTATGTTTAATCCTCATAAGGTTTCAGACTCTATGATCATGGCACGTAGGGCAGAGGAAAAATTTCTTTCAAGTTGGAAACAAACTGTTAGTACTATCAGAGATCGTAGCACCCTTCCACCATCATTCCCTCGGCAGTGAGACTGACACCTCAACAAATTGAAGAAAAGAGAGCCAAAGGGTTATGTTTTAATTGTGACAACAAATTTGGACTAGGACATAAGTGTGTGGAAAAGAAGTTGTTCTACATTGAGGGACCTACTGAAGAAGAAGAAAATGAAGAAGATGAAGAGGTAGAGCCAGAGGAGGAATTAGGAGATTCCCAACCAACAATATCATGCCATGCAATTTCTGGTATTAGCACTCCCCAAACTCTCAAAGTAGTTGGATTCTTAAAAAAATAGAGGGTAACAGTATTGATTGATTCGGGAAGTACTCATAATTTCATCAATCATAAGTTAGCGGTACGCTTGAACTGCTTTGTTTATCCAGCTCCAGAATGTCAAGTCATGATTGCTGATGGGAAAACTGTTAGTTGTTCAGGAAAATGCCATAACATTAATCTCACCATGGGAGATTACTTGCTAACTAGCAATATGTATGCCATTTCCATGGGAGGAGCAGACATTGTGTTAGGAGTTCAATGGCTTACCACCTTGGGAACCATTGAAATGAATTTCCAAGAGTTGTTCATGTAATTTCAGTCAGAAGGGAGGAATTTTAAACTAAAAGGACTAAGAGCAAAATCCCCGCAGATGGTAAGTTCTCATCAGATGCAAAAATTGCTTAGAAAGGGTGCAGAAGGGTTTGTGGCGCAACTATTTTCAATGGAAGCACATCATTCCAATACATTTATACCCGCAGATATGCAAGCAATTATAGATGAGCACTCAGGGGTTTTTGGAGAAATGCCCAAGGGTTTGCCTCGAAAAGAGACCATGACCATGCCATCCAGCTAGTACCAGGGACTCAACCACCCAACATCAGACCTTATAGGTACCCCTATATGCAAAAGAGTGAGATTGAGAAGATAGTTCAAGAGATGTTAGAAGCAGGACTTATTCGTCATAGTCAAAGTGCTTACTCTTCTCCTGTAGTGATGGTACGGAAAAAGATGACAATTGGCGCATGTGTCAGATTATAGGGAACTCAATAAGTACATAGTTAAAGATAAGTTTCCTATTCCTGTAATTGATGATTTGCTAGATGAGTTACATGGTCTTTGTTTACTTTACAAAACTTGATCTTCGTTCTGGATATCATCAGATTAGAATCAAGGATGAAGATATTTATAAAACGACCTTGGGACACATAAAGGACACTATGAGTTCTTGGTAATGCCTTTTGGACTAACAAATGCACCCTCTACATTTCAAAGCTTGATGAATTCAATATTTAAGCCATTTCTTCGGAAGTTTGTTTTAGTGTTCTTTGATGATATATTAATCTATAGTAAAACATGGGAGGAACACCTGCATCATGTAAATAAAGTGTTGGAAACTCTTGAACAACATCAACTTTATGCAAAGCCTTCTAAGTGTTCTTTTGGTGTCAAGGAGGTTGAATATCTAGGTCATATTGTCTCTTATGAAGGTGTTAAAGTGGATCCTAACAAGATAAAAGCCATGCTTGAATGGAAGGTTCCCAAAACCCTAAAAAATCTCCGAGGATTTTTGGGGCTTACAGGTTATTATCGTAGATTTGTAAGGAATTATGGCAGCATCGCAGCACCACTCACAGCTTTATTGAAGAAGGACTCTTTCCATTGGAATGAGCAAGCTACTATGGCCTTTGAGAAGTTGAAGGAGGCCATGTGCACCACTCCAGTTCTAGCCACCCCAGATTTTTCAAAAACATTCATTGTTGAATGTGATGCTTCAGGGTATGGTATGGGGGTAGTACTCATGCAAGAAGGGCGACCCATTGCTTTGAGAGCTGTCAATTCAAAGGTAAGAATATCTCTAAACCAGTTTATGAGAAAGAAATGTTAGCAATACTTCATGCAGTGAAACAATGGAGACCATATCTAATGGGATGACATTTCAAAGTAAAGACAGATCATGATAGTTTGAAATACTTCTTAGAGCAACGCTTATCATCAGAAGAACAACAAAAATGGGTCTCAAAAATGTTGGGGTATGATTTTGAGATAATATACAAGAAAGGGAAAGAGAATGTAGTTGTTGATGCTTTATCTCGGAAGGATGAATCTACCCAGGCATTGTTGTATGCCATATCTATATTACAGGAGGATTGGATAGAGGATGCAAGGTCTGAATGGAAAAATGACCCAGGTACACAAAATCTCATTCAAAATCTCCAACAAGATCCAAACATGTCAGAAAAATTTTATGGAAAGGAGATGTTTTATGGTATAAAGATAGATTATATCTATGTAAGAATTCAATCCTTAAAAATAGGGTTCTATCTGAGCTCCATGCTTCTCCAGTAGGGGGTCATTCTGGCTTCTTAAAGACTTATCATCGAATCAAGCATGATTTTTTCTGGGAAGGGTTAAAAGGAGATGTACAAAAGTTTGTGGCAGAATGCATGGTTTGTCAGCAAAATAAGGGCGAAACAATTAAGTCCCCAGGTCTTTTACAACCTCTATCTATTCCTAGCCAGAGGTGGGAAGAGGTGTCTATGGACTTCATCACAGGATTGCCTAAATCAAAAGGTAAAAATGTAATCATGGTGGTGGTGGATAGACTCACCAAATATGCCCATTTTTGTGCTTTATCACATCCATTTGTTGCGAGTACAGTAGCAACGGCCTTCAGGGATACAATTCAGAAGCTACATGGGACACCAAAGATTATAGTAAGTGATCGAGACCCTATCTTTACTAGTAATTTTTGGACTGACTTGTTCTCATGCTTGGGAACAAAACTAGCTCATAGTTCCTCTTATCATCCCCAATCTGATGGGAAAATAGAGGTGGTAAACAAGTGCTTGGAGGGATATCTTCGTTGTTTTACATCAGATAAGCAAGCGAGATGGGTCCAATGGTTGCCGTTGGCAGAATGGTGGTATAACACCTCCTTTCATACTTCATCTAAAATGTCTCCTTTCTTGGCATTATATGGGTATCATCCACCATCTATCACTTCATCTTTGAGAGTCCAGCCAAAGGTTTGAGCAGTTGAAGAACATATTCAACACCAACAAGAGGTGCTTTGTAGTCTCAGGGAGAATTTGGCCATGTCACAAAACCGCATGAAGCAGCAGGCAGACCAACATCGCAGTGAAAGACATTTTGAAGTCGGTGATTGGGTTTTTGTGCGTTTACAACCATATAAGAAAATGTCCTTAAAACAACACAAAAAGGATAACAAGCTTTCACCTAAATATTATGGTCCTTATCAAGTGTTACAGAAGATTGGCAATGTAGCATACAAACTGGAACTTCCTCTAACTACTCGAATTCATCCAGTCTTCCATGTATCTTGCCTAAAGAAGGTAATTGGACAGACAATATCAACCCAGACAGTGTTACCAGAGCTTGATGAAGAGGGCAGAATCATCCTGGAACCAGAATGCATCCTTCAAACACGCACTAAGCGGTTGAGGACAAGGGTCATCACTGAGTATTTGATCAAGTGGAAAAATCTAGACAATGAAGACGCAACTTGGGAGGATGCAAATTTCCTGCAGCAACATCCAGATCTTCTCAACATTGGGGACAATGTTGCTTGAAAGGGGAGGGGCATGCTATGCCCTTAATCATATATCTTATATTGGATGTATATAGCTGACTTGTGGCTATCATAACTTCTTATCATTATGTATTTCTTTCATATATGTTATATTTTCATTAGTGGGTCGGCCTTGGTGTTGGCCATAACATAGGAATAGTATATATAGAGGTTAGTAGGTAGTATTTGATCATCATTGGAGCATTTGAGTATTATTGTATGGTTTGGAGGTTGCCCCCTTGAAGTGGCGTAGCTATTATTATTGCATATTGAGATCATTATTCGGAATATTGTGTTATTGAGTGTTATATTTCTGCTCATGATCCGAATTATACAAGTAATTTCATTACATATTCTTCTATATTGTTGGTGCATGGAAAACCAATGTGATAAGATTTGGGTATACCATTGCCATCTAGTTTGAATAATATTATGCTAGCTCTTGATCCATGTATGTTAAAAGAGCCATAAAAAAATAAGGTCCATGAGGGAACTACACCAATATACAACAAATATTCATTAGGGAACTTGAAATGAATGAGTTGAGAACCTGAAAGTGGCATTGTGGCCAGTTGATCTGCCAAATTTTTCCCTTTTATGGCCTTTTGAGCAATGAATTCAATTTCAAACTCACTTAGGATCATGACCCAACTAGACATATTTCTCATTATGAAAGGTATTTATAGAAGATACTTTAGCGGATCTACTTTGATAATTATTTTTGGGGTATGATTGAGGAGATATTATCGCAACTTTGAAAAATTGAATGCCACTTTCAAACACACTTTTTCAACCTAGGATTATTTGAGATCTAGGGATATAAGATTTCTTCTCAATTAGTAGACTAATTGCTCTTGTTCCTTATATATGATGTGTAAAAAATTCCCGATGGCATGTTCTATTGTAAATATATACAACAACATTATCTTATCTTGGATAGGAGGCATCAATACCAATGATTTTGATAGGTATTATTTAATTTTGGTGAAATAATATTGACATTCTTACGTCCATTTAAATTGGACATCCTTTCCGGAGTAGTTGGTTTAAATGGTGACACTTATCTGCCAGTTTAGATATGAAGAATCTAATAGAATGAATTATCCCTTATAATCCTCACAGGTTGATAAAGGTTCTATGGTGGAGGAATTTCTATTATTCCCTTAGATTTGGTATGGTTAACTTCAATTCCCCTCCATGAGATGATGAATCCCAAGATTTTCCATGAAGTGACACCGAAGACACATTTCTTTAAATTAAAATGAACCTTATATTCTCTTAACCTTTAAAATATACGTCATAATATGGCTAGATGATCTATTATGGTTTTAGATTTAGCAAGAATATCATCAATATAGTCATCCATGATGTCATAAAGGAGGACCTATACTGATGACTATCATTTTTCTGCGATAAGTTGGGCCTATGTTTTTAGGAAGAAAGGCATGACCTTGTAATAAAAATTTCCCCATGGGGTCATGAATGTTGTCTTATGTTAATATTCCTCAGCAATGTGGATCTGTTTATAGCTTGAAAATCCATCCATTAAGGATAACATCTCATGACCTATTGTAGAATTGAAAATAATGTTGATCTTGGTAAGGGGAAGTTGTCCTTAGGACATTATTTTTTTATATCCCAAAAATCGGTTCAAATCTGGATGCCTAGTATTTTATTGGAAGTATCTACCATGCTTAAGATCCATTCAAAATAGTCTATTGACCTTATGAAGCTAGATTATAACAAATTTTTAAGTTCTTATTTGATGAAGACTACTACCTTATAGTGTAATTTTCTGTAGCTTCTACTTAATAGGAATCTAAGTGAACCACTAGATTGTGCACAACTAGAGAAGGATCCAAATCTAGCATATCCTTAAAGGACCATGCAAAGAAATCTTAAAATTCTACAAGGATTGATGTAAAGGCCTAGATTTTTATTTTGATAAGCTTTCTCGAGCTGTAATATATTTGGGCTATCCTCCATTGTAATATTGATGGTGATAGTTTCTTCTACCAACATTTTAGATGTATCGATGTCTCATAATGACATTGCAGGCTTGTGTAGATCATCTAATTTATCGGAACTAAGTCTCCTCTCTTTTTCACATAAAAAAAAATCACCAAGAGATGTGTCCTTTTTTATTTTATTTTTTTATTTTTCACTTTTTTCATTTTTTTCTCACACAACGCCTCAACAAGGTTTTCACTATGCGAGGTTGTCTTTTTTTTTCCATTTTTTTCTTTTTAAAAATTTGGAGATTGGAGCACTAAAATTCCTCACCGAAGTAATCAGTGAAAGTATCGAGGTTTATATCAAAGCACTTCATATGATCGACAAGAGAATAGGGTCTCGAGTCTTGAGGAATTCTTGGATGGCTTCATCATTTTGAATGAGGTCCATGGAGATGTGAAATTGTTGGTCTGATTTATAAGGGATGGGTAAATGATATCAAGGTTACGAATGGAAAAGTTTTCAAGAAAGAAGGTGGTTTTAGTTAGGTATTTTAATAGGCTATGTGTGGAACCAATCTCAACTTCATAGTTAGTTTCCTCTTCTCGAGTCATCAAATATTATAGGCCTTTTTTCAAAAGTTTCATAACCTAAACCATGACAATATAGGTTTTCTTCATAAGTTACTAGTTTAGAGTGACCTTTTACTTATGAGCTATGTACTTTACCTTTCCAATTCATGTTCTTCATCATCTTGTGGGATTTCATATAATATGTTTATTCATATCACTCAGCCATCTTATCTTCCTATAGAAAAGAGCCATCGAAATATTGAATGTGTTCATCCTCCAAAAGTCCATATCACCTCCAAAGAGATTTACCAAGGTGATAAACTAGAGCTTATTTCAAGTGGAGGGAATTGGGTCATCCATAGCTACATGGACACAATAGAAGTTTATTAATGTGGAAATCCTTTTCAAGACTATATTCACAAAGACCTTGATGGGAAAATTTGGGCTCAGTAGGTGAATAGGATGTAGATGTTTGGTATAAAAATAGTGTCTCGGGATCAATGTGTTTATCATTTTAGGGGATTAAAAAGGCTTGGTGGATCTGTTCACGAAGGACAATAATTAACCTAATTATTATATGGCCTATACAATTTTGTAGTACTTAAAAGGTTTAGAATAAGTAAGCAAGGTAAACTATTTATTGTCATGTGGAGATTTAATGCCTTTGGTGAAAAGTAGAAGTGCAACTTGCATCCCATGTATCCATGGTTGACCTAAGAGGACATTGTATGAGGTCTTGAAATCAACAACGTGGAAGATGGTTTCAAGAATTTGATAGCCCAATTGTATAGGAAAGGTGATCATTCCAGATTATTTTCATTCACTATTATCATAACCACATATGGTTATAGTGTTAGCTCCCAGAATAGCCTCTGTGTGACTAATACATCTCAACATTTTCATGGAACAAATGTTTAATACTACTCCATTATCAATTATAACTATTTTGACATTGTGTTTAGTAATATATGCTTCGATATACAAATATTTATTAGTTTTTAGGCTTGGATTTAGCATGTCCCAAGGACCAAATGACAATATGGGACTGGTTAGTGAAATATTAACAATTAAGGATTAAAATTATTGAATGTTAAGATCCTTAGGAACACGTACCTCATGGAGAGCATGAGTGATAATATCATGAAAGTTAGGTGATGATCTCAATAACTCGTGAGGTAGATATGGGCGATCGTTGCCGATAACTCTTTTAATAGGTCATATGGACTAAAAGTGAAAGATTTGGCATTAGATGTTGGATTTGGGTTACTTAGAACCGTAGGATTTACCGCTTGATGAACCCAAAATTTCTTATCTTGTGTGGCCACCGCATTATTATGAGGTTGGAATTTTATGGTAGCAATAGTGGGAAGAATTTCTTAAAAAATGAAATTATCGAGTTGAAATGAACATTGTTTTAAGGTTAACCTTTTTGGCAGCTTTGTTAATAGTACCATGCTTGGATAACGAATAAGAAAATACCTTTAGATTATCATTGGGTGTTTTATTTGGTGTTGGGTCTTATTATTATATCTCCATTATCAATGAAGTCTTGGATGTAATAACGAAGTCCTACACATTTATCATTTGATGTTCATCAATATGATGAAAAATAGCAATACGTATTAGGTTTATACCAATAAGGATTAGGTTCCCCTTTAACAAAGGGTTTCATGATGGGGTACATGACCATATTGGAACTTTCTAGTTGGTGTAAGACACTCAAAAGAGTCTCTCCCAAAGGTGTGAATTGTCGTCATTTTTATCATGAGGAGGGGAGCCTCTCTACTTAGAATAATGATGGGTTGTTTTGATTTGTTTTATTTTGGTAGATTGTTTTGTATGTTATGCACATTGCGATTATTGGTGACAACATTATGGTTTCTATTGACATGTTTAGGTTTATCTTGATGAATGTTGTTATTTTTATTGGTATTGGCGTGATTATTTTTGGAATGAGGCTTGATCAAGCATTTGATAATTAGGGAATTTATATTTGGGTTTCTTTCTCGATAACTTCCTCAAATCTATCGAGGCAAAGTACATTTGCATGTAGAAAGATAACTCGTTGTTAAGTTTCAAGCATGGAGATTCTAAGCAATTTTTTCTCTAGAATGGAACATGAGAACCAACTTACGATTCCTCTCCATCACTATAACAATTATGATAAATTTTCATTTGATCATTGTTTTGCATTATACAAATACTTCATGGTGATCTCAAAGTCTAGGTTAAAGGAAACATTTTTATGAAATTCTTCGACAAGTATATGAAACTAGTTATCGATCCCTTTGGAAGGTGTAAGAACATGGCCAAGGTTTTCCTCCTATAATTATAGGAAATAAATGTAATAGAAATATATAATTGTATGGCACTTTTTGGCGTGCCATAAAGAATTCCTCAATATGATCTTCTCGGGTTGTTTTTACCTTGTATTTGTCAAATTTGGGTGTCCCGAAAGATCTTGGGAAGGGTATGTGTAAAATTTACTTATCAAAATGGTAAGGAAAAAATTCATCAAAATTGAATTTTTTATGCTATTTTTGCATACCAGAAATTATGTATTTCATCATTTTCAATTCTCAAGAAAATGGTGAATTATTTTGTTGGATGTTGTTTGGTTTTAGATTATTTTTCCCATTATTTGTTTTAGTATGATTTTTGATGGATTTTCACTTTTCTTCTTTGATTCTTTATCATTGGTGTCATTAGTGACTTTAGAAGATATGAGAGCCAATTGTTTTGTTATTGCATTGACTTGATCAATCAAGGCTTGATTTAGCTCAGGGGTTGAAGCACTAGATTTACCTTTGTCCTCTATGTTTATGTTACTTGGATCGATGTCATCATGGTTTTTTTAGTGGTGTATTATCCTTGGATTTAGATGACCTTGTAAGGTTTTGAAAACATCATCATCAAATTCCAGAGGTAGTTTTAATCCCATTTCGAGGAGACAAAGTAAAAATTGGTCTTTATTTGTTCACAAAATAATTTTGATTTAGGCTTTTTCCTTGAAAGATACATTATTTTGTGGTCCTCAAGTTGTTCGTTGTCTTTGTATTGGGAATTAATATGGAAAGGATTTACATTGTCTATTCTGAAGAGACTATAGTCTTGGTGTCTTTTTCCCACCATTTTTAAAAGAGGGGAGGATCAAATAAATTTTTATTTATCACTTAACCCTTAGCAAAGTGAATTCTAACATGGAAGATATTTATTGATGAAGTTTAATGTAACTCTACCCTTAGAAAATTAAATGCTAAGATGGAAGAGGGGTGTAATTTGATTGAACTATAGAACCCTTAGCAAAGTGAATTCTAATATGGATGATAGTGATAATGAAGTTCAAGATAAACTTAACCCTTAGAAAATTGAATGATAATATGGAAGAGGGTTTGATTTGATTTAATCTAATTGATCTATAGAAAAATGAATGCTAAAATGGAGGAGGGGGGTGAGAATATGGAAGAGGGGTTTGATTTGATTTAATCTAATTTGATTTAATCTAATTGTTCTATGTGAATTCTATCTTTGGACCATGGTGCATTCATCCGTCCACCCTCTCCCCTGCTCACCCTCTCTCCACTTGATGCGATCGGGTTTGTGATCATCCAATTCCTTTTTTTGTATCACCGCTTAGTGTAGGCTCTTTCACCTCTCTCTCTTTCTCCCCATCCTCTTGGAATGGTTATATTAGGTTAGTTAGATTCAGCCTGCATTAGAGTAGCTTGTGGTAGGTAGATTAGGAAGAAAGAACTGGCTTTCTTTGGAGGTCCATCTCAAGTTTTACAATGTCCCACAGCTTGAGAGATGGTCCCATGTTGTGTAATCACACTGGATGCCCCACTTCACACTGAGCCATTTGGCGGTATTGTGATTCTACACTAACAGTTTTGGCACGCTTGGTGGGATAGGTCTGAAGCACCTTACCACTTCATCTTAGCAGGTTGGTGTGTTCTGTTGAGATTCAGCCTTTTGAGGCACATGCAAGCACATCTGGTGACTCTATCTAGTCAACAACCCTATCTCTGAAGTTGCAGACATTTTTCATCCATTTCCACCCATTTTCATCCATTGTATTCTTCCATCTCTTTCATTTTCTCCCATTCCATGAAGTTGTGCAATCATGGCTTCATTTCCTGACTAGAACTCATACTTACAACAGCAATGCTAGTTCACCTCTAATGCATTTCCCAACTCCTCCAAATCAACATTATAATTAGATCCAAGACCATTATGATTACCCATATGAGAAAGGTCAATTTTAGTTTGGCCATAGAGCTTATCAAGAAACAAGGGGCACATCTGATGGTGACAGCTATGTGGAGAATGCTAGTTTCTTTGGAGAAGATTCAAAAAATGGAGGCTGGCATGGTTCAATCGAGGGCCATAGCAAAAATGAAGGAATTCACGATTGGTTGCAGAGCACCTTGTCCATGGGGAGGTCCTTTTACAAGACATTACAACCCTCAAGAGAAGCTTGAATTCATAGTTTAAGTGATGCCTCAGCTTACATAATGGATTGAGGACATTGAGGCTTATGAGAAAAGTGTGAGACAACCTTGTCAATGGGTAAGTCAATCACCATCTCCCTATTCTTTATTTTCTCTTTCTCAAACTTTACCATTTCAAGTATGATCAAGAGTCAAGCCCCTCACTTGCTGCCCCAAGTGTTGATTTCATTCCTCCATCTCCGATCTTCCACCCCATTTCAATTCTTCTCCCCTTTTCTTTCCCAAGTAGTCATTCCCTCCAAAGAAATAAGAAGTTCCACCTCCCTCCCCACCAAAAACAATTGCAAAGCTAGTTGAACCCCAACATGTCACTCCTCTTGCTTTCCCAAGTCCATGTTGGGAAGAGACTCAAGAATCCAGTCAAGGAAAACAATAAGAAGTGGAGCCCAACAGAGAAGAAATGACAAACAATCTGAAGAGTTGGGATGCTAAATTTGGGTTTACAAAGATCCCCTTGATGGTCAAGCTAATAGAGGAGGTCAGGGTTGAAGAACCAATGGTGGCTGAGGCTGAGTTTGTAGCAAAAGAAGAACAAAAACAAGAAGAAGAAGATCAGCAGTCTGTTTGCTCCAAATGCAGTGTCCATGATGGGACTTTATCTCGAAGAATATGTTGATCGATCCAAAATTTGTACAACCATTTAAAGAGGAGGAACAATCAAGTCCAAGTCCCATTGAAGAGGAGTAGCTGGGAGAAATTAAATCAGAGTTGAAGCCACTCAATGAAGAAGGCATTATTGAAGATTTTTTTCTTTCATTTCAAGGGTCTGATTTGATTGATGAACCCATGATGGAGGAGGATCATATAGTTTCAAAGACCCTAAGTGCAGAGCAGGCCATAGAAGAACCTTCAATTCTTCCTCCCACTTCATCCCCTTCAAGTTTTGATGTTGAAGAAGATTTTGAACTTTCAAACTTCATGTTTAAGGAAGAGGGAAACCGTGGTGAGCTAATTGTAGGTCAAGAGGACAACATGGAGAAGGTTGAGAACATGTAACAAGACAACAAGGAGAAAAATCATCTGTCTGACTTCGAGGAATGCTTTTATGGAGAATATCCCATGGATATTACATCATTTCTCCTCCTCTATCCATCTTCTAAGCATATGAGCACTGCTTGTGAACAAGAGCATTGAGGAAAAAAACTTACATGTCATATGAGTCCTCTAGAACCAAGGTTGGAAGATATGAGTCTTTCATGTTCTTCACAAGAGAAGGAAGAGAAAAGGAAATAATATGTCATCATTGTAGACACTTAAAATTTGTTACTCAATTTAGTGTCCCTCACATTCCTTTCCCCTGCTCGGGTAGCAGGGGCACGTTTACGTCACCACTATCCCCTTGGGATATTATCCGATTTATGATTTAAACACCTATCCTAAGTTTAATTCACCCCATTGTATCTTAACCGTGAGTAATTAAATATTAAATATTTAATTACACCTCTTCCCATGTATCCTAATCACTTATCTACCCCAAATTTATTCTATCTATGTATCACCCCTATTTTTCCTCTTCCCCAAGCGGGATATTTCTCGTATTTGGGGTAACTCTTACCTTTCTAGAAATCGTTCATTTTGAGTGCGTCTCGAGAGTCATCCCGCGATCGGCGCCGACCTATACGGTGGTCGGCACCGATTTTTTAGGAGTGGCGCCGATTATAAATACAAGTCCAGAACTCGGTTCTAAGGACGGAAAAAAAAAAGACGACAGAGAGAGAGAGAAAGAGCGGATCGCGAAAGAGACACGAGGTTGTAAGAAAAGAAATCTTTTAGTATCAAGTGTATCAAATGAGATCGGATCTGTCGAATCAATCCACGAGAGGAGTGTCGTTACTCTGCTCCTATCACATCAACATCGCACGTATTCATTGATCTTACGGTGACTCTGTTCGAGTATCTCATCAACCGGCACATCCAATAGTGGCGTTGGCGATCCGTCCTTCACTTTCCGACTCCCGAATCTTCTTGCACTATCACGATCAATTGATTTACTTTGATCGGCGCCGATTCTTCATAAGCGGCGTCGATCACATCGATTGGCGCTGATTCTTCATAACCGCGCCGATCACATCGATCGGCGCCAAATCCTTCTTAATCGGCGCCGATCATCTGCGAGGCGGGTAAAAGGACACGAGTAACACAAATCCAGCTTTATTTCATAGTTTCCTATTTTACGTGGCTTTACATGTCATTGTTTAGATTCTGTTTCATTACTATAATCAGAAAATCTAGTCTTATATGTACATCTTTTATCATGTATGCTTCTCTACTTAATTGAAAACGTGGACTGACATCCGCCGAGGAAGCTTATCGCTTCCCGGACCCGCTTCTCGGGCAGTCCACCCAAATATCTTTTAACGCCACCTTTTTCTGTCAAGCATCGGTGTCTTGCAGGTTACTCGGATCTATTGTGCGAATTGCTCATGTGCACCCGTCTTATCTACATCGACCTTCTTATCCATCTACATCTTCGGATCTTGTCCATCAGGTATCAATTTTATTGGAGTTTTCGGGGTTTTTGTGTTTAGTTTGGTGCATTAACTTGGGACAGTAACAAGTGCGAAATCCTTGATCTACATTACAGCACGCCAGTGGGACCAACCAAAGTCCCTTATTGGTAAGTTCATTTCTTTTCTAGTTTTGAGCTTTGTTCTTTTTCTTCACTGATTTCTATCAGTTCTGCTTGAGCATTTCCTTTCATCGTTTTAATCTTGCTCTTTATGTGAAATTTTTATTTCCTTGAAATTTTTCTAGTTCCTTGAAATAGAAATTTCCGTTTCACCATTATCCGGATATATCTTTCTGGATTTTGTTTGGTGTTTGCTTAACCTCTTCTTGTGGAGCACTTTGCTTGTTCGTGGGATTGTTCGAGGGGAAGAGCTCAACAACGCACTTTTTGAAGTCCACACACCTTGGAGAGCTAAATCTACAGGTATTTCTCTTTTGCGGTGTTTTCTCCTTTTTAGGATTTCTTTGTTTGTTGTCTATCACATCCAAACATTTCAATTTTTGGTGCTTAAAAGGAATTTAATCGCATTTGGGAAAGAATCTGTTTGACTTGTCTTCATCGAAATCAAACACTTCGTTTTTAAGTGCTTAAAAAGAACCTTTTCTTTGTCATTGTTGTGTCATTCTTATCTAGTTTTAATTAGGCTGGAAAATTGATCAAAATCGGTAGTGACACTATTTGATTTTATTTTCACCCTTGCACAAAGCCAAAATCACTAGGTATAAAGCATTTAAACAAAAACTCCTTCCACTGGCCTCTTTACTTGGAATTGACATCCAAGAGGAAGAGCTACTACATGGTACTCGTGTCGCGCGCTATAAATTCACGGAAGTTACGGTATATATTGGCAAAGCACCGACTCCCTTATCGCGCGGTGTGTGAAGTGCGGGGGTAGGCCCCTATATCAAGCCACGTCACCGGTCTTTTCTTGAAGTGCCTTCGGGACTCCTCACCAAACATTCCCCAAACCATCCTTAGTTTGGCTATCTGAGTAGTTCCTGTTCTAAAAAGCCTTCCCTAATATTTTCTTTCTTAAAAGCATCAACACTTAAAGGAGATAATCACTGTATTGCTTGAATTTGCATGTGCATTAGTTAGGTCAATCTTCTTTTCTGCATGTTTATGACGGTCATCACTCGGTTACAATCTAGAAGAATGGCTCAACTGGCTCCTTCTTCTTTCGAGATTACCACTAGTGTGGATGTTTGGTACCACCCAAATCTTCCTTGGGACCGGCTGTTAGTTGGTTCCCCATCCGATCATATAATCCTTTCTTCAAGCCAAAGCAACCCCATCACGTCCGGCTTTCCCTAGTCCTTGAAATATCATCTACTTGACTCGACTATGTTCCTCACGGGGATCTGAATTTCAGGCATTCCTCGATCGCATGACCCGGTAGCCCTCATGGACTACCTAGTACACAAGTCTATTCAAATATCGATCGAGGACCACCCGATCCAGCGGGTGTACGATTATTCTCGTGAACCATCCTAGGCCTTTGTAGAGCGGTTTGCATCATCTCTCTTGCCTCGAGTCACGAGAGAAGGGCGGTGCCCCTGTGCCTCCTTTTTCTCTTCCAACAACCATATCAACTAGTTCTCAAATAGTCTTACCTATTCCTAACACCGCATGATTACCTCGAATATTCCTGACCTACTTTAAGAGGTCCTGCCTTGGCCCATTTATAATGAATGCGTCTGCGCACCCGCATATTGCTGTTAATTCATCTATGCCCTCCATTTTGTCCCAAGGTCAATACCCCTTTATGAGCCAACCCCCTTCGAATAGTCAGTTGGTTCCTGCTTCTCGTCCTCTAGTGGGTCTTTCTTCCAATATTCCAGCAACAGTGACCTTCACCCATCCTTTAGCATCGGCACCCTTAATGCCTAATCCGGCTGTAGAAGGCCCCTTTCAGGTCTTGTTTCCCAATATGTCCAATCAAGTCGGCACTCATGTTCCTCAATCTATCCCGATTCGGTCAACAAGCATAGGAGTCCACCAATCACGAGGCTCCACCCGTTATCGACCTTCATTTTCTCGACCACTTATTATCTCGACCTGCGTATACACAAGCTACTTCACGGAAATACCCCACGGGTGTCACCGAGAACCCTGGTTACTCCTCTTATCATCTATCAATCAACAAATGAATCCCTCGTTGACACCTCAACAACATCCACCATTTGCTTCTTATGTAGGACATGCGGTGTGCCTCCTCCTCAATCAGCGTGGTTCAAATTCTCTTCAAGAAAATCGCGAGACTTGGAAGCCTCCATAAAAGCGGGCTCGTCCTTCATACTCCTTTGAAGAAGTGTGTAATGAACCCATTCACCCCTCGGTGGCTTTTAAGCCTTATCCTCCCCAATGGGAACTTCCTAAATTTTCAAAGTTTCATAGTTAGGAGGACCCTCAACAACATTTTTGAGCATTCAAACATGATTGCTACCTCATAGTCGAGGATCGGGAGCTTATGCTCCGTACCTTTCCTATGTCTCTAGCGAGTCTGCTTTAGGCGGTACTGATAACATTCCTGAACATTCCTTGTTTTCTTTCTCTCAATTGGCTTGGATGTTTGTTGAAAACTTTTCAATAAACATCGCGCATAAGATCTCGATTACAAATCTTTATAACATTCGTCAATTCGATGATGAGTCTATTGCAGACTTTGTCGCTCGTTGGAGAGGGATAATCAACCAATTTTCTTTCTCCCTTCCTCAATCCCAACAAATCGAGTTGTTTACTCGATCTTGTGCTAATCACATTTCTTCCACTTTAAGGATCCAAACTTTTCATACCTTTGAAGAAGCCTTTACGATGGCACGCAAACTTGAATCTCACGCCATCGAACAAGGGAAGCTAAAACTTCGCTCTAAATCTAAACCAGATTTTTCTCGGTTTACCAAACCAAATTCTTCCCCTTCTAAAGACAAGAATCGGGGTCCACCAACGCTATCGTATTAAAAACATCACTAGCTAATAATACTTCTAATCAAACACCACGAAGAGACCCTCATCTTCTCGAAAAGGGACTTCATCATCTCGATCCTTCGCTCCATTGGGGGAATCATATGCCTCTATCTTAGAGAAAATGTTGGAAGTTCGCATGATCGAACTTCCCCCCATTAGGAATATTGATGAAAGCCAAGAAGCGTCCATTGCAGTATAGAGAAAATGATTTACGTCATTATCATAGAACGAAAGGTCATGACATCGAGCGATGTCGGACTTTCAAAAACCTTGTCCATAAATTCATTCATAAAAGGCGAGCTCATTACGGATAACCCAAATGCTCCCCAAATCGAGCCTTTGGATGTTTTTAAACAACCTTTTCCCAATTATTCCCGAACCATAATGCTTGAGTCTCAAAACCAAACACTCATACTATCGACTTCATATCTCTCTTGAAGAATCTTCTTGAAAGCAAGCCATCTGTGAACACATCAACCGAATAAGAACCTTCTTCCACTTCGTCAATCTTTGGAATTCCACCATCTTCCGATAGCCCGTCTTTGAATATTCCTACATTCTTTAGATATGGGTTCATCTCTCTCCACTCCTTTGTCTAACCTTCCATCCATACCCAGAGGCAGTTTCATCCTCATCTATCTCATCGTCAAACATTCTTTCAATGCTCGAGGCAATTACATCCCTTCGAGTTTCCACTACTGAGATACATCTACTTTGCTCCCATTCTCATTTCGCAACTATGCCCCTGGTGAAGGTACCTATAATTGTGCCGACTCCGATGGAAGCGTCTTGATTTTGACTCTTCTGTCTCTTTTCCTACTGGTAGTTCCACCCATAATTCTTTGCACGAAGTAGTCCCTTCACAAGGAAGGCGCTTCTTCATCACTCACTTCTTCCACCACTAATGTTGCTTCGCCCATTAAAGGAAAATCAAAAAAGTAGCACAACACCTACATGCTCGGTTCTGAACTTAAACCAGAGACAACCAAAATCTAACATTGTGCCATCGTACCTCCCCACTTGCTTCCCCGAAAAGGTTACTGATCACCTTATGCCGTTGAAGTTGTCACCATCCCTGAAAAGGAAAGCCCATATTTCGAACCATCAAGACCCTTGGTGCTTTCCCACAAAAATCTCTCTCTACACCCCATAAAAGATTGGATTTGTCCACTGGGAAGGTGTCTTCTCCTACACACTTATCAAAACCATCATCTTCTCCTACAACACGTCCTTCACCAACACCCCGAAAAATGGATTTACCTACTAAAAGGACACCACCTCTTCTATCAGGATCATCATCTTCATTACCAAAAGCCAGGGTGCCCTATGTCCCTCCGATTACACCTACTTTGGGAGATTCTTCCTCATCTAAATCGACATTATCTAAATCATCAGTAAATTGATCAAGCAACCTCCTTTATCTTTGAAGACCACAACACTTGTCACATCTCCATCATCTTCAAAATCTATTTTAGGGGCTCCCCCTCCACCAAAATCAATCATGTCTCACTTACTTCCATCTCAAATGCCCAAGCCTGCTCCAGATGTTCAAAAGAATAAGATGATCCCTAAAAAGACTGTCAAACCTAACATGCAGGTTCTTTTGCCTCGCAGTCTGTTAAGGTAAAAGAGGCACCTTCATCACCTCTATCCTCATCTTCGTCTACCGGGTTCTACACCGAAATCCTTCGCCAACTTATCCAATCTTCATCCATATCCCTTCCTCCGATTAAACCCTATAACCCTAAAGGAGTTAAACCTACCTGGTTTAACTCTGATCTAATTTGTGCTTACCACCGTACCCCGGGTCATGATACTGAGGATGTAAAGCTCTTCAAGCTGTTGTCAACAACCTTTTGGAAGAAAGTGACCTTTTGCTGGAGGAGGAGGAACAAGTACCTCCTATCATCTTAGCCCCATCTGAGCCCCAAAGATCCACTCAGACCTCTAGTGATTCCACTCCAATGGATCTTCCACCTTCTCAAATTGACACAATCCATATCGCCACTAGAACCCAACACTATGATAATCCATCTTCATCTACAGCATCTCGACCACGGGTTGTCATTTCTGCAGCCCCTGAAGGAGTTCCTCCTTCCTCATTAGCCCCACGACCTAAGGTCTCTATTCGTGCTGCCCCTCGGGCTCAAATTCCCGTGTCAGTTGAGGAAAGTGTTATGAAACAACTCACTCCAGGCTCCGGTCAAAATGTCTCTTTTTGACCTCATCCAATCCTCTCCACAACATCGCGAGCTCTACGATTTATAATCCGTCGTCGCATCGCAGTGAATTCAGATGAGCCCTAGCCCTACGAGTTGGTTGTTGGATTGAATAGACCATCAACCGCCATTTCTTTTGAAGATTCGGAAATTCCTCCTCTTTCTTCAGAAGATTTGGAGGCTCCCCTCTTTATCACAGTCCAAATCGACAATGCCACTTTAAAACGTGTTATGATCGACAGTGGAGCTGCACTCAACGTCATCTCCTCACACACATTTGAGCAACTAAAGTTACCAAAGAACGTAGTGTCACCCCCACCTTTCGCCCTTCGATCATTTAACGATCAGATGATTACTTTAGGAAGCGTAGTCTTACCCATTCGAGTAGGTAAAAAGCTGCTTCACGAACTCTTCTACATTGTGAAGGAAAATTCCACTATAATATGATCCTCGGACGCTCCACGGATTCGCGCAATGCATTGTGTCCCATCCACCCTCCATCGATGCTTAAAATATCAATATGAGGGCAATATATATACTCATCCAGGAGATCCTTTTCCTTCCGCACAATGCGACATGACACAAGTCACGCCCCTCTAAGGAAAATACTTCTTCTCTGACGGGGCCTCATCTTCTTCCATACCTATGACCAAACTACGGATTTACAAAATCTAGAAGAGACATTGTATCGTTTTTCACAGGGAGAGCTTCCTCTCTTTTCTTTCGCGCCCATCTCAACCCTAGTGAGTATGGTAGACCGGACAAACAACACGAATATCAACCGGTCTCTCAGTCGCATCGTCACCATTGAGTCGCCCCATCGATAGACTAATTTCATCTACGGTGGTCTTGATACGCCTCACTATCACCCAGATTCTCCTCCTAGGACCAAACCTTACTTAACGGGGGTTCGATTATCTAGAGAATCCCACGTTTGCAAAAACTTATTTATATCGATGCGCGTGGAAGGGTTTTGGCCTAGGAAAATATGAACAAGGTGTGCATGACCTCACATCCATTCCTACTCTCATGCCACATCAAAAATTTGGTTTAGGATTTAAACCTCTTTCAAAAGCCACCGTCACTATCCTCGATGAGCCTCTTCCTATTGAGGAACCATCTTCTCCCGCTAAGTCAGAAGCATCACTCGATGTGGACGATGACATTTCCATCCCACCTAACTTTTTTTTTTTGATCAATACCATTTCCTTAGGGCCGCTAGCCTATAAGACTAACAACCGGTCCGCTTCCATACCGTTAATCTTCCCTGAAATAGTTGGAGACGACTCTCCTACTATCAACACTATCATTGTGCTGGATGATGATTGTGTCCTCACCTGTCACAGGGAGGCGGAGGATTCATATCTTCCCAAGACTATTCCTTGACACATCTACGCTTCTCATGGAAGCCATTGTTGACCTTAATATAGGGACTTCGAAGACCCTCGCATCATTAAGGTTGGCCGATCCCTTAATCCACGGGAGTTAGGAGATTTTACCACTTTTCTTTCAACCATCATCAAGCCTTTGCTTGGTCATATGAGGATATGCCAGGAATCGATCCCGATATTGTGGTCCACAATATCGTTACTCTTCCCAACATCAAACCAGTTAAACAAAAATTGCGTAAAATGCACCCTAGAGTAGCCCTTCTTGTTAAAGAATAATTGCAGTGCTTACTCTCGGCTAACTTCATCCAACCCATCGACTATCCACAATGGGTTTCCAATGTAGTACCAGTAACTAAAGCTACTAGGAAAATTCGAATTTGTACCGACTTCCGAGATCTTAATCTTGCTTGTCCAAAAGATGATTTTCCTCTGCCTAATATCGACCAACTCGTGGATTTAACTGCGAGTCATGAGATGCTTTCTCTTATGGATGGTTTCTCTGGATATAATCAAATTCTCATCACACCAGAAGACCAACATAAGACTTCTTTCATAACTCCTTGGGGGACCTTTTTCTATCGCGTCATGCCTTTCGGTCTTAAGAACGCAGGAGCAACCTATCAGCGAGCAATGACCTACATCTTCCATGATCTCTTACACAAAACTGTGGAAGATTACGTTGACGATCTCCTCGGTAAGTCCAAACGTCGTCAGGATCATCTTTTCATCCTTGCACCTCTCTTTGAGAGGCTTATCCGCTTTTGTCTTCGTCTAAATCCATCTAAGTGCGTGTTTGGCGTTCTCACTGGTAAACTTTTAGGTTTTATCATTTCCATCAGGGGTATTGAAGTGGACCCCACAAAAATAAAAGCTATCCTTGAGATGCCTCCCCCTTCTAACTTAAAGCAAGTCATGAGTCTCGAGGACATCTTGATCGAGTGCGTCGTTTTATCTCACAATTGTCGGACCGTTGCCAACCTTTTCATCACCTCCTCTGTAAGGATGTTCATTTTGAATGGGATGAACATTGCAAAAAGGCCTTTGATGATCTCAAAGCTTATCTTCTCTCTCCTGTGCTTACACCTCCACGTGAGGGGGAGCCTTTCTATCTCTATATCTCTGTGAGTGACCATGCTCTGGGAGCCATGATTTCGCATCGGGATACTTGTGGTAAAGAACAAGCTGTCTATTACATCAGTCACACCCTCCATGAGTATGAAACACGTTACTCGAAGCTGAAAAGCTGTGTTGTGCTCTCTTCTTCGCAACTTCTAAGCTTCGTCATTACCTCCTTAATCACAAAACTTACATTGTCACAAGTGTCAATCCACTCAAGACAATTCATGCAAAGCCTTATCACAATGATTGCATCACTCGTTGGCTCATGCTTATGACGAGTTTGACCTCGAGTTTATCCCATAAAAAGTTTATCAAGGGTCAGTTATTGCAGATCAATTAGGTGATGCTCCTCTTAGGACACTCAAGACCCCCTTGCTCAATTCCCGATGAATATATCCAACAAATTGATTTTGGTTTGTCTCCACTTAAAGTAAAACTCTTCTTTGATGGATCCAAGTGTCAGCAAGGGGGAGGGGCGGGTTTCGTGATGATCCCTCCTTGGGGTACGCCTATCCCAGTCACACACAAATTGAACTTTGAGTGTACCAATAATATGGCTGAATACGAAGCTCTTGTCTTAGGTCTCCAAAATGCCATTAATCTCGGCGCTCGTCATATTGACATCTTTGGTGATTCTGAACTCATCGTTAATCAAGTCACGGGTGTCTATCAATGCAAGAATGATATCCTTCAAAAATATCGTGATATCGTTCTTGCTCAACTCCAATCTTTCGATAAATTCACTATCCAAGCTATTCCTCGCACCTTTGCAAATCGATTACATGCAGATACTGATGGCTTCATTAGCCTCACTTATCCCACCTTTCACCGAAGACTCGCGACTTTATGTGGCTGTGCAACGATTAGATCAACCATCTCATCTTAGGCAACTAACTTCAATCCATCGTTGTCACAACCCATACTCAGGATGAGTGGTATCAATGATTGTTGATTATCTATCTCATTCGGTTCTTCCTCTGATCTAACTTCCAATGGTAGAAGATCTTTTGTCAACGCGCTAATCTCTATACTATCTAGGCGGGATTCTTTACAAAGGTGGATTTGATGGTATTTTGCTTCGGTGCCTCAAAACCCATGAATCATCTAAAGCTATCTAAGAGGTCCATGACGGTATCTGTGGTGGACATTTTAGTGGCTTAGCTGTAGCTAAACGCATCTTACGTTTGGGGTATTATTGGCCTTCTCTTAATCGAGATTGTTGTGAATACACTAAGAAATGTGTCAAGTGTCAACAACATTCCAATCTTACACACATCCCTAGCCAAGCTTTGCAACCTACGGTGGATTTGTGGCCTTTTTCGCAATGGGGTCTTGATCTTATTGGTCTCATCAATCCCCGTTCTTCACAGCGTCATCATTCTATCATTACTGCCACTGAGTACTTTACTAAGTGGGTGGAGGTTATCCCTCTTTCTTCAACAAAGGCTAAACCCATAGTTGATTTCGTCTATCAACACATCATTTGTCGCTTTGGTGTCCCACACAAGTTAGTCACGAGATAATGGTAAGTCTTTCAAGAACGTTGATTTGCAGAACCTCTGCAATGCTTTCAATATCAAACTCAGTTTTTCTTCTCCATACTATCCTCAAGCTAATGGTCAGGCCGAAGCTTCCAATAAAACTTTGCGTAACATCCTCGCAAAGGTAACTAGTCGAGCTGGTAGGGATTGGCATTTACATATCCCTTTTACTCTCTGGGCTTATCGGACTAGCATTCGTACTCCTACTGGTGCTACTCCCTTCTCTCTCGTCTATGGGTCTGAGGCTGTTCTTCCTTTGGAAGTCCAAATCCCATCTCTCCGTGTTTCTCTTAGAGAATTTGTCTCCGATGAGGACTATCGTCAAAATCGTCTAGCACAACTTGAATTATTAGATGAGCGGCGTCTCAACGCTCTTGAACATCATCAAGTCTATCTTGAGCGTGTCAAACGTGCTTATAACAAGCACTTGCAGCACCGTGACTTCAAAATTGGTGATCTTGTTCTTAAAGAAAATCAAAATGTCACTACACTCGAAAGAAGTCAACGTGGTAAGTTTGCTCCCAACTGGATGGGTCCATACGTTATCACCCATAAATATGGGTCTGGGGCTTATCGTCTATCTTCCATGGATGGTATACCCGAAGTGGAACCTCTTAATGCCTTGCATCTACGGCCCTTCTACTGTTAAAATCTATCTTACACAAGTCTAGTTGCAACACAGATCTTTCATCCATCTAAACAACCAGTCATATACTTTCATGGTGATTCAAAACTATGTGGTTCTCCGCCTATTGCCTCTTTTACCTTAAAATATGAGTATCGCGGCTCTACTCATTGCATGTTTCTTTTGGATATGTTCCTCCTCATGGTAGGAATACCTTAATCACCACTTCATCTGTCCCAAGTTCTTATCTTAATCGGATCTACTCGGGGCATGAGTGCATGTTCTTCTATATTCTCTTCCCCTCCATCCCGATCTATCTAGGTCTAAACTAGAAACTTCTTCCAAAAATATTTTCAAAAAAAAAAAAAAAAAAAAGAAAGAAAGAAAAAGAAGAGATGCTATCCAAAAAGATAGACTGATCCCTTGAAGGACAGCTATCCCTACATTATCAAATGAATCAAAAAGAAAAAATATAGACCATACCCTCGAAGGATGGCTATCATTTAAAAATCAAAATACTGAGACAGCTCCCTTGAAGGATGTACTGTTTCCCAAAAGATATATTCAAGGCTTCTTGCAATTAATCAGCCTTTCGGTCAGTTTATACACTTTTTAGCATCACTGAAAGACTTCCCGTATCGATCAGTCTTTCCATATCAAGCAAACTTCCCACATTGATTAGTTTGCTTTTCTATTAAAATCATGAAGCTGAGATTTAGGACCTTTTGTCGATCATATGGAGAATCCTATTTTCCCACTATGGACATGTATTACGTCCTTGTAAATTCCGACAAGATACTTACTGTTCCTTTCGTTTCCCTCCTAGATCTGTTTTGCGGCTAGTTGGTGCCAGGTTTATTTTAACCTCATGTAGGGCCTTACATGCATGATATTGTGATTTCCTATCCAGATTCTATCTATGGTCGGTTGGGAGTCCAACTTATCATTTTCTTTCTTATCCGGGCATATTTTCTTTATTTCTAGTCAAGGTCGTTTTCATTACTTCCTTGGCTCTCGCAAAGAGTATTCCCCATTATTCTTTGTTTTTCATCCAGTCAAATTGACATTTCACATGTTAATTCAATCAAAATTTATCTTCTATCTAATTTCATCTTATCTATCAAAGCATCTATTATCAACACATGTGGATCTGGCTATCTATTTTCATCAAAATTAAATTAACATCTCAAACATGCCGAGTACATCAATCACATCTATCCATCTATCCATCAAAATATCTAAAAACTGGTGCATCCAAGTTACACTACATCTATCTATATCCATTTTTCATCAAAATAAAATCCATACATCAATCACATCTATCTATCTATCCATCAAAATATTTAAAAACTTGTACATCCAAGTTACATTACATCTATCTATCTCTATTTTTCATCAAAATTATATCCACATATCAATCACATCAAATCAAATTACATCTATTTCTATCCTCTATCAGTCTATATCTATCCAATCACATCTATTCATTATCTATCAGTCTATATCTATATCCATCACAATTACGCTACATCTATCCATGTATATCAAAATCAAACGCATGAGATCAATTATATGACAAATGAAATGATGAATCTATATATATACATGTGTGTCTGTACAAAAAAATGGGTGGCTTTCAATCAAGCCATCTATCTGATGCCTTCGATCGAGGCTACATCACTATCTGGATACAAAATACATCAATCCCTATATGGTAAAGTCTGATGCATGGAGGACACTATCTCCTCCACCCTCCTCTGGACCAGGCTGTCTCTCCTCGCTGCCTCCTATCGAGCTAGATGCACCTGCTGCTGGAGGTCTCTGTCCACCTCGGTCTCTCCCGGTGCTCCCTCCGCTTTGAGGCCCCTCTGTGTAGCCTGTCACGTTTGCTCTCCTCCTCGCCCGTCACGAGGCACTGATCAGGGCATCTTTGCGCTAAGGCATCCTCATAGTATCTCACCTCAGCGAGGAGAGACTGATATGTGCTCAAGCTCACGGTACCCGGTGCTCGTAATGGTGCTGCTGGTGCTGCTGGGGCTGCTGGCGCTTGGTGGTGCTCCTCCTAGGGTCGTACCCTGTGTACCAGACTCGACATGGTACCTGTCTCCCCATATTTGGCCCTGAGGGCCTCCCTATGTCGAAGGTAGCGATCCCTCTGCTGGATCGCTATATCTCACTCCTGGCGAGCGGTGTCTCTCTCCAAAATTAGGGCATCCCTCTCCTCTGTCAGAGCCCTGATCTCCTCAAGAGCTACCTGATGTGTCTGTGTCAGGGTGGCATGCTCTCCCTCCAGTCTATCCAGCATCGCAGCTATGTCATCCTCGTCGGCATCTATAGATGCCGGGAGATGTCGTGGTAGCTCTGTATCATACCATGCTGCATAACCCTCATCTACCCTGCGTCATCATCGCTGTCTGTAGAGGGTGGGGCCTCTCTCAATGGATATGCTTAGGGATCAAAATCGGCGAGATCGGTCTCCTGCTTATCTCGCCTATAAGGCGTATAAGTGGTCCTTGCTATGTCTGCACTAAATTTGAAGCGCCTCAATACTCGCACAAACGGGACTCACTCCCACATATCAGGCCTGCGGCCCCTAACCACCCTGCTCCGCCTCAATGCCACCAAGTGAGCATCCTGACCAGCCCATGTCGGAAATACCCGATATGGCCTCCAGATGACCTGATCCGGTGTCAGCATCCTGAAACGCTCGGTGTACCAATCGGCCGATCTCCTGTATCCCGGTAGCCATGTCGCCCGCCATCGCTGAATCCATAATCGATACCTCCACTGCTGCTGGCATCCAAGGAAGCCCGGATGGCCTGATCACCGCTATATGCTCATATGCCCAGCAATGGAGCACAAAACTGACATCAATACCTGTCCTCCGGCCTGTGGTGTACATCCATAGCTCATGATATATCTGAGCTATCAGGGCATCAGCAAAGCAAACACACATCACAGGCGCAGAATATCGCCTTGATCTAATAATAACGGTGGGAATCTCCCACCTCCTCACGAATACGCAGCAGTAGGCGAAATAGGATATAGCCATCCGAATCGGAACTATCCATCTGCTTTCAGGGACTATCTGTCTATCTTTGTGAGGCTATCCGTCTTGCCCGGACACTATCTCTGAATCATCTACCCTATCTCTATATAATCGAACTAGGGCCCTCTGCTGCTGCTCTCGCGGTGTAATCTCGATCGGGTCCCCAGTGATCGGCAATCTCAGAATCCTATATATGTCCTCATGGGTGATGGTCATCTCACCCGTCTGAACAAAAAGTGCACGTATGGCTGTCCCACCGTCGCACTAGTGCCCGCATCAGCTCTACATCTCGCGGCACTCAAATGCTGTAGTATCTAAAGCCCCCGAGCCCGGCTAACTCTAGATGCCACCAATCTGCATCAGTCACATCCGGGAGAATAGTCTCCAGTAACTCGGGAATAGCATCCCTCATGTGTAGAGCCTCTCGTGCCTGCACCCACGACATCAAGAGCAATATTAGTCTCGTATTTACCCAAATCACAACATCCAAAACAACAACAAAAATCTCATCTCTTCCAATCAGCGTCGATTGGTAAAATTGGCGTTGTTTATTTATAGTTGACGCCGATTCATACCAATCGACGCTGCTCAAGAACCAATCGACGCCGATTATCCCAATCGATGTCGACTGACTATCCGGACATAAATCGGACCCTGGCCTCCCACAAACAAAAAAAAACCAAACAAAAAAAAAAATCAAATGCAACGGGTTCAAGAAGAACCACTTACCCCAGGTCGTGTCCTCCTGCGCTTCTTACTGCTCCCAGAGGCTTCCATGGTGCTCAAATCCAAATTATGACTCTCTCTGAATCAATCGTCACGATGAAAATAAATCGTTTACATTTTCCGTTCGCATATTTATATGCGTTACGTTTGGTCGGCGCCGATTTTTCTGATCGACGCCGTTTATCTTGGTCGTAAATTGCCGATTAATGTGATCGCGAAATCGATTTTCCATATCTCATTTGCCATAGTGTTGATGCTTGGCTTATTTATCCATCTGATCATTATTGTGTGCTGAATATTGCCTTTCGGCACATCTTTTCGATATCACCGTCTATTTCGGGTTTTTTCCCTTTGCGTGGGACACTCGTACTTTTTGGTAACTTAGAGTTAAAGCGGAGTTCTGTAGGCACTAACGTCGTCTCATGAGGAGACCATCTAGTTTGCCCTACCAATGTGAATTCCTTAGGTTCTTTGCCTTTTTATTTATTTTTGTGCATCATCAATGATCGAGATCTACTCGGACATCCATTTGGGACATCCTGCGTTTTCATCTACCTCTTTCAAACTTGGGATCATACTTCTATCACCCATCCCATCCCTAGTTTTAGGGGGATCACATCATCACTTTTTCTTCCCTTCTTCCATCTCTTTGTTTTTGTCTCATAACCTTGCTTATCGCAAGTTACTTGACAAAAAGGGGCAAAATGTAGACACTTAAAATTGGTTACTCAATTTAGTGTCCCTCACATTCGTTTCCTGCTCGGGTAGCGGAGGGCACGTTTACGTCACCACTATCCCCTTGGGATATTATCGATTTGTGATTTAAACACCTATCCTAAGTTTAATTCACCCCATTGTATCTTACTCCGTGAGTAATTAAATATTAAATATTTAATTACACCTCTTCCATGTATCCTAATCACTTATCTACCCCAAATTTATTCTATCTATGTATCACCTCTATTTTCCTCTTCCCCAATGGAATATTTCCCGTATTTGGGGTAACTCTTACCTTTAGAAATCGTTCATTTTGGTCGTCTCGGGAGTGCGTCCGCGATCGGGCGCCGACCTATACGGTCGGTGCCGATTTTTTAGGAGCGGCGCCGATTATAAATACAAGTCTAGAACTCAGTTCTAAGGACGGAAAAAAAAGACGAAGAGAGAGAGAGAAAGAGACAGATCGCGAAAGAGACATAGGTTGTAAGAAAGAGAAATCTTTTAGTATCAAGTGTATCAAATGAGATCGGATTGTCATGCGAATCAATCCCACGAGAGGAGCGTCGTTACTCTACTCTATCACATCAACATCGCACGTATTCATCGATCTTCTGGTGACTCTGTTCCAGTATCTCATCAACTTCGGCACATCCAGCAGACGTTGATGATCCGTCCTTCACTTCCCGATTCCGAATCTTCTTGCACTATCCACGATCAACCGATTTACTTTCGATCGGCGGCCGATCTTATAAGTCGATGCCAATTCTTCATAACCGACACCGATCACATCGTCGATGCCGATTCTTCATAACCAACGCCAATCACATCGATCGGCGCCGATCCTTCTTAATCGCGCCGATCATCTTGCAGAGCGAGGTAAAGGACACGAGGTAACACAAATCGACTTTATTTCATAGTTTCTGTTTTACGTGGCTTTCTGTCTCTTCATTTAGATTCTGTTTCATTACTATAATCAGAAAATCTATTCTTATATGTACATCTTTTATCATGTATGCTTCTTTACTTAATTGAAAACGTGGTGACATCCGCGAGGAAGCTTATCGCTTCTGGACCGCTTCAGTGCAGTCCACCCAAATATCTTTTAACGCCACCTTTTTCTGTCAAGCATCGGTGTTTTGCAGGTTACTCGGATCTATTGTGCGAATTTCTCGTGTGCGCCCGTCTTATCTACATCGACCTCCTTATCCGTCTACATCTTCGGATCTTGTCCATCAGGTATCAATTTCATTGGAGTTTTTCAGGGTTTTTGTGTTTAGTTTGGTACATTAACTTGGACAGGTAACAAGCGCGAAATCCTTGATCTACAATCATCTCTCTCACACCATCCATCCAAGAATCTCTATAAAAAGACACCATTTTGGAGTTAAATTTGAGCAAATGGTATATTCAAAGGATCAGACCATGCCCGATTAGGTACTTGGCTTCATTAGAGCCAGAGAGAAGCCAAAACCAGTCATGCCTACTTCAAGGCATGAGGACAAGCATCAAAGTACTAAGGGTCATCATCAACACCTCCAAGAGTCCAATTCCAATCAACTTAAGGAGATGTTTTGTGTTGATATAGATACCTTGATGATTTTGGTGGAGGACCCACTTATAGTCATTTTTCACTCATACAAGCAGCCATATTCAATGTAAAATCATTTACATGGATGCCCCTCTGGAGGAAGGGAAGCTACTTCTCCTTTCTATAGCAGAGCTTTGTTTAGCCGCATTTTCTCTGGTTAGTTTAGGAGTAGGATTAGACTTTTTTTTAGCGGAAGAAGTTCTCGTGCACTCTGCATGTCTCATTTGAGGCATGTATGACTTTGTTTTTATACATAAGTTTTGTTCATATTTCTCTAGAGCTACTGAGGCTAGGCCCTTCACTATTCATGGCAAAAGACTCATCGTTTCCTATAATAGTTGAAAATTTCAAAATAAAAAAATGCGAGTAACCAAATCTGTCTTCTAAATATTCCATTCGAGGATAGATGAAAGCCTTGGGACAAAATAATTTTCTACTCTCAGAAGCCTTGTTTCAAGATTTCTTATGAAAATTGAGAGTGCGGATGTGTGGGCAGGTTCAGGGTCACTAAGAGCAAGCAGTCGGGCTCACAGTGGCTCGGGGATCAGATTTTCAAAGCAAAAGGATTAGTATCAAGCTATTATTCTTGACTCCATGCCCAATGGATGCTTCAAGGTTCTTGGTCCCTCCATCTAGTAGGAAGATGCCCTGTGAGTCACCAAATTGTTATCCCAATTTTTCCCCTAAGTAAAATTGGATCAACCATGACCCTGCACACAGAAGAAACTAGAGAAATCACGTTCAAATCCTATAATCAGGAAACAAAGGGACTCTACAATGGAGTGGTAGGGCTGGAAAGATCAAACGACCTCATGCAAGAAGAAATTCAAGAAAATGGTTCCGTCATTTGAGCCCGTGCTTCAAATCCAACAGACAAGTTACAGGTAGGCTCTACAATGGAGTAACAAGGTTGGGGAAAGAGTAAATAGAAGGAAGAAACTAGAAGCTCAAAGGAAAAGAAACGACAAAGGTTCAAAGTTTTGGGCTCTGCAAATGATTCAAAATGAGCCCCGAAATTGGCTAAGTATGGAGGAGACAATGGAAGCTGCCAAGTGTCTAAATGGCGCACCTCTAAAGGTTAAGCCCAAAAGGGAAGACTCAAATGAGTGCCAAGCCTCCACACATCTAGAGCCCCAAAAGTTGCACCAGCCGTTGAAGAGACTCAAACTTGCTCTAGCCCTCCATGTAGCCAATGGTCAATATAGGTCAAAAAGGAGAATGAGCCCAAAATGACTAAGTATAGAGTATAGGCGGAAGGTTCCATGTCTTAACAACGCTCCTTCAAAGGTAAAGTCTTGAGTGGGTTTTCAAATGAGCACGGGCCTTCCACATGTCCCAGATTCCAAAAAGGGATAGAGTTGGGGTTGAATCTCCAAGAAGCGTGAGGCTGCCACGTGGACCCGGTACAGATAGACTTTTTAAATATTATGCCTGCGACCCAAATATTCAAATGGCCATATCTTTTGACTAGAAACTCATATTTGGGTGGGAGAAGACTTTTTGGAAATGTCTCAACACCCTCTATGCCATGGAAACATAAAATATTATCTTTAGTAGGCTCTGGTGGGTGAAAAATAAGAAAATGTCTCCCAGGCCATTAATACAGAATCTGTTGCTCCAACAACTAGATCGGATTTGATCTGATCCACCATTCTTCCTCCTTCAACGTGATGAACAAGTTATCGAGGAAGACTTGACAGATTGTGGGTAGATACAGAGTGAGTATTAAGGGGCGGTGGTTGAGATTTTAGAGTAGGATTTAATGCGTTGCGAAGGTGGTTGAGCAGGATTCAAATTTTTCCCTCCTCTCTCTCTGTCTCTCTTATTTTTATATGTATTGTAAAGAGGGGAATATTAGAAGGGTTGGTCATTTTTTCTCTCCTTCCCCATCTCTATTTATTACTTAGGGTAGAATAGAGTCTAAGCCTCCTCCCATGGCTCTGTAATGGTGTTTCTTACCTCTTTCCCACTGACGATGTACCGTGTAACATTTTGGAGCAATAGAATTTGTTTCATGATGCATTTGTCCATCCTTGGCTTATTTTTTTGTCTCTTCTTACCTCTCGTCATTTTAGGGTATACTTTGCATATTCTAATTTTTTTGTAGGTCATGGGAGCTATGTTTAATGGGTTTTGAAGTGGTGTTCTATGTGAAATCTATCTCTAGACCGTGGTGCATTTTGTCCACCCTCTCCTCTGCTTAGCTCTCCGCTTCAGGAAGTTGGGTATGTGATCATCCACTTCCTTTTCTGGTGTATCACCACTTAGTGTAGGATCTTTCACCCTCTCTCTCTTTCTCCATGTCCCCTTGGAATGATTATATTATTTTAGTTATATTCAACCTGCACCTTTGGAGTAGCTTGTGGTAGGTAGATTATGAAGCAAGAGCTTTCTCCGGAGGTCCATCTCAAGTTTTACAATGTCCCACAACTTGAGAGATGGTCCCATGTTGTGCAATCACACCGGATGCCCCACTTCACACTTGGGCCATTTGGGGGTGCTGTGATTCTGCACTAACAATACTATTTCTAGTTTACGGATATACTTTTCCCTTTGATACGATAAGTTGAATTTAATTCCACACAAATAATAAAACTAGGGTCACCACTATGGATATAATTGACTCTAGCCTCTCACAAAAGGTGTAGTAGTCAATTGATTGTTGGTTCACATTTTTTCTAGATCACTCAAGGTGATGATTACTTTGGGGTTCTATGGTAATCCTCAATTAAGAGTTTCTATCCCCTGGCCATGCACTACCCACAATTACAACGGTATGGAGGAATAATCGCATCTCCAAAAGTTTAATTAAAATATTTTTATAAAAATTGTAACAAAAATGGTGATAAAGGGTTTTATTAAATCAATGACCAATGACAACCTGAAGTTATTAGATTTAATAAAAATCCTTATAAGAATGGTCTTGTTAAAAAGTTGTTAAATTTTTTTCAATGAGGTAAACAAAGACAAATCAATGAAAAACAACAAAATCACATTTTAGTTCTCAATATCGCTTAAAAAAGTGTGAGAGAAGAGCATACACGTGAATTTTTTATGATTAGACAAAAATTAAAACTAATAATAAATAAGTACTTAAATTAGTCATATATAATAAACCTATAATAAATTAGTCAAAACAACCCTAAAGTAAAGGTTAGAATTAAAAGAAATTGTTGGAAAAAAAAATTTAAAAAAAAAGTGAGGGCATGATATCACATGCACTTGAGTGTGCTAGTGTTAATAGGTAACAATAACGTCTGCAAAGAGACACAAGTTCATACAAAAGAACATAAATGCGTGTAATAAAATAGAAGTGTGGGAAATGAAAAATTATTTGTAACGTTGGCATGTGGACAAGAACAATAGAGCACACATAGATATGGAAACACATACACAAATATGATAGCATAAACATATGCATTCTAGTGTAAATTTCATGAAATGCTAAAGAAAGGAATCTAGAAATGATCAAAATTTAGTAAAATCAGCCAGAAACTTGTTTTTTCTCCTTCTCTACTATACTTGAGAACCTGAAACTTGAACAATAAGGTTAGAAAATGTTAGCAAAATAATTTTTTGGGTGGGAAAATTATGATATTTCACCAATACTATGAAACTATGTCCCTCTTCTTGAATGTGGAATATCCATTTATTGAAATAAAAGAAATAAATAAAAATAAACTAATTTCTATGGTGGTCAAGTAGACAGGGATCACATAGTAATACTTCACTAAACCTATGGCAAATGCTTTTATGGAATACAAGAGATAATAATTTCTTAAGGAGGAGATAATAGAGGAAATAAGAAGGGTAATTTAACCAATAAATAAAATAGTTGAGTTCATTGTATTGAAATCATAGTATTTAAATTATATTAATTAGAAGAAGCCATTCACATAGAAATAGGAACAATCAACAAGAAACAAAAAGTTTTAATGTATCATGTTACACAATTTACAATGCTCGTGGAGTACAAGTTGAGATAGAGAGAGAATGAAAATAAACAAGAGAATAGAGGAAATGAATGCACTTCTTCCTAGAAATATAATGGGAGCTAGTAAACAAGAATTAACCATACTTTGAAAATGAGGAGGTCATCTCATTTAATAGCTTTACAATTCATCTCATTGTTTACCCCCACATGCCTCTTCATGTTCTGTTCAACTTGTGACTTTTCATTATCCTAGGAAAGAAAAAATTAAGTAATCTTCTTATAATTTGATGAATTACTTTTACATATTAGAAATATTTCTTTATCACTTAAATGAATAGGAAAAAACATCATGATCACGTTCAATGAGGATTTAGGAGGAAAGGAGAGGAGAGGAAAGAATGCTCCAAAGAATGGATGATAATGCCTCTAAATTCAATGAAGATCATCTTCAAAGATGTTTAAGGTGACAATTAGATCCATGATGACCTTCCACTATGATGTGTTGATGAAGAGATCTGATGAAGACCTTTGACATGCTTCTTGAACACACCGAGATGAGGATTCATGAACATTGCCCCAACTCTGCAACATTGCACATTGTGAGCTCATTCCTTGACTGATTGGACATTGTAATGGGAGGTGAAGAATATTAAATATGATGAGAGAAGAATTACCTCACTTTAACAAGCCTTCAACCTTTGAAACACTGTAATTCTTCTAAAATCCCAAGTTCTTGATGCGACTTAAGACCATTACCTACAAAATTCAACCTGATGGTCTGAGACCTTAGGGAAATGGATCCATTCATGAGATGAGGTGAAGATAAATCTGATAATGTGATGATTAATGAGATATATTTTGTGGAACATTATCCAATCCTTTTATCAACCCTTTCGGTGAAGTGAAAAACACATCGAGATCGAATGCTTCACTTATGACCAAAATTGGGAATTGAGAAGGATCTTCTCCTTATTGAGACAAAATTCCATTATCCACCTTGTTTAAAGGATGATTTTTCCTCCACAAAGGTTAAAATTCATGAGGAATGGAGGATGAACAATCAATGATTATTTTTAGCCTTTTTGAACACTCTTATTTTTAGTAAGTTCTTCTGGGTGACTAGTTTTGACAATTTCACCGAATTGTCACTTTTGAGAACTTCTCCTCATGGGAATGAATTGAGTGTCTTGAATGATTTTTATTTCTAAAACACTGCCCTTAGTAATTTAATTTAATGGGGAATTAATAAAAAAATATACATTGGAAGCGGGGTGTCGGATCGGGCCAAAAAGGTCTCATGAAATTCTACTTCTCACCGAGAATGCTTTGTTCCTATTTTTAGTGGTTTATCTCATTCGGATCCTCATGAAAATAAAATTAAACTTTCATGTATGTGTCTTATCCATATGAAAGGGAATAATTATAAAAATAATAGTTTCTTCATAACTCCAATTCTACCTATTTTCATGGGGCAAGAAAGATATCATTGGAAATATAATTTTTTGAGGATCGCATGCTTTGCTTTCTAGCTCATTTAGCTCGCTGCAACTCTAGATATCTGAGGCGGAAGTTTTCCATAGCTGAAAGTTTCAGATGATCATAAAACATGTAGTAGGTAATTAATCATTTCATTTAAAAATTTATCCCAAAGTAATTCATGTAGGGAAGCTTGATTCAACCAAATCTTGTGGAAAATGGAGAAAAGGTTTGTGAGATATGATCAATTTTTTGATTTCGTGCATGGGGTTTCCAAATTTGGCATAGCATGGTTACAGAATAAATTGAAGGAAAAAATATTCAAAAATTAGTTCCAAATATAGGCTAAGTTCATTCAAAATTTGAAAAATTAAATCAAGTTTCCAAAAATTGCCCCTTGACCCAACTTGGACACATCCTTCTTAACCCATGTTAAGAGTAGGTTAGGGGTTGCTAAATGGGTCTGAGACCATCTCATGTACCTTAACACATTTATTAAGGGGAAATGAGGTGAAAATTTTCAATTTTCTTGGAAAAATGTGCCATGGGTATAGCCAACATGAGGAGGGGGACAAGTATGATGCAATGGGTGAGTTGAAAACAAGACCTAGGAAGCTAGTTTTAGTTGGTAAGTGACGAAAGAGGGAAAGATTCCATGGTGGTGAAATTTTTTTCACCTGATGCACTTTTTAATGAGGTGAAAAGGTGCAAAAGGCATGGAAAATTTCATTAAGAGTGAGCTTCATTATGGAGAGGGGGTTTTCAAAGGTGTCAGTAGCTAACATGCACATAATACTCAAGGATTCACTTAAGTGACAAAATAAAATTCTCCCTTAAGGAAACATATTTTTTCACATCATGCACTTTTTCACCAAGTGAAAATTTGCATCTGAACCTTTCAGGTGCACCATGCATTGTGTTGATCATGGGAAGAGGGGCATTTTAACTTGTGAGTGCATAACACTCACCTAACCACCAAAGTGACTTGTTAAGTGATGTAAAATCAACACCTTCCTCTCCTCACCTTGGTGGAACATGATTTTCAACCAAATGTAGCTTTGAATTAATTTAAAATGTGTAAAATTGCATCCAATGTGTGAAAATGTACCATAGACACATTTAGAAACCTCGCATTTACCAACATATGCCAAAAATAGACATCGGAGAGTGATTCTTTGCCTCAGAGCACCCCAGAGCTTCCCAAAGATTTACTAGGAAAAATTATATTATTTTGACTCTAAAATGTATTATGATATTATTTCCATAGGTTTTAGGAGCCAATTCTTCCTGAAATTTTAAATTTACCCCATTTTATAAAGCTACTCAAGCTTGTGCACCAATGAAAGTGACTGCCACGAAAAGAATGATGATGAAAGGGAATCCAACAATTTTTATTTAAGATTAAATTTCATAGGTAATATTAGGATTTTAATCTGGCCTCAAAACATCATATAAATCTTGGAATGATCATTCAAAACTCCACCAGGATCGGGGATCTTCATCTGCACTTTGTTGGGACAATATCTCAAAATCTAGATGATAGAATCTCCCGAAACATTTTTAAATTTAAAGTAAGAATTATTAGATTTATGTTAAGTATATTTTCACTTCATAAAATATCCCAAGGTTACCAAAACATCAAGTACAATCTAACTAGATAGTTTGTTTCTTTCATTTCCTACATCGTGTTGTAAGTAGCTTTGATGTGGCATAAATTGTTCCTAAACCTTATTTATGTGGAGAACTTCCTAAAGTATTTTTATGATCTCATAGATTTTCACACACTTCTTAGATGCATTATCTCTTCTTTTTCATCACTAGAGGGTGTTCACTGAGTGTAAAATCCTGAAAATACACCTTTTGGGCCTCAAGAGTAGTACCTTTGAAAGTGGATCAAAATAGCTTCATGAATTTATTAGATGAACTTACGTAAAAATATAAAACACTTTTAAAATATAGTTAGCACATCCCTCTTGGCCATGGTGGGGTTTACATAGGCAACAATTGTCATAGGGTAGGTTTGCATTACCTAATTCAGGGATTTTTGAGTGTGGGTTTAGTTTTCATGGAAGTTTTTATATTTTTCATGCTATACAATTAACATGAAAACAATTGGCTCTAACTTGGGAATTTTTCAATTTGAATGAAGTGAGAATGAAGCAATTAGGAACCTTAGAATCTCAATACACTAAGAGGACCAGTGCCTTATCCATTGGGCTATAGATTCATTGCATAACAAGGATGGATACAACAAAACCTCTTTATTGAACACAACACATGAAAAAAAAATAAACACGCGATGGAAAGGGAAACACACATCATAAAATCACCTATGGTACATGTGGGGATAACTCATTTTCACTTAAGAACTTTTCTCTTCGGAATTTACCCCTGAATAAGTAACATTGAGTGATGATGTTCTGTGAAGCCATTGAATGGTTCAAGGAAGTAGCCTCCTTTCCTCAACTGCTTATGAAATCCAAGTGCTTTCATGATTTCATGTATGCTTGGGAGGAATGATCCTACATGATCCTTTTGATGCTTAGAGCTTTTCTCACAAATTCCATCAATTTCAGATTAAAAATTGTCTTCTACAATTACCCACATTTATGATTTATTACTTTGAATTTTACCATTGTCCCAAGGCTCATTTTTATTGGATTACTTGAATATTCCAAGTATCACTCTTTTTCATGTTCGTGCTTATTGACATTTTGTAATAAGAGGCCTTGAATTAATATTTTGTTCTATTTCATTATGATATATTTGGGAATCAACTGAAGAATAAAACATAGCCTCATACATATCTTGTATGACCATAGCATGAGATAAGATGTCAAGAATAAACTTGGGATCTTCCATACCTTCTAAAACTTTCATAATTTCATGCATAAACTCTTTCTTCAAAACTGCCACAACCTCATCTTCACATTCATTTGGATAACCTTTATCAAGGAAACAATTTGGAGACATTGATTCATTAGCCCAAATTTCATTGCATTTAATTTCTTCTTCATTATGGGAGGCCTCATCTTCAAATGACTCAAAGACTTTGATTTCAACTTTTTCATCATAGAGGGAATCTTCCTCTTCAAATGGGAAAGAGAAAACTTCACTTTCATCATTGCATCCACTAACCATTGTTTCATGAGAGAAATCTAATTTATCATCATGATTTTTTTGGAATCAACTGAGAAGTTAGAATTAGATTCATACATGTCTTGTAATTTCATGGCTTGCATTAGGAGTTCAAGACTGAGTTGAGGATATTTTTTTCCTTTTACAACTCTCAACATTTCTTGCACGGATTATTCTTTCAAACCTTTCAAAGGCTCATCACAAGTTGTCCTTTCTTCTTCATGGATGACATGATCAAGATAATATTCATCTTCAAATGGGAATGAGAACACCTCTTCATCGTGGATAAACACATTAGCTTATTTTTCATCTTGGAACTCATCAAGAATCACTTTGTCTTCTTCATGGCTTGCATCATCTAGAAATTTGGGGTTGTCCTCTTACAACTCAATATTTATCCACTCTCCTTCATACTCAATACCCCATCAGAAAGGAATGTTTGGTCCTATCAAGATAGGAATTTCATCCTCCTCTTTGGATGTTATGAAATAATTCATATTCCCACTATCTTGGTACAATATGTTAGCTCCTAGATTTCTGAATTTTACATCATATATCTCATATTTTTCATCAGAAAAAACTTTTCCATATCTCCCTTAACCAGAATGGTTAAGAAATACTAATTCATCTAGATTTTTCCTCCCAAGTCTTAGAATAAGCTTCTACTTAGCAACATTTCAAATGATTCCATAATGTATACTACCAAGATATTCAATGACATATTCTTTCTCTAAAATTTTACGAGAGCTGCTTATACATCCTTGATCTTCCCCACAAGTGGGAATTATTTTGAATCCATGGAGTAACAAGATCCACTGACCCATGTCAAGGTAATTCCAAGAGCATTGGAAACCTTTATGGGAATTACATTTTTCAGAAGCACCTAAATATTTTATTCAATTATTCAACCAATACCTCAAATGAGAAGGAGAGATATAAGGGATAAATCTTATTAGTCTTTGATGTACTCATAAAAAAATTTGTGATGTAGGAGTGGGTGGAGTGGGTAGTAGTCCTTTAGAGCTAGGAATTACAGCATTGGGTTTTGAACCACTACCCTTGACATGACGAACAAGCTTATCAAATTATTTAGGGTGAGTCCACAAACACTTAGATTCATAAATATATGATTTGGAATTTTTGATATGATCTATGATATCAAAATGGGTGTATGAAGGTGATGTAATATGAGAATATTCTTGAGGATAAAATTCTGATTTTATAGGCACACCAAAAGATCTTGAAGGAATAGATTTTGTAGAAGAATAACTAGGATGTAGCATTGGGAAAATTACTTAGAATAGCATATGATTTCTTACTTTCCATGGGATTCAGGTTTATCCAATTCAGACTCCATACAAGATGAAAGTGAGATCCTTGACTGGTTATTTTATTTTTAGAGTCGTAACCTAAGGATCTTTCTTCTTATTTTTTTAGTAGCAGAGGAAAATATCCTTTTTGAGACTAAGAACGAGTGAATACTACACATAAGAAACTAGGTGCATCTTTTTCATCATCTTATTCTCCTCTTGAATATTCAAAAATCTGATTTGTACATCATTCTTTGCTTCTTCAATCTCTAGGACATCACTTGTCCTCACTTTCTTGTTCAAGTCCTTCTTCATCTTCTTGAGTTCTAAAAATTGCATTAACAGGTGGAGCCTCAAGGAAAGCCTTTGGGGTGCTCCTGCAATTTGATTTCTATTATGATTTTGATGGTATATTCATTGTGAAACCTCTTTATTCAACATTGTCAATTCATTCACCAATTTATGCTACAATAATGAATCAGCTCTCTCATCTTTGGGATTTTGGGCCTTATCTTTCATTGAAGGATTCTTGATCTTTCTTGAAAAGATGAGGTCATCTTCCACTTCAATGGAATTTATTTTAACATGATCCAGATCTCTTGGTTAGAATCTTCATAGAAATAAAATCACTTCAGACATATGGGCATTCACAAATAATATTTTCAAATTATCAATAGTAGGAAGAGAAATGATAGGAATCTTGTTGACCAATTTGTTTAACTTCACCATGAGGTCTATCATAGATTCTTGAGGTTATTTCTATATTTTTCAATTGAGAAAGGATGGCATAAGGATCTTTGATCGGATTGAATCTAGCTTCAAATTTAGTTTTCATTTGATCCCATCTTATAATAGAATCTCCTAGGTAGATGATTAAACCAATTAGCAACACCATATTAAAGTGATTCAATGAACAAATGGATAGATACATCTTCATGAGAAACTCCCAACACACCACATGTAGTTATGAATGCAACAATATGCTCATTTGGATGTTGGTTCCCATCACCTCTAAACTTGGGTAATTTTTTTAAAGATCTTAGAAGTTCATGGAGTGGTGGAGCCAAAGCCAATGGGCCAGTGTTCTATCCCCAAGGGAGAGGTCCTTGTGTTTCCATGTCAAGTTATCCTTCTTCTTGTTCTAAAAATTCTTCCCCAAATTATTCTTCTTATTCTTTGTCACTTGGGAATTCAACATTCAAAGGTGGTTGAAATATGGGAGAATCAAGATGGTTTGTAGGAGGAGTATCAATAGGAGTTTGGATAGGATTTCCAGGAGTACCACTTGATGAATCAGATGGGGATGAAGCTTGAGAGAAGTAGTATGGATTATCTCTTATTTTATTCTCTTTGATTTTTCATAGCTTCAAAATATGGGTGATTAACTAAAATTGACTAATATGTAGTATATATATATATATAGTTAATCTAAGTTATGAATAGTTGTAATAAATAAATAAATGTAGTAAATAAGAATGTAAATGAGCTAAAAAAATATGCAAAAGGAAATTATAACCATAATTTGCAAAAGAGAGTGAGGAAATAACTCCTATGATAAAAAATGTTTGTCGAGAGAATGTCACGAGAGATGAATATAAAAATTAGGAGTAGGAATGAGCTGTGAAAAATTCTGAAAAGGGATGGATATGGAGGATCTAACTAGACTGGGGGTGCTTGGGGTTTGTGCAAAATCTCTAAAATGGGTTTTTATAGAGCCGAAAGATGACTGAAACCTTTTTTGTGTATGGTATCAACTTCATTTTCTTTGCACTAGATGTCTCTAATACTCCAAGATGAAAGAAAAACCCTGTAAGACTAAAAAAAAAAGCATCAAACCCTAAAAACTAATAATGCATATGAAGGGGTCAAACTAATGTCATCTTCCACAATGGTGGCCTTAATAACTAAGTGTTGCACTACATATCAAACCCAATATAGTTCTATGTGCAAGTGTGTGTGAACATGCCCTTGGTTTCTCTTGTACAGTCACACTTTGTTTAGTAGCGAACAATATTTATGTGTAGAAAAATTAGTAGAATGTGTGCATGGAATAGAATAGAATCCCTCCCCCTATGAAGTTTGATGCATATGTCCTAGCCTTGATAATGGAGCTATGTGGATGGAAGTGATCTATAATGCAATAGATTGAAGCAACTCTAGATAGAGTGATAGTAGTAAGTGATGTTAAGTCCCTCATTATGGTCTCATAAATTTATATTTATAGGGTTCTCTTGATCTAGTTTGATAATTAACCCCGAAAAGGCCAACCACAAGAAAGATAAAGATGCCAAACAACTATAAAGAGTCCAAAAAGTGGTGGAAAAGTGCAAAAAGGACTGGCGCACCCCTGGTGGGACCAGGACACCCACGGGTGCTGCGGTTAAGGCTAAAATGACAGGAAATGACCAAAGCAGACCGGGAATATTGGTGCAAGAGGTGGTAATGCTGAAATAAAATAAAACAAGATGGCCAAAAGATGGGGGTTAATTAGTAATTTCTTCACTCAAGAACCTTCTAAATAGTAGTATGAAACTAGGATAAATAAATGTCTAAAGTGCATGATTTTGTGTGACTACATTTTTCCCCACTTTATGTTGGTGAGCTGAAATCTCAGTAACATAAAGTAGATAGAGATGTGTACCTAATGTCCATGAATATTATAGTAGAACATGCCAAAGGACTAGAAAAAAGTGTGGAATGACAAAAAATGGAGGAGCATGTAAAATAAAGATGAAAAATGTGCATAGAAAAAGTGATGAGAGTGAACCTAGGGAAAAACATGTGTGTAGCTGCGGTGGTGTATAATGTACCTACATAGTTAGTAAAGCATGTGTTGTCGTAAAGTGTTATTATTGCACCCAATTTTACTTCTTATTTCTCATATGACCAGACCTACAAGGAGAAAATGATCAAGTAGTCAAATATGTATGTATGTAATTGTAAAAATGCAATGTAAAAGATACATGTATATATAAAATACGTAAATGGAACATGTGCACCTAATCCATGTTGAGAAAGAGAGTGTAGATGTATATCTTGTACTGCAAGTTTTTTGGGTGATCTCACGCCACCTTGGCTGAAAAAGTGTAGGGAGGAAATGATCTGTGTCCTCCAAGATCTAGCTACTTCCCTCAATGTGTGTGAAGAGATATATGTATCTCATCCTAGTTTTTGGTGATCAATGCCACTGGCTGAAGTAGTGTAGAGAGGCACACCCACTTTGTAACCTCGAAACCTATAACTTCTTCCTAGAAATATAAGGACACCATGGTCTATAAAATTCATTGTGTATGGGGTTTGAGACTAGTTTGAACCCACTCAATGTATATGATTGAACCGAACCAATGTAGAATCTCTATGTTAATATGCATAAAAACCTCAAATGATGCCCCCTCTTTGGGGCACATACAACGTCAGCGATAGGAGAATGTGGCCCCATAATAGGACCGGCCACATGTATGCTATAAATTGTCCCTATAGGTAGAAGGGAACTTGGTATAAACAAAGGTGCACACAAAAATGATGGCTAGCTAAAGATAAGTGTGTTAGTACAAACACACACGCATTAAAGTATGCAAAAATGTAAAAACTACCAAGCACGAGTAGTGTAAACACATAAGAAGAAAATTAATCCACACAAATCATGTCGTAAACATGGGAAATCACTCATGATGTTGTAAGACACACAAGGCCATCATGGCTGCAAACAAAAAACAAGTGTGCAAACAAAACATAGGGCATGGCCTATATACAAGAAACGAACATTAGAAGGCAATTACATACAAGAGAAGTAATCATGGAAACATGTAATCTGCAAAACAAGTTCTACACATGGAACACTCATTAGCATGTTAGAGAAATAACAAATATGTCAAAGCGTGAATAACCAAATAATGTAAACTTTTTAGTACAAAATGAAACAATAGCACCTATGAGAATCGAATTTGGATGCCCCCAAGAACCAGTGTAGGAAGGGTAGAAGGCGAGCATCCATGTTACATGTAAAAGATTTGTATCTATGATCACCACTAAACAAATATGTGAATGTGCATGTGTGGATGGTATAGATAATGACATATAAGAAATAAATCTAACATGTGTAGTAAATTGATCATGTAAAACACTAGTAAACAAGAGTAAATGCCCCAAGACAATGCAATATGTTGTGGATGGATGGAATGGAATGCAAGATGGAATGATAGGAGCCATGTGTCCCTTGAGTGGATGGAAGTGTATGCAGTGAGGTTCATTTTTTTCCCCCTTTGTAGTAAATAATGAATTGTAAATGAGAGTGTATCATCGGGAAATGGTTGAGTAAGATGTTGTTTCTAATGCACTTTGATGAATGTATAAATGTAGTGATGATATATGACGTAGAAATGATGTGTGAGTGAACCCTATAGCTTGAAGCATATATCAAAAATGGATGAATGTGTAAGAGATGATTTAGCCTAAGCGTATATCACTATAAGATGAATGAATGAGTGATGATTTATCCCTTAGCATATATCACTACAAGATGAAAGGAGGGACTGGTGATGTAACCTAATGGTGTATACCACTACAAAATGATAGAATAAGTGATGATTTAGCCTAGAGTGTATGTCATAACAAGAGGAAAGGAGGGAGTAGTGACATAACCTAAGGTGTATACTACTATAAAATGATAGAATAGGTGACTATTCATCCTAAAGCATATGTCACTAGCCTAGGATTGTCACATGATAATGAGTGTAAGATCCATTTGATTTGTAAACCCTCGAGAAGTCAAGTATGGACTAAGGAAATAAAGTGCATCATAGGGTGGTGAGTGCATCACGTAGAAGAAAATGTAGTATAGGAGATGACCATGTGATGAATAGAATGTATAAGTTGTAGAAGTGTATAACATGTAGTCTAATACGTGTAGATAGATGACTAATGTAATATGTAGGAATGAATCTAACGTTAGATGCATATATGATGAAGACTAGCATGATGTGTAGAATGTGATTAATGCATAGTGTATGATGTATGGTATACGCTTATGTAAAGGATGTGAGGAAACATGTATAAATAGCCTAATAGTGTATGATGTAGAATGTGTAAGGTGAGGACTAGTATAATGTATGATGTATGAATGTGGAAATGGCACAATGTTGTAGACAACGTGAAAAAGGGACGGTGTATGATTTATGACATGTGATGTGTAATGAAATGTAATATGTAATGCCTATAGTGCAGTGTGTGGGGTTCAGTGTAGTAGTAATCCCTCAACATTCAAGTGTGAAATAAATCACAAGAGTGTGTCGATCGGGTAATAATGATACTAGAATGTGTGATGAAAGTGTCTACATATGAAAATGTGAAGAATATATATATATATATATATATATGTATAAATGCTATTATGAGTTTAAGGGGGTTTACTAATTTTATGCCCCCAAGTATATAGAAATGAGTAAACTAACCAATGATAGTGAAAGACAAAGGTCCTCCACCCAATGTCTATGAGGATGAAAGCGTAGGACCATGATCTAATAGTGGTGGTATGGTAGAAACGTTGTGTTGGTGAATGAATTTTATGTTCATGTGATGAATTAATATATGATGAACTTTATGGCATTGTAAAATTTGTCGAGTGATGGAGGTCTACTTGATGTTGAACATGAAGGTAATGAGAAACCACATGGAATAAGGTGAGGCAGCGATCGATGTCGAGCTACGGTGACTTTCATAGGAATAGGCATATGCGATGCATAGGACTAATGAGAATGATTTTTTCGTGTGGATGGTACTTGGGTAGGTGAACTAAGAATATACTATGCTTTGACAAACATAGAATGAGACGTATTAGAAGAGGTAGGTGACACATGAGTGATTTTATGAGGAGATGAAAACAATGGATGAGATGGAGGGACACTATCAATAGAAATGACTTGTGTATTGTAAATGAACTTGAGTCAAAAATGATTCATAGAAATGATAGATTGAGAGTGATGAATCCAATTGAGACCAAGAAGCATGTCACATCCCTCAACTATGTTTCCAATGAGGAAAGGGACAAGCATAGTAAAAGGACCAACTATAACATGTAATTGAACAACACCAAATGGTTTTGTGAAAGGGTATTCGATTTGGGATGAAGGATACCCGATATCCTTAAGAAGTGAAATAGAGCAGTCTTAAAAAGGACCATGATGGGTCAACCTTAGTATTGTTGATGGTGGTTGAGCCAATAGATGCATGGATGTGTAAATGATTAGATGTAAACGTAGTGTGATAATCGGTGTTGGAAAAAGAAATGATTGGTGGTGAAGCTTCGATGTTAGCAACTAAGAAATCAAGAGCTCCTGATCCTAGAGGTGATACTACATGATATGCATTATTAGAAGAATATTTTGTGGTCTTTGTGTCACATTGTTAAAAGTACTTGTTAAAAGCTTGAGTTTACCCTTTTCATTAGTTCTGGAAGAGCTAGTAGACTCGGGAACTCGAGTTTATTGGTATCAATCAGATCTTGGATGATTCTTTAAGAGTTTTAGGCATCTATTTGTAGAATGTCCCACATAATGATGATAATCCAAACAGAATTTTTCATTGTAGTTCCTACCTTTTGGTCACGATAGGTCTAATTTGAGTGGTGGAGGAAGGGTAATAAGATTTCTCTCAAGAAGTTGTTTTAATATAAGATGCGGAGCCATAGGAAAGATGATAAACATACGTCGAGGTTGTTGCGACTGAACCTCCCTAGTAGAAGTGATGGTGTTGACAGTGATTTTAGCATCAGTTGGTTTAGTTGTGGAAGGCTTAAATGGCGTCTTTTTAGGAAAATGAGTGGGAGACAAAATTTTTTCTTGATACTTAAGCTTTCTTATGGATAGGAGTTTAGCCTCATGAAGCTTGAGCATATGAAAAATTTGATCAAATGAAGGATAAGTCTCAAAGAGCACACTCTCCTGTAGAGGTGGTAATAGACTTTGAATAAATAAGTCTTGAAGCTCAGAGTTGGAAAGCATGTTTGTCATCTTAGCTAGATTATTATTATACCTTAAAATGTAATTAGCTAGGTTTTCATTTGAGCCTTGTTTAATTTTTATTGGATGGGCGTAAGAAATCTTAGAGTCGATTTTGATGGAGAAATGAGTAAGAAATGTGTCAGCTAGATTGTTAAATGAGGTTACTGAGTGAACATGTAAGTTGTAGAACCAATGCATCACATGATCGTGAAGACTATGAGGAAAAAGCTTAGCTAAAAGTGTATGATAATCAGCAAAGTCAAGACAAGCAACATGAAATGCTCTAAGGTGTTATTGTGGATCACCATGCCTATTGAAAATGGGAAGCTTAGGGGTGCAAAAACTAGGAGGAAGTGGATGAGTAGATATGGAAAGTGAAAATGGAGTATGTAATAATAAAGTAGAATCTAAATATGGTGATGCATGTGAAGTGGCCTATTGCAACTTACAAATTTGAGCTTGAAGATCGTAATAAAGAGAATTTAAGTCTTGATTTCCAATAGATGAGAATTTCCATACATGAGAAACTAATGGTGGTGTAAAATGATTGGTAGGAGTAGGAAAAAAATGGGAATAATAGAAATGGGAGGAAGAGTAGAAGCAAGTGGTGGAGTGGTAACAAAAGTGGGTACTGATGGCAGAAGTAGTGAGTTTCGCCAAGTTAGTAGCTTCCTCACGAGCAACATGTAAAAGTAAATCTAGATCTTGGGGATGCTTAACAAGGTGATCATTGATGGCCTTAAGGTGAGATTTAGTAAATTCCTCATGAGAGTGAGCCATGGAAAAGGAAAATAAACCCTAGATTGGTAAGGTAAGAAGGAAGAACCTAGAAGCGTGGATGATCAAGTCGGGTTCACCAAAATGATTAACTAAAATTGACTAATATGTAGTATATATATAGTTAATCTAAGCTATGAAAAACTATAATAAAATAAATAAATGTATTAAATAAGAATTTAAATGAGCTAAACAACTATGCAAAAGGAAATGTTAACCCTAATTTGTAAAATAGAGTGAGGAAAGAACTTAGTTGATAACAAATGTTCCATGAGAGAGTGTGTCAATGAGCAACATGCAAAAGTGAATCTAGATCTTAGGGATCTTTGAGGAAGGTGATCATTGATGTACTTAAGGTGAGATTTAGTAAATTCCTCATGAGAGTGATCCATGGAAAAGGAAAATAAACCCTAGATTGGTAAGGTAAGAAGGAACAACCTAGAAGCGTGGATGATCAAATCGGGTTCACCAAAATGATTAACTAAAATTAACTAATATGTAGTTTATAGATAGTTAATCTAAGCTATGAACAACTATAATAAAATAAATAAATGAATTAAATAAGAATTTAAATGAGTGAACAACTATGTAAAAGGAAATGTTAACCCTAATGTGTAAAAGAGAGTGAGGAAAGAACTTAGTTGATAACAAATGTAAATCGAGAGAGTGCCGTAGAGAGACACGGGAAAAATCAGGAGTAGGAACAACTATACAGGTAGTCCGAAAAGGATGGATTTGGAGGATCTAGCTAGTGGGAGAACTTAGATGATGTTTTATGGTTAAACTTGGATATTACGAAAGTGTTTTCCATAAGGATCATCAGTTACACAAGGACTGAGGAAAGGGGATAAGAAGATGAGCAGAATAGCAACATTCGGAATTATAGATGGCAGAATAATTCTTCGTGTATGCGGAGCTTCAAAGAGTTTAAGACAAGATCATTTGCGTTGGCTGAATGAGATTAAAGACACAAAGTTCCCTAAATAACATTCTTCAGATTTATTAATCAAGGACACAAAATTCCTTCTTGGTTATACAAGATCAAAGTATTGGCAAAACTGAACAGTTATGCAATCAGAGAGACTAACGAGTTAAGAACAAAATGATCTTCGCAATATTAAAGGAAAACACAGAAATAACAAGAATCAGATAGACACAGAATGGAAAGCCCTTTTGTATTGATTTCTTTAAGATCTATTTACACTTTCGGCCAAATATCCAAGTTCTTCCTCCCTTTAAAATGGCGTGGAAAGGCCATTATATAGATTACAAATCCGTTACTCCTCGTAACCGTTTCTTTTAACTAAAGAATAGTTAAGGACCGCCAATTGCAATGCCTTAACTAATTACAAAGAATACGAAAAGAAAGGGAAGAAGAGAAAAGAAAGGAGAAGGAGACAGGTGTCCAGTTCTGAGAAGGACCCACTGTCTTCAGAAACCGCCGCTTGAGTTTTCCTCCACGTCTCAGCCACGTCTTTGCCACGAGGGACACACCAGACGTTTCATCTTGAAGATGTCAATGGATATCCTTGAAAACTGATGTAACCGACGTCTTGAAAGTTTCGTCCTTCGTAACTGCTTCTTGAAATTTGATCTTCGGATTGATAGCATCAGAGCCGCAACTTAAATTCATTTTTTGAAAAACAGCATATTCGGGTCGAGCGGGAAAAACTAAGTGTGAATGACACTTGGTACGCTTGGGACAGGTGAGACGCGAATGCGCGAAACACGCGGCTCGGCCGGTTTGGGTGAAACAGGGAGAAGACGCACAAATGTATTTGGGACAAATGGGATGAAAATGTGCGAGGTACGCGATTCGGGTGTTTCGGCCGAAATTGGAACAGCGGGCCCGTTTGGACTTGGGACATTCGGGACAAAAAGTTCCGAAGTACGCGACTGACTGGCAGTTCGGCCGAAAATGAAGCAGGGCGCATTTTTGAGAATGGGATATTTGGGGCGAAAACACGCGAAGGACGCGGCTCGGGAAAATCGGCGATAATGGATCATTTTGCATTTTTGATTTGGGACAAGGAGTTGTGAAGTACGCGGTTCGGGAGTTTCGGGTGAAAATGGGAAAGCTCGTACTTTTTTGGGACACTTGGGACAGAAAGTGCGAAGTACGCGGGAAGGATGATTCGGCGAAATGGAACAGGTTTCGCACAAAAAGTTTTGGGACACTTGGGACAAAATTTTCCGACGGAGCCCAAAATGGGACGGCTTCGGGGATTTGGCCGATCGGGAACAGAGTGCACTTTCGTACTTGGGACAGATGGGACAAAAAGTTCCGACAGGCCCGAAAATCACACAAAACGACCCAGAACACAGATTTTTTCGATTTCACGACTTAGGCACCTCAGAGAAAAACACTTAAGACTCAAAATTTTGAAATTTTACTCTTATCAGAGCGGGGAATTTTGAGTGGACAACAGCTGGCTCCTTCTGGGGATGACTTGGTATAAATTCATGGAATGAGACAAGGCAAGAACTTAGATAACTCGGTGAAGCAGACCAGTGCCTTATCCATTGGGCAAAGGAGTCAAAAACAAACCAATACAGAGGGCAACACACACAACCGAAGGGAAACACACCAAAAGCAGGAAAAGCAAAAACACTGTACAGAATATACAAAGGGACTCCCTAGTCACCTAGGACTTGAACAACTTCAAATACTGCCCACTATAAGGAAGTGGGAGGGGAGAACCATCCATGTAATCAAGATAGAAAGAGTCCTTACCAGCAAAGTGTCTTATCTTGAAAGGTCCAAGCCACAGAGAATCAAATTTTCCATGGCTGCCACGAGGTTCATGTCTTTTGTCCCATAACAGCACGGTATCACCAACTTGGAACTCTCTGGACCTAGCTTTCTTATCGAACAGAACCTTCACCTTCTGCTGGTGAGTAGATATTCTGTCAGCAACCTCCAACCTATCCTCGTTCGGAAACATGTGGTACATGATTCTTTTGTCCAGAGCATCACTGAAACTAGTGTCTTCAATGGCCTTCATCAGGTGCAAGGCTGGCAGTTCCACTGTCACTGGCAATTGGGCCTCTACTCCATACACTACTTGAAAGGGGGACATTCCAATGGCTCTTTTAGGTGTGATCCTATCTGCCCAAAGAGCATCATAAAGCTTCTTATATGCGGTTTGCTGAGACTCATTGACCAACTTCCTTATGATAGTCACCAGATTTTTGTTGGTGGATTCTGCTTGTCCATTCCCCTGGGGATAATAATCTGAAGAATGAGCTAGAGAGATGCCATACCCGTAGCAGAAATCCATTATCTCATTTGAGGAGAAGTTCGAAGCATTATCTGTTACAATCTTGTTAGGTACACCGTACCTAACCAAGATGTTCTCCTTGATGAAGTTGCATACTACTTCAGAAGTAGTGCTCTTGACTGGGATAGCTTCCACCCATTTGGTGAAGTAGTCAGTGGCAGTTAGCACATGCGTGTGGCCAGCACTAGAAGCAGGATTCAGTGTACCAATGAAATCTAGACCCCATTGCTGGAATGGTTCCTCAATCACAACTGGCTTGAGAGGCAAAGCGGCCAGTTTGGGTCTTCCCACAAAGGTCTGACAGGCCTCGCATTTATCCACCCACTTGGACGTATCTCTGAACAAGGAAGGCCAGTAATATCCTCCCCGGAGTATCTTGTGAGCTGTGACTGTTGATGAATAGTGCCCTCCACATGCTTGATCATGAAAAGCTGAGAGCAACTTTCTCTGTTGTTCCTTATCAACACATTTCAGAAATCTCCCATCTAGGCCACGCTTGAACAAAGCATTTTCCCACAGTACATATTGCGCTGATCTCAATTTAACAGTCCTCTTTTCCTTGGCAGTTAAATGAGAGGGGCATTCCCCATAGGTGAGAAAATGGGCAATGTCAGAATACCATTCATCGACTGAACTAAGGAATAGAACAGTAGGAATGTCGGCTTTCTCCTCCAGCAACTCATGTTTGGCCCCTTCAGCAATGAGCTCACAAAGACCCTTTCCACGAACCAGCTTGGTTGGTTTGATATCAATGTCATACTCCTGGACCTTAGCCACCCAGTTTCCTCTCTTGGACCCAAATTCTTGCTGTGTAAGAATTGACTTAACAGTCGTATCTGGAACCAGCACCATAGAGTGAGAGTTGAGGATATAGAAACGGAACTGCTTGACAGCCTTGACTACTGCAAAAGCATGCTTCTCCATCATGGTGTACTTTAGCTCATGATCCTTCAGGATATAGCTCATGAAGGCAATTGGTAGCTCATGTCCATCAGAATCTTCTTGGGTTAAGACAGCAGCCAGGGTATTGTCTGTAGCGTAGCAATAGATGATGAAATCTTTGCTGAAGTCAGGGCAGGCCAAAACTGGAGTTTTAGCAATGGCTTTCTTGATACCCTCAAAGGATTCCTTTCCTTCAGAAGACCAACCAAATGTTTGCTTCCCTTTCATCATCTGAGAAATGTTCAGGGTCAACTCTGCAAAATCAGGGATGAACCTTCTTAAAAAATTGATCTTACCGAAGAAGGAATGCACGCCTTTTTTACTGGTCGGGAGAGGAATTTGCTGGATGGCTTGGACTCGTTCGGGATCAATCTTGATGCCGTCCTTTGAGACAATGTGCCCTAATAGCTTTCCTTCTGTAACACAGAAGACAGCATTTTTAGGATTCAAGGAAATCCCATGCTCTCGGCATCTTTGCAGAACTGTTTCCAAGTGGTCGAAGTGATCTGCTCTTGTCTTTGAAAACACCGTCAGGTCATCAAGGTATATGACAATACATTTTCCTTTCAAGCTTCCAAAAGCCAAATCCATAGCTCTCTGGAAAGTGGCACCAGCATTAATCAGCCCAAAAGGCATTCTCTTGTAGGCAAAGGTACCCCAAGGAGTGGTGAAGGCTGTCTTGTGTTGATCTGCAGTATCAACCTCTACCTGATTGTATCCCGAGAATCCATCAAGCATAGATAACATCTCGGATCCTGTTACTGCTTGCAAAATCTGATCCATCATAGGTAGAGGGTAGTTATCTTTCAGAGAGGCTTGATTCAGGTTTCTGAAATCAACACAGATGTGGATCTCACCATTCTTCTTCCTAACGGGCACAATGTTTGCAATCCATGTTGAATGGTGAATGGGAAAAATGATCTTAGCCTTCAACAACTTCTGGATCTCCTGAAATATAGTGTCGGCTATTTTGGGATTATCGCCTTTGTTTCGCTTGAAAGGCTTGATTCTGGTTTGAGAGGGATAGAGTCTTTGCATGTCTTTTGGCTTGAAGGCTTTTAGATCTTCATAAGAATATGCAAGAACATCCTTATACTTCTTTAGAAGATCAATTGCTCTTCTCCTCTCTTCTGTTGTGCAACATTTCCCAATATTTACCAGCCTCGGGTCATCAGAACTCCCAATATCAATCTTATCATACTCAGCTGATTGCTGAGGTCCAGTAGAAGCTTTAGATCTCACGTATCTGTCATGTTTATCAAACAACTCCTCCAAACTCACCAAACCTTTGGGAATCTTGTTTCCTTTGAGCTTAATGCACCCTTCCTGATCAGTTTCTTCTCCTTGGGTGACAGCTTGGTCAGAGGGCACACTCTCACGAGGCAGGTTGTCACTTCCCTCAAAATACAGTTGCTCGAAATTCCCCTTGAGTTCCAGGAAGGAAAGCAGATGCTGGTCATCGTTGAAGACTTGCCAGTTATGGGTATTGTCAGGTACGCTGGGCCGGTGGACCATTTCAATAGTGAACTTATCCTGAGAGAATTCAGGATGGGGAATCAATAGTGACCCTGAGACAGCCAGTGAATCAGCTCTGCTGTTCTTTTCTCTAGGCATTGCTTCAATGGAGAAAGCATCAAGGAATTCAATTGAATCCCAAACCTGATTCCGATAATGCTTCAGCCTCCCATTTTTTACCTGAAAAAGGCTTCTGACTTGCTTCACAATCAGCTCTGCATCACCACGAGCCAGAAGATTTTTTACACCTTGTTCTTTGGCCACTTGCAGTCCAAGAATAAGAGCCTCATACTCTGCCGTATTGTTAGTGTTTTCGAACTGCAACTTAAATGAAAAAGGGTGCAGGCAACCTTCAGGTGATATTAGCAAGACGCCAGCTCCAGAACCAGCCGAGGAACAACTTCCGTCAAATTCTAAAATCCAGACACCATTGGGATCTTTAGGTGATACTTTGGAGGGTTGGATTTCATCAGGGGACAGAATCATGTAATTACCATGACCCATGTCTTCATAAAGTATTTGTGCCTTAGGATCATCTGTTTTCTGCACAATATACTCAGACTGTTTCTCAGGGAGTAACTTCTTCATGTGTCCATTGACAGGTATGAGTGCATGTGACCAATCCATCTGAATCTCTCCACCCACATCTTTACAGAAGTTCCTACTTAGCAACATTCCGTAAGAAGGAGGAATGTCTGCTACCAGGATGGTAGCCAAGACTTTCTTTTCAGGTAAAGCAGCAAAAGCCACTTGTGCATCTTTAATCCTTCCAACCAAAGGCACTTCCTTACTTTCCATGGAGTAGCAAGATCCATAAGTACGAGTAAGGGTCAAGCCTAAAGCATGAGCTACTTTAGCAGGCATCACATTATCAGAGGCTCCGGAATCTATGACACAGTTACTGAGCCTATGGCCAGCTATAAGGAGTGTAACATAAAAAGGCTTGATTTTGTCTCCAGGCGAGGTGACAGCAGCTACCAGACTAGGTTGTGGTATAGAAGGAGGTGTGGGCAAAAGGCCTTTAGAGGTGGTCTTGGAATGGGAATTAACAAATTGGATCATCTTGGCAAAAGCTTTAGGATGGGTTTGGTAGTATTCAGCTTCTGAAATTTGAACCTTAGTCCTTTTAAGATGATCAACAATATCAAAGGATCCAGAGGTGGATGGGCCATCATCATTTGGGATTCTAGGCTTATCAACTTTAGGAGAAAAGGAAGAAGAAGAAACTTTGGGAGCAGTGTTGACAGTACTTACCTTTGGTGCAGATGAGGTAGGGATAGGAGATCCTCTTCTGGCAATTACAGGAATGGTTGCTGGCTGTTCCTTAGATTTCTTCATGGGCTATGTTACTTTCTCCTTCTGCCTCGTCTGTTCTCGAGTCATGACAGCAAAAGATTCACTGTTCATATCTGCTACCACTTCATCATAGTTATCTCCATCATCAGTGCCTTCGGTGGTAAAGAAATTAACCCGAGATCCTTCGAGTTCTTCCGCCTCATCATCAAATTCCTCCAGGAACTCCTCACGAGCTTCATCGTCCACGTCATCATCTGGCTCTTCAACTTCACAGGTTGCGTTCACAGGAACTTTGACAGGAGGTCCTTCAAGTGCTAGTCTTGTGTGAGGAGCAGGCAACCGATTTCTAGGCTGAAAATTTCTTCTTGGAACATCTGCATACGGGGCATGCTGAGCTAGTTGTTTCTTTATAGCGACGAGATCATTTGCAAGTTTCTGGACTAATGGATCAGTATTGGGTCCAGAGGTGGAAGGGGAAGAAGCAGCAGATTTAGATTTGGGAGGATCTCTCTTCAACTTCCCTGACATGATCAGGTCATCCTCGACACTAACAGCCAGTTCTTGATCCAGAGTTAACGTTCCAAGATTAGCCCTTCTCAGAGCATAACTGACTTTGGGCGTTTGAGCATTTAGAAAGAAACATTTTTGAATTTGATCAACCGGTCGAGTATTTGCAGGAATTTTGTTGATCAGTCTATTGAACCGAGCCACAAATTCTCTCATGGGTTCTGATGGATCTTTCTTTATCTGAGAAATTTGTGCAAGCAGGGCATGCACATCTTCTGCCGGCTTGAAACGGCTTTCGAACTGAGTTCTCATTGTATTCCAGTCGGTAATGGCACCAGCCGGAAGATGGTAGAACCAGTCAGCAGCATTATCCTGTAACGTCTCAACGAACAGCCTTACTGAAACGTCTTCATGTTCAACTCCCAAGACGCCACATGCAACTATGAAGGCTGCAATGTGCTCATCAGGGTGTACTTTGCCATCTCCTCTAAACTTGGGGAAGTTCTTTCGGTTACCTCTAGGTAACTCATGCAAAGGTTGAGCCAGGGCCAGGGGCCCGACACGCTGACCCCATGGTAATTGTGCCATTCTTGGAAATACGGCTTGGAGGGGAACTTTAACACCAGCAAGGATCAGAGCTCGCAGATTAGGGCTGGCTGGCTGTGTAGGACTTTTATCTCGAACAGGCGGAGTGCTCGTCGAACGAGTTCTTCTATTTGAAGGGAAAGGAAAACCCTGTTGCTCCAAAAGCTGAAACTGAGGATCTTCAATGCCAAGGGTCCTTCTCCCTCGAGTGAAACGCGGAGTCGCCAGATCAAAGGATGATCGAAAAATACAGTACTGGAATGCGGTTTTCCCCAGCGGAGTCGCCAAAAACTGTTGGTCGTCAAATAGGACTTTTTAGAGAGAGCAACAGTCAGGGGACAAAAAGTCCCTCCTCTTTAATGGGAGAGGTTCCCTTATTCTAAAACGAACTTATTTACAAATGTACAGAACATTGTTTTATGGTTAAACTTGGATATTACGAAAGTGTTTTCCATAAGGATCATCAGTTACACAAGGACTGAGGAAAGGGGATAAGAAGATGAGCAGAATAGCAACATTCAGAATTATAGATGGCGAGAATAATTCTTCGTATGCGGAGCTTCAAAGAGTTTAAGACAAGATCATTTGCGTTGGTGAATGAGATTAAAGACACAAAGTTCCCTAAATAACATTCTTGATTTATTAATCAAGGACACAAAATTCCTTCTTGGTTATACAAGATCAAAGTATTGGCAAAACCGAATAGTTATGCAATCGAGAGACTAACGAGTTAAGAACAAAATGATCTTCGCAATATTTAAAGGAAAACACAGAAATAACAAGAATTAGATAGACACAGAATGGAAAGCCCTTTTGTATTGATTTCTTTAAGATCTATTTACACTTTCAGCAAATATCCAAGTTCTTCCTTCCCTTTAAAATGGCGTGGAAAGGCCATTATATAGATTACAAATCCGTTACTCCTCGTAACCGTTTCTTTTAACTAAAGAATAGTTAAGGACCGCCAATTGCAATGCCTTAACTAATTACAAGGAATACGAAAAGAAAGGGAAGAAGAGAAAAGAAAGGAGAAGGAGACAGTGTCCAGTTCTGAGAAGGACCCCTTTGTCTTTGAAACCGCCGCTTGAGTTTTCCTCCACGTCTCAGCCACGTCTTTGCCACGAGGGACACACCAGACGTTTCATCTTGAAGATGTCAATGGATATCCTTGAAAACTGATGTAACCGACGTCTTGAAAGTTTCGTCCTTCGTAACTGCTTCTTGAAATTTGATCTTCGGATTGATAGCATCAGAGCCGCAACTTAAATTCATTTTTTGAAAAACAGCATATTCGGGTCGAGAGGGAAAAACTAAGTGTGAATGACACTTGTACGCTTGGGGACAGTGAGACGCGAATGCGCGAAACACGCGGCTCGGCCGGTTCGGGTGAAACAGGGAGAAGACGCACAAATGTATTTGGGACAAATGGGACGAAAATGTGCGAAGTACGTGATTCGGGTGTTTCGGCCGAAATTGGAACAGCGGGCCCGTTTGGACTTGGGACATTCGGGACAAAAAGTTCCGAAGTACGCGACTCGACCAGGTTCGGCCGAAAATGAAGAGGCGCATTTTTGAGAATGGGATATTTTGGGCGAAAACACACGAAGACGCGGCTCGGGCAAATGGAACAAATTGGATCATTTTGCATTTTTGATTTGGGATGAAAAGTTCTGTGAAGTACGCGACTCGGGAGTTCGGGCCGAAAATGGGAAAGCTCGCACTTTTTACTTGGGACACTTGGGGGGAAAGTGCGAATTACGCGGGAAGGATGATTTGGCCGAAATGGAACAACTTTGCACAAAAAGTTTTGGGACACTTGGGACAAAATTTTCCGACGGGCCCGAGAATGGGACAAATTCGGAGGATTTCGGCCGATCGAGAACAGAGTGCACTTTGTACTTGGGACAAGATGGGACAAAAAGTTCCGACAGCCGAAAATCACACAAAACGACCCGAACACGATTTTTTCGATTTCACGACTTAGGCACCTCGAGAAAAACACTTAAGACTCAAAATTTTGAAATTTTACTCTTATCGGAGCGGGAATTTTGAGTGGACAACAACTATGTATCACATCAACTTCGTTGTCCCTGCACTAGATGTTGTCAATACTCCAAGATGAGAAAATAACTGTAAAACCCTAAAACAAGCATCAAACCCTCAAAAGGAATAATTCATATGAAGGGGTGGTGACCTCGAGATACCACAATGGTGGACTTACTAGCCCGATAGGTGCAGTACATCTCAAAACTGATGTAGTTCTATGTACAAGTGTGTGTGAACATGCCCTAGGTTTTTCTTTTTTGTCAGACACACTTTTAAAGTAGCTAGCAATAACTATGTCTAGAAAATGTAGTAGAATGTGTGCATGGAATAGAATAGAATCCATCCCCATATGAAGTGTGATGCAGATGTCCTAGTCTTAATGATGTTGTTATGTAATAATTGTAAGTGATTCTAGATCCCTCATTATGGTCTCATAAATTTATATGTATAGGGTTCTCTTGATCTAATTTTGTAATTAACCCCAAAAAGGTAAACCAAAAGAAAGATAAAGATGCTAAATGGCTAGAAAGAGCCCAAAAAGTGGTGGGAAAGTGCAAAAGGATCAAGGCACCCCTGGTGGGACCAAGGTGCCCACAGTGCTTGATCGAGGATAAAATGATGGTAAATGACCAAAACAGACTAGGCATGTGGGTGCAAGAGGTCGGTAATGATGAAATAAAATAAAATAAGATGGCCAAAATACGGGGGTTAATTAGTAATTTATTTACTTAATAACATTCTAAATAGTAGTATGAAACTGAAATAAAGAAATGTCTAAAGTGCATGATTTTGTGACTACAAAGGGTCAACAATTCCTCTCAATCTATTCAACTTAGTGTATTTTCTTTCAAACAATTTTTTTACATGTTCACTTCAACTCAAGGTATATTTTTACTCACTCTTTTTGTGGGATTTTGGACTTTCAAATTTATTTATTTTTGGTTTTGGAATATTTTATTTTTTCGGGATTTCACGATTCATATATTGGGTGCAAAATATTCCCCATGGTGGGTACCAATAATTGTTAGCAAAATAACTCTACAGTGGGAAAATTATGGGATTTCACCAACACTCTAGGACTAGGTCCCTCTTCTTGAATGGGGCAGCTCCATTTATTGAAATCAATGAAATAAATACAAAAAAATGATTTCGGGGATAAGTATTATCCTCCTTGTATACCACCCAGAAATCAATTTTTAGGTAAGTATTATCTAATAATAACTATTGATTTTCGGGGTGGTATATAAGGGAGGATAACTATGGAAATTACTTGTATGGTATACAAGGGAGGATAATTGCTTAAAGAGGGAGATAAGAGAGGGAAATAAGAAGGATATTTTAACCAATGAATATCATAGTTGAGTTCATTGTATTAAAATAAGATTATTTCACTTACATCAATCATAATAAACCATTCAAATAGAGAGAGGAAAACATAAAATTGTATTGCATCATGTTACACAATTTACAATGCTCATAGAATACAAGTTGAGATTGAGATATAATAAAAATAGACAAGAGAATAGAGGGAATGAAGGCACTTATTACTCAAAATACAATAGGAGATAGTAAAAAGAATTAACCATCCTTTTAAAATGAGGAGGTCATCTCCTTTTATAGCTTTACAATTCATCTCTTCCTTTACCCCCCATATGCCTTTTCATGTTCCTATTCAACTTGTAAATTTTCATTATCATAGGAAAGAACAGATTAATTACTCCTCCTATAATTTTAGGAAGTAATTTTACATCTTGCAAATATTTCATCGTCGCTTAAATGAATACAAAAAAACGTCATGATCACGTCATAATGAGGAATTAGGAGAAAAGAAAGGAGAGGAAGAAATGCTCCAAAATATGGATGAAAGTGCCCCGCCTTCAATGAATATCATCTCTGAAGATCTTAAAGGTGAAAAATTGATCTACGATGAAATTACACTATGATTTTATGATGAATATATCTTATGAATACCTTTGAACACTCTTGAAATGATGAACTTCAGCAACACTACTTGAACACACTTAGAAGAGGAGTAATGAGCATTTCCCCAACTCTGCAACAATGCATAGTGTGAGATCATGCCTTGAATGATTGGCCCTTTGGAAGGGGAGGTGAAGACCATTAAATATGATGAGAGAATAATTCCCTCACTTGAACAATCCTTCAACCTTTGAAACACTACAATTCCTACAAAATGTTAAGTTCTTGATGCGACTTGAGACCATTGTCTTCACAATTCAACCTAATGGTTTGAGACCTTGGGGAAATGGATCCATCCATGAGGTTAGGTGAAGAGAACTCCAATCATGTGATGATTACAATAGATATATTTGATGCAAAATTTTCCAAGAATTTGATAAACCCATTCGGCGAAGGGAGAAACATCTTGAAACCAGAATGCTTCACTGTGACCAAAATTGGGAACTGAGAAGGATCTTCTCCTACTTGAGACACAATGCCATTATCCACCCTTTTTAAAGCATGATTTTTTCCTATGTTAAGGTTGAAATTAGTTAGGAATTGAGGATGAACAACCATGACCATTTTTATCCTTTTAGGACACTTACTATTTTTAGTAAGTCCTTCCTGGGTGACTAGTTTTGGCAATTTCATTGAATTGTCACTTTTGAGCACTTTTCCTCCTGGGGAATGAACTAAGTGTCTTGAATTAATTAATATTTCATACCCACTACCCTTATTATGTTCCTTTAATGTGGAATTAATAAAAATATACATTGGCCACGGGGTGTCGGATTGAGGCAAAAAAGGTCTCCAAAAATTATACTTCTCGTCTGGATGCTTTGCTCAAATTTTAAGGGGTTTCTCTTGTTTGGATCCTCATGAAAAGTGAACTTACAGTCTCTGTGTTCTTCTTATGATAGGTAATAATGATAAAAAACATCATTCCCTCATAACTCAAATTCTACCTATTTTCATTGGGAAAGAAAGTGCTCATTGAAAACCTAATTTTTTAGGATCGATGCTCTTATTTCTAGCTCATCTGGCTCATTGCAACTCCAAATATCTGAGGTGGAATTTTTCCATGGATGAAATTTTTAGATGACCATAAAAATTGGAGGAGGCATTTAATGATGTCATTCTAATATTCATCCCACGTTTGTTGATTTAGGGAAGCTTCAGTTCGAATCTCATGGAAAGCGAAGCAACAGTTTGTGAGATATGAGTGATTTTGTGATTTCAAGCACGTGGTTTCCGAATTTGGCATGGTATAGTTACAACAAAATGGATGGGAAATAGATTCAAAAATAATTTCCAAAAATAGGCTAATTGAATTCAAATATCAACCCTGTGTTAGCAAAACCCACCTCTTGACCCACCTTTTACACACCCTTCTTAACCCGGTTGAGAGTATGTTAGGGGTTGCTAAATGGGTTTGGAGAATATCATGTCCCTTACCACATTTATTAAGTGGACATGAGGTGAAAATTTTCAACATTCTTGGAAAACAATTCCATGGGTATAGCCAACATGAGGAGGAGGACAAGTGTGATGAGTCGAGTGAGTTGAAAACAAGACCTAGGAAGCTAGTTTGAGTTGGTAAGTGATGAAAGAGGGGAAGCTTCCATGGTGGCACACTTTTTTCACCTAATTCAATTTTAAACTAGGTTTAAAGGTGAAATAGGTGTGGAAAATGGTTCCAAGGGTGAGATTCATCATGTGGGGGGTTTTAGAAGGTGTGAGTGGCTACCACGCACCTAACACTCAAAGATGTCACTTAAATGAGAAAAAAACATCTCCCTTGGGGGCATATTTTTTTCACCTCATGCACTTTTTCACCAGGTGAAAAGGTGTATGAGACCCTCCTAGGTGTGCTATGTGACATGTTGATTATGGGAAGGGGGCCATTTTAATTTGTGAGTGCATAACACTAACCTAACCACCATCGTGCCTTGCTAAGTGACACAAACTCAAAAATTTCCTCTCCTAACCTTGGTGGAACATGTTTTTACACCCAATGAACCTTTTCACCAAGTTAAAAGGGAAAAATTTCATCAAAGGTGTGAAAAAATTGCATAGACACATTTGGAAACCCGCCTTCACCAACAACTACAAAAATAAACACTAGAGAGTAATTATTTTCCCTGGAGCTTTCCTAAGAGTTAACTACGAAAACCTTATATCATTTTGACTCCAAATTTTCTTCTAATATCATTCTTAAATATTTAGGAGAAAATTCTTCATGTTATTTGAAATTTACCCTATTTTATGATTCTCGCTCAAGCTTGTGCGTCAATGAAAGTGAATTCCACCAAACATAATGATGATGAAAGGGGAAACAAAAAAATATTGAGTGAAGAGGAAATTTCATATGTCATCTTGGGATTTAAATCATGCCTCAACCATTTATAATACTTATGGAATTCTCATTTGAATCTCCACCGGGATCGGGAACTCCGTGTCTGTATTATTAGGCTAATATCTCAAAATACGGAATATAGAATCTCCTAAAACCTTTTCCAATGTGAATCAAGCCTTATTTTATTTCCAATGAGTATTTTTTCATTTGATAAAATATCCTGAGGCTTCTGCGACATCCAAAAAAACCTAACTAGCTTTTTACTACTTTCATTTCTCTATGTAGTGTTATAAGTAGCCAGTGTTGCATAAATTGTTCCTAACTCTTATTTATCTTGCAAAAATTTCCTAAATAATATATTATGATCTCATATCTCTTTCACACACTACTTGGATTCATTATATCTTCTTGGTTCATCCCCAAAGGGTGTTCATCAGTGTAAAATCCAAAAATAGGCCTTTTTGGGCCTCCAGGAGTAGTTCCTTCAAAGTGGATCAAAATGAATCCATGAATTACTTCCCACCATATTACTTTCACATAATACAATTTAAAAATCCATTTAGCACATCCCTCTTGGCCATGATGGGGTTTACATAGTCAGCAATTGGTCCGGAGGGTAGGTTTACATTACCCAGTTCAAGGATTTTTTAGTGTGGGCTTAGTTGTCATGACAAAAAAATCAATTTTTCATGCTATACATTTAGCATGACAACATAAATAAATAATAAAAATAAATAATTAATTATATTACTAATATGTAATCTAAAATGATTAATAAAGTGTGGTTTTCCCCCGGGCGTGCCAAAATTTGAGCAATGAAAATATCGGTAGAAGATGAAAGATAAATAAATGAAATGGTATACCTATCTCTATGATTTTCCTTGAAAACCTCAAGTAAGATTGTGAAGCACTCTAACTTGTATAATATTGTATTTTAAATCATTATGGATGCTCTTTAATTTTTCTCCAAATTTGGAATTTGCAAATGCTACGAGCATATTGATACGAGGATGCATATGGCAATTTTGGCGAAGTTGATTGAAAAATCGCACAAAGCTTCCAATGATGATTTACAAAGGAATGTCATAATTTTTATAGCTAAGGGTGAGGCCACAAATCTTGGATCATAGTTTGAATGATTTCTAGGTTCATAATTATAATTTCTTGAAATAACAAGAGGATTTGTTTGTGTAGTTATAACATTACAAGGGCGAGTGATTATTTTGATTTTGTGTGGGAAGATGTTTTTACGTGCAACTTTACTACCCCCACCATTATAGGGTTCTAGAAGTGGATTGGAGTGTGAGTATATAAATAATATTATGTAAATAACATATTTAATTAGTGAGAGGATAATTAACCATTTAATTAAATATATGTTAAATTAAATTAGCTAAAAGTGTTAGGAATTAGTTTTATTAATTCTAATGGAATGATAGAATTAGATTAATTAATTGTAATGGGTAGGAGTATGTAGTTAGAAATAATTTAATTAATTATAAAGGATTATGATTTAAATTGTAGAATTAATTTCATTAATTCTAATTGAAAGGAAATAGGCTATAAATAGGTATGTAGTTTTAGGGTGTGTTATTACCTTCTAACATTTTTTTGTTTCTTATAACTCTCTATCTATCCACGCACTTTTGTCCTTGTGCTCCTTGTCATGCTTTGTATTTATTTGTCATGCGTTTCTTTTCTATTTTCTTTTCTTCTCCAGCTCACTCTTCCACGTGTTGTGCTTTCCTCTTCACTCCTTATGCCTACATTGTTGTGCACACCCATACATAGCCATAATTTTATAGGATTGCACTAGACGTCTGATGCTCCTACATCAACATTGTGCCTAAATGAATTTGGTTATGGCATGAAATGTCATCCGATCATTTTTTCATGAGGTAACAAATAAATCGTAAAAACCATTACAATCACATTTTTCAATCCAAAAGCTACTCTAGTTGTTCATCTGTCATTTGAGTGAAATATTTTATCCTACTAGACACCTATATAAGCACATTAACTTATCCCATTCTAGAAGTCTCACATATCATGTTTTTAGCTACCTAAGAGATCATAACGAATCACCCCATTACTAAATCTTTATCTCAAGCATAAATAACTATGTCAAGATCAATACACATCATACAAAGCTACTTAGGATATTTTTAAATATACCTAACACACTACAAATCATTTCCGAGTGTTGAAGGTACTAATAGGGTTTTCATTTCTAAACATAATGTAATAAAAATATTACACGCATTTCAATAGGTGGAAGAATTATGTGTTGACATGCCTTCAAAATAATGGTATGTATGTATGGTGGGTACCATACAACAAAAAAAAAACCCATTTTAATGTTTATATGTAAAGAATAAGAATCCCTAACTACATGCATAACTATTATCACATAAGTTCTAACCGTAGAAGAAAAATCTATAGATAAAGAAGAACAAAATTCTATAAAAATGATCCATATTAGAGCTACAAAGGTAAAAATCCTCTAAAAAATACAATCACTAGGGTAAATTGTTTTAAGACATACGACTTCATCCTATTTACAAAATTACACTTCTATATTTTTAGGAGAACTTGATGATAGGATCCACACCCTTCATGCATGTTTTTAGATCGTTATCATCACATTTTAGTCCCAAACCAATGCAATGCTATCTAACCCTATTTTTTACATTGACCTACATAGCTCATTTATGTTGGTGATTTAGAATATGGATTTTTATTTCATTTTGTAGTATGATCTTAGCTCATAAACATATAACTATTTCATATTTTATTTTGGTTAATGTTTAATTTGTATATTACAATAACACCTTGTAAGAGATCATCATGATACTTAATGAAAATTCTTAGTATTTATTATTCCACTTTCCAACCAATTTATATACTCATTACTAACATATTTGTATCATCCTTCTATAACACCTTTATATGCATTTTCACTTTCTCCATTTTCCTTTCTCCACTATTCCATCTCTCTCATCCAACTAGCCTTTTATAAATTGTTTATGGTTAATCACTCGATGAAATATAATAGACACCTATTTCTAAATGATAACCATAGTGAATGAGATTGGCTAGCTTTGATTTGATCTTATATAGGTACTCATGATTACAACAATTTATGAATAGTAACAATATTAGTCTAAATAAATAATGGTTACTACTTGCTTATATAGTATACCTTCAATAATAACATTATAATAATATAGAAAGATGTATCTATTAGTTAAGTTAATAGTTTGGGTAACTTCTCTCCAGTTAATAAATATTATAATAAGAGAAACAACATAGGGCTGAAAACTCTACTATAACATTTTAAGTTATAGGTTAGAAAACTACCCGAACCAAAAAAATATGATTGTTTTATAAAATATTTTACTAAGAGTAAAATATAGTTACAACTTCTAATATAATACTTTAGGTTATACATTAACAAGCTTCCTTTTAGGGTTAGCACACTGGTTGTACAAACAATATATCAGATCTAAGCATACATGCAAATAAAATAAGATATTCTACAAGAAGAAATATACAAAACAAGAGACATAAATCAACACCAGATTTAACGTGGTTCACCTAGTGTGGGCTACGTCCACCAAGAAACAAGACAATCTATTATCCAAAGATTTGACAAGATATACAATGAAGATTTACAATCTTCCACACCTCTCAGATGTACAGTAATTTCTTTCCCTCAATATTTTTGATTCATCACCAAGAAATCTCTCTCTCACCAATTTTTCAAGTTCTTTCTAATTCTAGTTAATCATCTTCTTTCTTCTTTCTAAACCCTAACTTTTATGCTTATATAGTCATTTAGAGACTTAGGGAACTTAGCCATGCAATTACAATCAATAAAAATAATTTAATGCTAAAAATAGATCTAATTCCCAAGAGTTAATTAAAACATCATCGCATGCATGTGTAACCGGCCGGTTATCCCTAACCATTTCGAGTTCCTTCTTTGCTTGACCGATGTTGGTCATACCTAACTGTTGTTGGTCTTGGGTGACCAATTTCGGTCCTAGGTGACTAATGTTGGTTCCCACTTAAGCGATGTTAGTTACTATATTTTTCTAGCAAGTTTCCATTGCATGTTAAATGAAGTAATTGAGCTCCACAACTCAACAATCTCCCACTTAGAGATTAATTATGCACCATGCACAACATCATTCTTGGATCCTTAGATTTTTTTCTCCCTCTTCAAGTCTCAAACTTGAAGACCAATAGAAGTGGAGTGTAGCTCTAACTTCTCTTTTGCTAATGACTTTGTTAGCATATCCGCATGGGGTTTTTACTTGTATGAATATTCTCTAGTTTCAGCTGCCCATCCTCCAATACCTTCCGTATGAAGTGATATCTCAATTGAATGTGTTTTGTTCTAGAATGAAATGCTAAGTTCTTTTCCAAATGAATTACACTCTAACTATCACTAAATAATTTGCAATCATCTTTCTCCTTTCCCAACTCTTCCATGAACCTACTCATCCATATCATCTCTTTGTTAGCCTCTGTAGTTGCAACATACTCTTCCTCTATAGTAGACAAAGCCACAACCTTCTACAATCTTGATATCCAGCTATTTTTTCCCACCTAATGTGAAAATATATCCAGTAGTGCTCCTTCTACCATCCAGATCTCCATCCATATCCAAATCAACATAGCCACATAAAGAAATATTTGAACCTCCATAGCATAACTACATGCTAGATGTCCCTCTCAAATACCTGAGTATCCATTGGACTACTTTCTAATGCTCTTTACCTAGATTGGCCATAAATCTACTCACAACTCCCACTTCTGTGCAATGTATGGTCTGGTACAAACCATAGCATACATGAGACTCCCAATTGCTGAAGCATATGGTACTTGTGTCATGTATTTTACCTCCTCATGTGATGAAGGACATTGATATTTTCTCAATTTGAAGTGTCCATCCATAGGTGTACTTATAGGTTTTGAATTCTACATTTTAAACCTTTCTAACACCTTGTAGATATAATCCTCCTGAGACACAATTTCTTGTTCTTCCTATCCTTGTGTATTTTTATGTCAAGGATTATTTTTAAATCCCTAAATCATTCATAGAAAATGTGTGAGTTATATTTTCCTTAAGCTCACCAATGTCCCTGCATACTAGATCCTACAATAAGCATATCATCCACATACAAGTAAAAAAATATAGCTCACATTTTCAAGATTCTTGAAATAAAAACAATGGTCAAATTCACATCTCAAGTAACCATACTCATGCATGAAACTATCAAACCTCATGTAACATTTCCTTGGAGCTTGTTTGAGCCCATTTGAATCTTTTTCAACCTACACAATAATTTCTCCTTGCCCTTGACTTCATACCCAAATGGTTGCTGCATATAAATCACTTCATCCAAATCACCATGAAGGAAATTCGTCTTCACATCTAGTTTCTATAAATACAAATCTTCTATCAGCAACTAAAGTCAATACAAGTAAGAATAGAAGTCATCTTAACAATAGGAGAAAATATTTCACCAAAGTCAATACCTACTTTTCTATGCAAATCCCTTTACTACAAGCCTTGCCTTGTACCTTTTTGTCCACCCTCTTCTTCCTTAATCCTGTAAACCCACTTGTTTTGCAATGTTCTCTTACCTGTTGGCAACTTAACCAAATCCCAAGTTTGGTTCTATTCCAAGGATTCCATCTCCTCATCTATGTCATGCTCCTACTAAATGTGAGTCTTATCTTGCATTGCTTCTTCAAAGCTCTCTGGTTCACCACTATCAGTCAATAATAAATAAAATAGAGAAGGTGTAAATATTTCTAGAAGTTTACTTACCCTTTGTAACCTTCTCACAAGAGTTAAGGGTATCAGAGGCTCAATTTGGGCTTCCTAGACATTCCTATCTAAATATTACGGGTGACCGACGCTAGTCACCTCTAACCGATGTTATTTTTCTAACCAATGTCGGTTTGGATCCACTTTCACCGATACCGTTCATCCGATCTTTGGTCAAGGGTTAATCGACAACGATTCTTGTGTAACCTGTTGATAATTCTTTTAAATCTCGAGAGTTCATTTTCATTCATAAACTTCTTAATCGGTTCATCCTTAGGTACCAAAATTTGATCCATGTACATTCTCTTTTCATTCCATTCAACATCACGACTCTTAATAATTTTAGAATTCTCTAAATCCTAAAAACAAAAACCAAAATCACAGATCCATAACCAATAAAAGTGCACCTCTTAGATTTTGAATCCAATTTTTTCTATTTTCCTTATCAACATGCACAAAAGATTTTGAACCAAAAACTTTAAGAAAATAAAGATCTACCTCTTTTTGGTCCAATATTCCTCTAGTATTCCTCCATCTAGTGAATTTAAAGGCCCATAGTTAATCAAATAAACTGTTGTATCAATTGCTTCTACCAAAAACTATAAGCACAATCAGAATGTATCCTCATACTTCTAGCACGTTCCATGATTGTCTTGTTCATTCTTTTTGCAACACCATTCTCCTGTGGTGTTCTTGGAACCGTTCTTTCTCTATGTATCCCATTCACTAAACAATAATCATTGAAAGCCTTGCTACAATATTCACCACCATTTTCAGATCTAAGGCACTTTAACTTAGAATTTGATTCATTCTCAACAAGGGATTTCCATCTTTTAAAAGTATCAAAAACATCAGATTTACATTTAATACAATAAACTCATACCTTTCTTGTAGCATCATAAATGAAAGTAACATAATATTGGGATCCTCCATGAGAAGCTACCTGAGCTGGTCCCCACACATATGAGTGTACAAGCTCCAAATTTTTCTCCTTCTTAGTTGCCCCAACTTTGAGAAATCTCACTCTCTTTTGCTTTTCAAAGATATAATGCTCACAGAAATCAAGATCTAAATATTTCAAATCTAATAACTTACCCTTATCCTTTAAGATCTGCATTCCTTTTTACTCATATGACCCAACCGGTTATGCCACATGCATGCATCTGAATTTGAAGTAGATAATGTAGAAAAGGAATCAGTAATACATGTAGATAAATATAACGTTCCTACCTTCTTACCTCTTTCCATAACAAAAGAACCCTTGGTGAATTTCAAGAGTCTCATGTAAAAGTAACCATGCAACCATATTTACCTAGTTTCCCTGCAGAAATAAGATTCCTCCTGAGGCTTGGCACATGCCTCACATCTTTCAATACCCATGTATTTCCATTCTATAATTTTAGATGAACTTCTCCTTTACCAGTAATATTACAAGGTTCATCATCACCCAAATAAACATGCCCAAATTTTCCCTAGACATAATTTCTAAAATAACCCTTATTAGGGGTTACATGGAAAGAAGCTCTTGAATCTAAAACCCATGATTCAATTCTACTATCAAAAGAAAGAATAAGAGCATATTGCATTACCTTCGATGCAGCAAAATTTGATTATTTACCTTTTTCTAGTTGTTGGTTCTCTTTTCCTTTGACTAACAATATTTCTTTACATGTCCTTTCTTTCCACATTTCCAACAAGTAATTCCCTTACTTTTGGATATAGACCTGTTATCCCTTGACCTTGATTTCCCATTACTCTTAGTCTTGGATCTCTCCTTTCGCATGCCCCTGCTTTCTACATTCAAATCATTTCCGGATGATGATTCCTCCGTACTCTTCCTTTGAATTTATTCATTCAATATTATACTAACCACATCATCAAACTTCAAAATATTATTAGAAGATGTATTACTAATAGCCATTACCAAGTTGTCCCAACTATCAAGAAAAGAATATAAGAATAAAAGTTCTTTTACTTCATCATCAAATGGTATAGAACCGATTTTAACTGATTTATAATAGATTAGAAATCATTCAAATGACTAGATGTAGATTCACCTTCATGCATCTTAGAACTAAATAGTTTCTTCATCAAATAAACTTTATTTGAAGCACTAGGTTTTTCATATAAATTAGCAAGATATTTCATTAACTCTACCGTAGAAGCCACTTCTATAATATTGGAAGCCACATATGCTGCCAAGATCAATCTTATAGATCCCAAATCCTTTATGTCAAGAATCTTCCATTCTTCATCAATCATCTTCATAGGTCTAGAATTCTCATCCAATGGTAAATACAAATATCTTTGATATAGATAATCCTCAATCTGTATCTTCCATAATTGATAATTTCAGCCGTCAAATTTCTCTACCTTTTATTTATCATCTTCTGTCATTGTTGTAGCTCCCACTCAATCAGAAAACACTCTGTGAGTAAATTTGTCAACATGCAAAACCCTCAAACAAAATCTCGATACTAGTTGTTAGGGTTAGCACACGGTTATACAGATAATATATCATATCTAAGCATACATGTAAATAAAAGTGGATATTCTACCAGAAGAAATATATAAAACAAGAGACATAAATCAACACCAAATTTAACATGGTTCACCCAGTGTGGGCTACATCCACCAAGAAACAAGCCAATCTATTATCCAAAGCTTTGACAAGATATACAATGAAGATTTACAATCTTCCACACCTCTCAGATGTATAGTACTTTCTTCCCCTCAAGCTTTTTGCTTCATCACCAAGAAATTTCTCTCACAAATTTTGCAAGTTCTTTCTAATTCTTGTTAGTCATCTTCTTTCTTCCTTCTAAACCCTAGCTTTTGTCATTGTATAGTCGTTTATAGACTTAGGGCACTTAGCCATGTAATTACAATCAATACAAATACTTTAATGCTAAAAATAGATCTAATTCCCAAGAGTTAATTAAAAAATCCTCACACAGGTAACCGATGTTGGTTAGCCCTAACCGCTGTTAGTTCCTTCCTTACTTGACCAATGCCGGCCATACTTGACCGATGCCAGTTTCGACTTAACCAATGTCGATTCATGTATTTTCCAACAAGTTTCCATTGCATTCTAAACTGAAGTACTTGAGCTCCACAACTCAACACTTCCCAAACTAAACATATATGATTGTTACACAAAAATAGTAAAGCCCTTCAAGCCATCTTTTTTGATTAATCCCATTATCTCAATAAAAGACACCATTATTGAAACTTAGCACATTATAACATGGATTTTGAGGCCTTACCAAAACTCAACATAAATGATCGTAAGAATGAAAATGAATTCTTATAAATAAGCCAATCGAATAGAACCCTTACTCAAAATAATACATATATTATATTGTTTAAAGGTAAACATCTATAATGTTTTAAGATTACACAACACACACACACACACACACACACACACACACACACACACACACACACACACACACACACACACACTCATAAATTAAGCAAAACAAATATGATCTTAGATTGCATTGGTTTATATTACCAACTCTAAATTTTTATGGCTAGAGATCATTCCATACTTGTGCATGTAGAGGATCATTTGTTGTCTAGTGTGTCCTAGGTGTTGGAACTAACATTTTTTCATTTTGGAGACTTGCATAAAAGCCCAATTTTCTCTTACATTTCTCCTACTTTTAATTCTCGAGTTTTTACTATACCTCTTAGAATTCAATAAAAAAAGACAAGGCAAATGTAACATTTTTTCCTAAAAGAGGACTTGTTGAAACATGGAAGACATCTCTACATTTTCATCGACACATGTCAATCGTACTGCATAATGCTAGCATTGTTGCAAGAAATATGGGATATGAGAATCCATTAAGAGGTCGAGATCAATCCCTAGACAAAATGAATTATATTTTGTGTTGCTAGAAAATCTATAAAACATCATACACTTTCAATTTGAGGATATGGTGCATCAAGGACTGCTTCACTTGTTCCTATTTTACATGTGATGTTAGCAAAGAATATTTGTGCTAAGATCAAGGAATGATATGATGAAGATAAAGAACACAAGGTAGAACACCCCCATAATCTTTTTGTCTCACTACATAAACATACCAATCTCACCTTAATTATCTTCTTCATTCATAAGGAACTTGTTAATTTTGAATACAATAATAATTTTTGTTTCTAGCATCATATTTTCTCCCAAGTTATTGATGTCCAATGCACAATTTCTCAAAGGACCAAACTATGTTTCCTAGAAGATGAATATGTGCATGATTATTGAGTTTGAATAGATCTATGGGATCATCACTAGAAAAGTGGTGTGTCCCACTAACGTAAATGAGAAGAAAATTATGACAAGGCGGATGCAAAATCCTTGATTTTGATCACTCTCAACATTTCCAATGAGGTTCAACCACATGTATGGGATGTGAAAACATCAAAGGAGACCTGATATGCTCTCTTCACCATCTATGAAGCAAACAAATAATGATGAAGATCCTTAATCTCTAGTCAAAGATTTATATGCTTCAAGTATGAAAGATGGTGAGAAATTAGAGGAATTCTTGCATCGTGTGGAATAACTACAACCATATCTTGTCGTGTTCAGAGAGAAGGTGGAGGAAAAATTCTAATCATGATCAAACCGAGAGATATTTCTTCCTAGTTCAAGAATTTTGTCACAACATTGAGCATCACAAAACAAGTAGTGGTATTTGAAGAAATAGTGAATTTTATCTAGTAAGGAGAATCCATATAGATAGTGCACAAGGAGTTTGAAGACAAGGCATTTATCTCAAGACAACAACACAATCACAAGTCTTGAAAGGGACAATGATAAAATTAGTCCTAGAAGTATCCCTAGAAATAACCATAATAGTAGAAGTCTCAAAAATTGAGTCAATGGTGTCACATTTTCACCACAAATATGTATGCTACTACTAGTTGGTATAATGGCATAACACAAGGAAATTCCAAGTAAAGATAGCACATCTTGTCATAATGAGTCTCAACAATCTAGTTGACCTCCTCACCAAAGGAACCAGAAAGAACATGTAGTGACCCAACTAGATGAATTGGATGAGAAAGTACGAGAAGTAGTAAATTGTGATGCACATCAAAATGTTGTTCTAGTCTCCCAAACTTCACATCCATCACAAAACATTTGGTTGACTAACTTAGGCTCCCATAAGCATATGATGGGTGATTAAAATATTTTTATTCATTGATGATTAACCCACTAGAGATCGGATTCAAATTGAAGAAAATAAGGAGTATGTTGTAGAAGGAATTGGTAAAGTTACCATTCCTATCTAGACAAGAACCTATACCCTTATGAAGGTTTTCTATATTCAAGGATTGACAACAAATATCTTGTATGTCTCTTAGCTCTTAAATCACAAGCTAAAAGTGGAATTCATGGTCTAGAAAGGACATAAAATCTTGTTTCATCCAATGATAAGGTATGATACTTGCTAGAATTTTTGAAGGATCTATTGGGGTTAGCACACCGGTTGTATAGACAATATATCAGATCTAAGCATACATGCAAATAAAATTGGATATTCTACCAGAAGAAATATACAAAACAAGAGATATAAATCAAAACCATATTTAACGTGGTTCACCTAGTGTGGGCTACGTCCACCAAGAAACAAGACAATCTATTATCCAAATCTTTGACAAGATATACAATTGAAGATTTACAATCTTCCACACCTCTCAAATGTACAATAATTTCTTTCTCTCAATATTTTGCTTCTCCTCTAATAATTATCTCTCTCACCAAATTTTGTAAGTTCTTCTTAATTATTATTCATTCTTAGTTATAAACCCTATATTTTATGCTTATATAGGCGTTTATAAAATTATATCACTTAGCCATGAAATTACAATTAATCGATATACTTTAATGCTAAAATAGATCTAATTCCCGAGAGTTAATTAAAACACTCACGCACATGTAGCTAATGTCAATTATCCCTATCCGATGTAAGTTTCTCCTTTCCTAACCAATGATGGTTTCTTGTGTTTTCTAGCAAGTTTTACATTACAAGCTAATTTGAAGTAATTGAGCTCCACAACTCAACAATCTCCCACTTGGAGATTAATTATGCACCATACTTATACAACATCATTATTGGATGCTTCTTTAGTTTTGTTTCTTCCTCTTCAAGTCTCAAACTCTAAGACCAATGTAAGTGGAGTGTAGCTCTAACTTCTCCTTTTCTAATGGCTTTGTTATCATATCCACAGGGTTCTTGCTCATATGAATATTTTCCATATTTAATTGTCCATCCTCTAATACCTACCGTATGAAGTGATACCTCAACTAAATGTATTTTTTCTCGAATTAAATGTTGAGTTATTTTCCAAATGAATTGCACTCATTGTCATCAAGCAGGTTTATAATTATCTTTCTCCTTTCCCAACTCTTCCATGGCCTTACTCATCCATATAATCTCTTTTCTAGCCTCTGTAGTAGACAAATCCACAACCTTCGAAATCTTGAAATCCAGCTAATATCCATCCCACCTACATCGTGAAAATATATCCAGTAGTGCTCCTTCTACCATCCAAATTTCTAGCCATACCCGAATGAACATAGCCACATAATGAAATATATAAACCTCCATAGCATAACTACATGCTAGATGTCCCTTTCAAATACACGAGTATCCATTGAATGCTTTCCAATGCTCTTTACCTAGATTTGTCATATATCTATTGTAACGCCCACATTTTACACACATAAATACAATAGTAAAATACCAGAATAATTTTTTTACTTACATTACTCACTACAAAACGCCACAAGGGCTCCAAGTAAGGAAAACTCAACAACACATACGACATGTACATAAGTCATCAACTCACATAGACACATGAAAACAACATAGACATGTTGATGCCACACTTTTCCCAATGAATGAATACTAAAAATGACCCAACCACAAGAAAAGGACTCAAGGATTGGAAAACCCACAACACATCATTTCTTTAATTGCATTTTAGTTACGATCAACATTCCATGAACATTATTGTGCAAGGAAAACTTTCTCCTTTTTCCATCTACAAAATCTTAAGTTCATTCCACATTTAATTTACAGTTTGACCATTTTAAGTTGGATTTTTATCCTTCAGAAATTTCCATAACTTGCATACTTATTTGGAATAATTCAAATTTCATATTATAAAGTACTTAATTATCTTGCTCTTATGTTAAGAATATGCTTCTCAAATGTTTATTCAATGTCTACATTTTACCCTTACAACTCAAGTGAATCTAACATGATGTCTAGAAAGCAATATTAGGATTTAAGGAGGATGGTTAGATTCAAGATACCTTTTTCCCATAAACATTCTTCGATCACGGTATCTTTATTTCCTGATTCAACATTCCCACAACAAGAATTTTATTTAAATTTTATGTATATATCTTTTGTTTATTTTCTTGAATTTTGATCTCACCAAGGGGAAACTCATATCCTTTGAAACACATGAACATGTTTAATTGAGTTATAAGGACTCCAAGAGTGGCATTATTCCTAACCTCAAATCTTTTTTTTCTCTTATATGATTTAATTTTACATCGCATTATGGTCTCACTATTACCATCGCTTTATAACAAAAGTGTTACAAAAGTACTTGCATGACATCTAGAAGAAGTACATGCTTGGAAGCATCATAAACTACACATGAACCACAAGTGATTTGTGTTCAAGGTAAGATCCCATGTTTCTGCATTTCACAATTCGCATGTGAAATTTCTTTTATTTTTAATGTCATAAAAGGGCATAACAAGGGATTATGGGACAAGATTTCATTTTCCTGGGTTCTCTAAAGTCAACATCTTTCAAATCAATTTTGTTTGCAAAGAGTTACTTATAATTTCCTACCCACAAGTTAACCTCCTAATCACTAAGGTTTAGTTAAATTTCAAATTTTCACTCAGGGATTTATGCCCTATTATAGATTAGATTAGGGTTAAAAACATATTTACCCTATAAACCCTTCATAAGAGATCAAGGCACTATATTGTCACTAGCCAAAGATAAGACATTTAGCTGAGAGGGACTAAAGAGTTCGCTAACAAGAGTGAAAGTCATAGAACAACTATATCATGATATCCATTTATGTCATCTGAATCCAACAGGGATTTCATTCGATGATGAAGTTAATTTCTAGATCTAACTTCGTAAGATTTGGAAACCCACTAGGATCCTAAGGAAGTAATAGCTCTACTTACTCCATATAAAGTTTGTCTAGGTCATTCCTAATTGTCGGGTTCATGAAAATAAGGCTAAGCATACCGACCATGACAGTAACACCAACTAGGGTTCTTATTTACCTAAGCTAGGAGGTTCCATCAAGCACAAAAGTTTAAGTTCATTTTACGGTTTTCAATTTCTTTTGGGCTAAGAAAGATCACACATGAAGACATGTTATGCATGAATCTTAAACTAGGGTTGAGTGTTTCGATTAAATCTCTTTATTACATTTACAAGGTAAGAATACAACCCTATAATTAATTAATCATTTATTGAACATTGAAAAACACTACAATATATTAACTTCAAATTCATTTACGATATATATAAAACCCTTTTCCATACACAACTATGAATCAAATTGAACCTGTGATTAAATGCACATTTCCTAAGATATCCCTAAAACTAGCATCTCATACATATTAGCAAATTTCAAATATAACCTTTCTGTAACAAGAGACTACATTATACATTTATTCATTTTACAATGTCCTATATAAATTACAATAATAAATAAGGAATTACACATCACCATTTCACAATCTTTCTTGCATCTGTAAAACTATGTGAGCATGAAATTAGTGATAAATCATTGGCATGACATCCACCCTAATCTAACATAATTAACATTTTTCATTTTCCCATTCACATATAATAATAATTACAATTTGCAATTGAAAGAAAAGGTTTAGAGACATGTATTCATTAGATTTCATTTCGTAATCCAAGGAGAGGGAGAAGGAGAAAAGAGCAGAGAGAACCACCATTTTTTCAAAAGTTCTATTTCACACAACAAGCCACACTATGAAGTTTTCAAACAAATATTTACATGTGTCAAAAGTTTCCATGATGGTTTGGCAACTTTGTGGGGGTCCTACAATTCTTTTTTTTACATTTTCATGCTAGCTACAAAACCATTCGAATCAAGCTCGGTGGCTAAGAATCCACTTCCAAATGTTATCTTTCGATGAGAAAACATGCCACGATTAAATTTCTATGTGTTCAATTATATACCAAGAGTTCATATGAACTAACAAATTTTAGAACTAGCAAACGATTTACGATTGGTTGTTAGTTTTGAGGGCCATTGGTCGTAATTGGCCTAGTTATAAATGATTAAAAGTTAGTTCAAGGGCTCAGAAAACCACGTCAAAAATGATGATTGATGGATGGATGTGCAATAAGAAACTTCCTACAAATTCCCCTTTATAAGGAGAATTCATCGAGTTCGACGGACTGAGAACTAGAAAATAGTTTTTAAATGGCGATAAGTCGTAATTGGTCTAGTTTGACCTCATCAACTACAACTAGAGGCCTATAAAATGGATTTTCCAAACTATTAGGAAACATTTTTACCTCGGACTAAAAATACCAGGAAATTGTCTAGTAAAAATACAAGAGGTTTGTGAAGACGAATAAGCATTTCACTGTCTAGAATTCAAATGGCGGTTCAAAACGAAAGCCAACTTTATAGTTTTAGTATCCTCTTACAACTACAAAATGGTGTAACATTGCTCCCAGTAGGGCGTCAAAAGGATCACAAATGTTCATTTGGGGTCAAACCAAAGGTTAAGGTGACTCCTCACATAACAAGGTACACGAATGAAGCTTAACATCCCATTTTGAGTTACGAAGGGTACTTAACGAGTCTTCGAATAATGTAAAATTATCTATTTAAATAGGGAGATGGTCAAAAATTTTACTAGGAAGTCAATTTTGTCTTGTTGATAAAACAATATTGTAGTGATTTAGTTGGGTAGGAAGTTTTCTAAATCACCTCAGAATGAGGGTTGAAGTTCATGGTTTAATACAAAAGGGTTATTTTGATTTTGTGAGTTACGATACGACATTTTATTATTTTGCAACAAGTTAATATAAAACAATTAAATGTATTATAATCCTAATATTTTAAAATTATATTAAGTTGCAAATGAAAAACTAAAGTACTAGAGTTATGAAAGATAAGGAGAGATGAACCGGGCATGGAGGAACGAAGTCGACCGAAACTGAGGGATTTGGTTCTACATATTAATTAGGCATTTCGTCAAATGATTCACGTGCATCGATAACCCAAAATCCATCATGGTGACCATGTGTTTTAATGTTGTTTTCTGCACTACTAATCTACATCTGCATAGTGATTCAGGAAGCTATAAATGAGACTTCTTAAAATTTGATGACAAAATGATCAACTCATTGTCTGTTGTCAATAGTGCAATATGTCACCCATCTGCACTCCAATCAGCTATTGTAACTTTCTCTTCTATGTGTTGAAAAGAAGATCCAACTTCTCCACAAGTTAGTGTGCTTTCACAAGAAAGTGCTAAATGAGTGTTTTCTTTAGCTATGCACCAAATAAACTCCCTTTTAAACTGAGCTTCATAAACCAATGTCGACAGAAATGGCTTGAAGTTGACCTTGTGTACTAAATCAAGAACGCTAAAAAAAAGGAATTGTTCCCGCAACTCAAGTAGCAAGGGTTAAGTAAGTGTTAGAATGGAAACACCACCAAGCACCACACCCACCATGCTCGCATCCTGAACTGTCAATGATTTTTGTGGATTATCTTTCAAATCCTCCACCACAAGTAAAAGCTCTGCAGTCTTACCAACATCAAATCCTCGGTATGAGTGACAAAGGATAAGCTAAACTGATTGGATATAGCAAGGGCCTACAATGGAGTAAATTCATATATGTCCACTAGAGTATTTACACTACTGACATCTAAAAAAGACCTCTATCTTTTATGTTTTGTTAGATGTGCATGCAAGTTCCAAAGCTCATGTTTGACACAAGTGGGAGTACTGCTGATAAATTTGAATAGATCCATTTAGAGACCTACTAGTATCAATGGAGAAATGGAGTGGTTTTGAGTGAGTAAACCCAAGCCTTCTATGCACTGCACTATCCCAATATCTTAGCTAAATTTACAACATCTCAAGGTGCTTCGTGTGTCCCAAAAATAATTTTTTTAGTATTTTCCAACACTAATGATGGGTTTGACTACACATCTTAGGGATCACATGTGATCTGTCAGGTGGCCATGTGTGACACACATGGAAAGGTTACTCCACACAACAACTTCATCACCAACCCCACCGGTCACACTTCACCCCACATCCCACGCAATTCAGGATTTATTTATTATTATTTTATTTTATTTTTATTTATTTTACCTTTGGGTTTTATGTTGGGCACTACATTTCTGTCCCCTTATAATAGCATCGTCCTCGATGCGACACAACATCGAAGCTTGATGGGTATGTAGGCAAGAAAATTCAATAATGACACATATCTTTTAACAAATCAACTTTTCGATACATCACGTCCACAAGGAAGAAACTAAATTTGACAATATCTTAAATTTTAATGTTTTGTGAAGATTGGTAATTCTCTTTGACTTTATTCCTTAGTTATTATTTTCCTTTAAAGTATTTATTAATCTCAACTCTCAGTATTTCATTGTTTAAGGTTTTTGTTTTCTTATGTTGTGGGTGCCCAACAAAACTGATATCACAATACCACATTAGGGACAAACACAACACTAATGGTTCACAAGACATCATGATATGTACCCTCACAACTATATCACATCACAAGAACTCAATTGAACCATGGAAAACACATACATAGCCCTAACAACATAGTACGTTTCACATACATGCTCCTCAAACCAAAAGTAATTATAACATAAGCAGACTACAACATCATGGAATTCCCAACATGTACACACACAAGAGTTTCACACAACTCAAAACCATAACTGTAACTATATAGGTTCAAGATGGAAACAACATCACAAAACATAAACCAGACTCACAAGAATACACATACTCATAATACCAACACCATACACCTCCCAAAACATCACAAAACAACTCCATATACCTCCCAAAGCATAAAAAGACAACTACATATACCTCCCATGCATCACAAAATGACTACATATACCTCTCAAGCATCACAAAACAACTACATGTGCCTCTCAAAGCATCACAAAGCAACTCCATATACTTCCCAATGCATCAATCACACCCACACAAATCTCTTATGCCTCCTCAAGGAGGTCGGTTTCCTATGGCCCTAGGCACATAAAGTCCAGACAACCTTAACCTAAGTGACATAATAAATCATGGTTCAACAACCCACTAGATATTTGTAACTCCTTTTGGCGTACCCCATACAAAAAATCGGGTTCATAAGTCCAACCATTCCATGGTGCATCCCATGACCCTATTCCACACATCATGACAATAGAACCAACATAGCAATCTAATTCAAATGCCAAGTGGAAAAGTACAAGCCTTGGGAAAGGCGGTAAAATTTTAAAAATTTAAAATAAGATCCAAATCAAGCAAAACAAATGGCCAAATAGCCATAGTTAGTGTAAAAATCCACATGTTAGTACCAAAACCAAGGAAATGCCCAAAATATAAAACATGGCAATCAAGAAAATTGTTGGTCCTTGCAAAAATAAAATAAAAGTTCAATTTACAAATAAAATACATATATAAGAATAACACATTACGATGACTATGTGGCCTTATCTGGCCACCAAGGGGGTACTCAATGAGTTGTTGGCACTCGAACATCAAGCCTTAGCTCATAAAATAACATATCAATAGTACAATTATCACCATCTCTAACTGAATCATCCCACCACCACTTCCACAAGGCTCAACATATTCGTAACTACACTTTGGTTGAATCCATATGATAACCATATAGGGAGAGAGAAAAGAGTACAAGTCACCATCTACTGAGCCTAAGGTGTCCACGAAACACAATATACATGACACCCATTGAGCAAGTGCCATACATACCAAACAAACAAAAGTGATTTTTAGCCTATCTAAGACTCCACTTTCTATCTCGTACTTGGCTCGAGTGACTAGTCAATGGTACACATTTTCTCACTCCAAACATACACTTTTACCTATTTCCCTTAGGTTCGGTTGGTGTAGGGTTCACAACATAACACATAACTACATCACTAACACAATGCTGATTCACACAAATTAACCATAACATCTTATGCATGGTATATATACAGGGTATAACAAAATCATTAATTTCACAGGTTTCAATACATCACATTACCACATAAAGCACCTGAAGTGCAAGGAATTTACAATAGGGATCATATGTTCACCATATGCCCCTAAATAAGGACATGAACCATCACATATTACAAAATTTAACATTT
>CM031242.1:465015249-465209523 GCA_018340775.1 Taxus wallichiana var. yunnanensis | reverse complement strand
AGGTCATATTACAAGATATTGCCACCATAATGAATCTAGTAAGGTATAATAGTAGGTTTCAAGCATCTAAATGGCAAGAGAAGAAATAGTTCAATAGAAAAATCAGTCCTAAGAATGAATCTGAGATAGTCAAGTCTAATCCTATGGTCAACAAGGATGTTGATCAAACCAAAGAGGTCAAGAGAACTGATTATTAGTATGAAATGCATAACATGAAGTCTAATCCAATGAAGTGTGTCAAATAGGGGCTAATTCTATCAAGATGTAAGATAATTCATCCAACCAAAAAAAAATCAAGGAGGTATGTTTACTTTGATTTAAGAAGCATGATGTGAGGAAATTCATATTTGTCTCACTATTATTCAGTCTCTAGTACAAAAACGTTGAGAAGGCTAGGAGTTTAGGATACTTCAAGAGTCATAAGTTATGGGGTTTGACCTATCCATGAGGTTTGAGCCCTTGCTATTGGTAGGTGTCTGAGTTTGTAAAAAGTAAGCATGATTAAGGTCTTTTTAGGTGCATCTTTCATGTTTATATTCTTGGTTGAAGTACTTGAAGTTGTCTTAGTCTCTGTCATCTATCAAAATCTATTCAAATGTGTTGTGTCTTTGAGAAAATAATAGTCCAAAATTTAAATACCCCATCATGTTGAGGTATCTAGTATGACCAGTCTATCAAGAATTGGAAGGATTCAAAATTCGAGCTTTATAAGTTTGTTTCATCATCTATGTGGTTTGACAAGTTGTTTCTCGGTTTGTATCTTGCATTGTTAAGTTTCATCTATAAGTGTGAGTACCTTGAGTTAGTGTTTTAGAGTCTATTGAAAGATTGATCTGTGTCTCGGTCCCTTGATTCACATTATATAGAGTGTCAAGTATGATCATGTATCTTCAAAGGTGTAATTGCATCATCCATGATAGATGAAAATAAGAAATGATACTTTCATGAAGAAAAGGTGTTGGATTTTTTCTATTTTGACTTTATATGATCATAAGTGACGAGTGAAATGAATTTGTCTCAATTAGATGTGCTATGTGAAGATAAAAAAATTTCTATGTATTTTTCATGAAAATAAGATTTGTGCATTAAGAATGTTTGTATGTACTGAGTTTAGTGTGTCATCAAGGAAAGATTGATGTTTTTGTCTTGCTCCATGACATTCATAGGTAATCTATGTAGCATAAGCTTTGTTTTGGTTTGAGTATGAAGTCATCTTACTTTGAGTGTTGAACCAAGTATACGATGTTTCAAGAAATATGAGGTCCTAAGCTATGAAGAACATAATCTATAGTTTGTATGAAGACCATAATATCATGGTGTGAGATTTGTTTGAGAAAAGAAGGCACCAAAAGATATGTTTTTCCATCATGAGAAGGTATGTTATGTTTGGCTATTGTTCTCAAAATTGGTAAACATGATTTAAATCATGAATTTTTAGCTAGAATGAGTTTTTTCATATTAGAAAGTTATGTTATTTGGATTCTTGGAAGTATTCAAGGTTTTTTTTTCGTCTATGAAAGTGAGTCTATCATGCTAAGTTGAGATTCGCGAGAAATTTTTCTTGGTTTAAAGTCACTTAGCTGATTTTAAAAGAATATACATGGTCTAAGATTTAAAAGAGAAACTTAAATGCATTATACAAGAACTCTGTAGCAGAGATTGCATGAACATGAAGTTTCAAGGAGGTTTATAAGGCTTCTCGAGTTGAAGGTCAAGACTTATAGGAAGTAGGTGATGATTCCATGTGTGCTATTGGAATAAACTATGACCTAGTAGGTTCTAGACAGTTTCTAGATCTATATAGTTAATTATAGGTTATACTATTTGAGTTACTAGTTCTAAGCTTGGTCAGTTGAATTCATTAATGATTCAAGGTGTTGAAAATGATGAGTAAACACTATGAAAAGGTTTGAGAAGGTGATCTAAAGAAAGGGGAGAAAGCTTGGAAATTTTATTGATTATTTGCATGTATCGAAATGGAGGAAAGGTGTTTCTAATCAAACCATTAAGATACAAGGTGTGTTCTTGATTTTTAGGTGGTTATATGTGTTTCTTAAACCTATATATGGTGTCTCAGTCCTTGATCCATGCTCATAAGTGTATCTTGTGTGCTCATACATTATATAAGTAATATGAAGATTGTGAAGTAATGTCAAGACTATGAATGTTGATACGAGTTACATCTTAAAGACTCAAAAGTTGTTTCAAGAATTTTTTGTGCTCTAAGTCAAGCTAAGAATGATGGTTATCTCTGAGTATAATTGGTATCTTGAAGGATTATTTCAACAACATGAAGAAGGTATACTAACACCTTGACTGATATTGCTTCAAAGCATGTGTATATGCTCTAAGTTGGGCATTCTGAGTTTTATCTATGCTCCTACTAGTATGATTAAAGTCTTAATCAATCATATTAAGGACTTGAGTTTTAGAATAAAGGTTTCATTATTATTGGTACATAGTTATAAAGGGAGATTATACTCTTCATTCAAATAACTTCATCTAAGGGATGATAGAGATTTGGATATAGTCACAGAAGTACGAAGAGAGCAGATAATAGGTATGTGATAGTAATATTGAAATATATTACATCAAGAAGTGAAGGGGGTCAAGTATGAAGCTAGAATGTTTGTTATCTTTGAAAATACAAGCCAAGAAGTGTTATAAGACCGCTATGGTTAGATTAATGAATCATAGGATTTAGTGTACTATGATAAGGTACAATGCACTATTATACACAATACTAGTGACCTACTAGTTTTTAAGGACTACATGAGGCAATGAAGTGTCAATTATCTTCTTGTAGGTATGTTAGGTATTAAGAAGGTATTGCATGTAGTGGTGTTAGTTTTATGAAAGAAAACTTTTTAGGGGGGAAATTATTATGACCTAACAGTATAATTTTGTTGAAATAATGGAAATGAACTCTAAGAAATTGCTTTAGGACCATGGTATTGTTCTTCATCTATCTACACAACTCTTTATCAAGGTGTGCACCCTAAATTTATCACTATCGGGTAGATTTTGATGGTATAATAATAGGGGGCTAGTTTGACTATGATTCATATGGATTATATGCTTCTATGACATGTAGAAGTTTGACCAATATGGACTTCAAATGTTGTTTAGGGCTCATGGTCCTAAAAGTTTAAAGAATAGTGTTAGAGGCATAATTAGTGTTTTTGCATGACACGTACCTAGAAGATGATGTAGAACATATATGAGGACAAATTTTGGTGAGCATAAACTTAGGGGGTTATTTTGTTGATTATTTCATTTCCATGGATCATTTAATATTGTTGTTTGAAGACAAAAAAGTAAGTATAGTCCAAGGGGGAATCATTTGAGGAAGTAAGTCATTGCTTATTTTTTCATGTTAATTTGTCATTATTAAAAAATTCATAGATGTCAAAGGGAAGAGTAGGCTCGAAACAAGGAAAATATTCATGTAGGTGTTTGTCTTGTTGGTTTCCATCAATATTTCTAAAGGTGATTTCCATCAATGAAAAAGGGGGAAAGTATTTTCCATTGTGTCTTAGTTTTTTCATTGATGTCAAATCCATTGATGGAAAAGGGTGTCATGGTGTGATGAGATTTTCCTTGAGGTGTGATTCAAGGTCAACCATGAATTTTGATTGATAGTTTCTAAATTTGGTGAGTTGTTATGTTGTTCGGAGTACAATCTAGTAGACATGGTCATGGTCTATGCTCTCCTAATTTGGTATTAAGTCTTCATGAGGTCAAAAAAGGTTGGTAGGATGTGTTAAAGGTGTCCAATTTTATGCATATGGTCTTCACGGTAATTTCATGAGTTTTCATGTGTTGATTCAGTCATTCTAATCCTATTCCTAGACCTAGAGCATGAGGTTTGGCATGGTGGAATGAGAAATGGAGTAGGAAGTGATATCCAACCATGTGAAAGCCATTTTGACATGTTATAGAAGGTGTATGAGGAGTTACAGGTTTGTACTCATCTATTTGATGATGTTTCATGGTCCTTGGGAAACAAAACAATAAAGACAAGCTATGCAAGCACATGTAAGTCATTGTGGCAAGAGATTTTAAGGAAAAATTAATTATGGATGAGAATTGGATCAGATATAAGAGATAGATATGGTGATTTAGGTAAAATTTTAGGTGAGTATGATAAAATTTGTGCTAGTTCTATATTTTTGGTAAATCCAACTTGAAAAGAAGGTAAAACCAGCTCAAATTGGCAACTTCATATGCTCACCCACTCGCACACACCTTTCATGGGACCTAAAGGTTTTGGGAGATTTGTTTGAATTGTGATAAGATAATTTTGCAGAAATAATGGATTGATTTGAATTTTATGTTTTTATGAAGAATCGTTAAGAATGAAAAGTTGTTTAAAACCCTAGTTAAACCCTCATAGCAGAGTGAATTGGAAGATATGTATTAGATTCTCTCTAGAATGTCTTTGAAAGAAAACATGATGCATCAAGGTAGAAGATTATTTTTTAAGGACAATGGAATGAGAGGGGGTGAATCATTCCTAAAAAAAAATATTTCATTTACCATTTAGCATATGTTACCATTCATGGCATGGGTCCGCTCATCATGAGGAAGGGGCCAGATCTGAAAGGTGAGGTTGAAAACATGTTCTAACCACCTAGTTGGTGTTTTAAGTGATGAAACTTGAGCTCCTCATGTGGTGGTGCATTATAGTGTCCATTATGTACCTTTTTCAAGGGAAAAGGGAAATCACCCACTCAAAAATGCGCAAAGGTTCAATTCATCATGAGAAGGGGGTAGGTGGGGTTAGGTGAGTGTATGACATTTTCTAACCACCAAGTTGTCTTTTAAGTGACACAAACTCGTAGTTTCATGTGGGGATCACTTTTGTGTCCCCATGTCCCTTTTGACTTTGGTCAAAGGTAAAATATGGATATTGTGGCTCTCGAGTGTGAAATAGCCAAAAATAGATGTTTGCCTTCACCTTTGAACACCTTTTTGAAATAGCCACTTGAACACATTTTCTCGCCTCTGGAGCTATGAGTGTACTTACAAGAAAAAATTATATTATTTTGAATCCAAAATTACAGATGAGAATATTACCACCATTTTAAGGATCCAATTATGCCTAAAATTTTCCATTTTTACCCTTTTGCAATTATGCTCAAGCTTGTGCGCAAATGAAAAAAATTGCCATTGAAGTTTATGATTATCAAAAGGAGAACCAAAAACTAAGTGTAAAGATGGATTCAAATGTGTTTCATTGGAATTTGAATCATCTTCTAAATCTACCAGGAACTCCAATAATCCTTAGTTGAATATTCATTAGGATCAAAGATTATTACTTGATCTTTGTCGGGCCAATATCTACAAATCCACTCCTCAAAAATTCTCGAAATATTTTGAAATATTAGGTAGGAATTATTATCTTTCCTATGAATATCTGATTAATTTTCAACTCCTATCGAGGATCCTGAAAAATTTGGAACAAACCATGTAGTTTTTTCACCGCTTTCATTTCCTTATATCATGTAATAAATAACCCGGAATTGCATAACTTGTTCCTAAACCTGATTTTTCTTCCACAATTTTCCAAATATTCCTCATATAATTGCATATATATCAGTTAAGCACTTCTTGGAGGCTTTAAATTTTCCCTGTACGCTCCCGTAGGTATTCACCTTGTCAAAAAGCCTAAAAATAGGCCTTTTAGGCCTTCGGGAGAAATTCCTTCTGAATGGTTATGAATGAATCCATGAATCACCTCCCTACACATGAAACACACTTGAAAATCACATTATCACATTCCTCTTGACCATTATGATGATAACACATAAGGATTGAATTTCTTTGGAGGACAAGTTTACATTGATTGGGAGAAGGATTTTCAAATGTGGCTTAGGTTGTCATGGATTTTTTTAAAATTTTTTATGCTGAAAAATTTTCATGACAAAAGATATTCAAATTGAAAATAGATTCAATGAATATGAAAGGTCGGAATTTGCATAAGTAGGCGGGACCGGATTTAACATCTGAACAATTTGTATGGTTCTATACAAGAGAGATGTGATGTAAAATAGAAAATTTTAGCATGATATATAGGGATAGTTTACTAATTTAATTAATAATATTTTTTAAATTAACGATAGGGTATATTTTAAAGATGAGAAAGTAACAATAGAGCTAGAGATATATATTGATTGGATTTTAAATGTGATAATTTTTCTTAATAAGGGAACATAACCAAACTTGGAATTGTAAATGGATAAATTACCAAATTTTAGTGTCTACCAGACCTTATTAGCCCACATACACATTTAATTGAAAAAACTTCTCATATATCAAGATATAAACCTTTTTTATCATGTAGAAATAAAAATATAGCACGAAAATAATAAACACTCAATGGTAAGAAAATCATGCCCTATAACAAAGAGAATCACACCTTACACATTTTTAATGGTGGTGTCCATGATTTTATAGACTTAAAACTATAAAGATGTATATTTAATGTATTTTCAATCATTTTCTCATATTTCAATACTCATCAAAAGAGTTTTGAGCAATGCATCGACTATTTCAATGCCTTTATTACTTCCAACACATCAAATCAAATCAAATAATATTTGTGAGTGTATGTTATTTATAATTTACAATAAATGAACATGTTTTAGTTTCCTTTTAGGAAGATAAATCATGTCATGATTAATTTTAATTAACTCATCCAATTTTCTCGATTTTTTTGTAGTATTGAGTTCCCTAGAAAATTTAGTGGTGCCCTTAAGCAAAACCCTATAAGATTAAAACATAGATAATCATGCCACATTTTTAAATAAAAACAATTTTCAAAATTAAATGGTGCTTCAAAATATTTATGGTGTTTCAATAATATTTATGGAACTTCGTGAGGTTATTACAAAATCTTTATAATATTTATGATTCCTTTTTAAATTTCAAAAAAATCTTCAAATTGTTTCAAGCCTTTCTAAGATTAGAGCCCTCTAAACAAAGATGAAGAAAAACTCATCTCTAACAATTTCTTCTCTATAAGTTATTCACATAAATAAATTGTAGACAAAATTAACACTTTACTAAAGTTAATAAAATATCACTCGAGAAGATAAAATTATTCATCATGTCTCTCTTCTTCACAATAAATATTCATGGATATTCCATGAATTTTACTAAGACTTATTATCCATATTTCACCCCGTGCCAAATATTGAATCGCTACGACCCCACATAGAAAGAACCTAAGAAAAATCATTTAGATATGTAAATAGGTTACAGAGGGATTCAACAATGGAATAACATGGTTAGAAAAGAAGGGGCAATTCCGTAGAGGAACCAGGAGCAAGAAAGGGGAAGAAACGGTGAAGATCCGAAGTCCTCGGGTTCAAAACAGTTCAGGAAAGGTCTGAAATCAACTAAGTATGGAGGAGGTAGCGGAAGAACCACATGTCCTAATGGCGTTTCTCCAAAGATGAATCTAAAAAGGGAAGCCCAAATGAGTGCCAGTCAGTCGTGTGTGCCCTGGTGGGTGAAAATGGAGAAACATCTTCGAGGCCTTCAACGCATGATCTCTTTTCCTCAATAACCGAGATCGGGTTTGATCATTCATTATTTCCTCTTCCTTCAAGGTTCTAAACCAAGGATTGATGCAATAAAGACAGATTTGGGGGCAGATTTTGTCAAAGGCATTAATAAAGCAGTGGTTGAGCTTCAACTTGCTTTTCTTATTTCTCTCTCTCTTCCTTTTGTCTCGATTGAATCTAAAAATATGGGGGCATGATTCATTGTAAAGGGTTGGACATTCCTTGTTTTGGAGGCTCCCTTTTTCTTCTAGCAAAGGAATTTGTCGAATTTCAAGCCTTCCATCAAAGTTGCAATATATTCTCGCCTTCTAGTTGTTTTGTAATGTTTTGTAAATCAATCAGAGCAATAAAACATTTTGTGATTGATTCTAGATCCTTTCTGTCTCTTTTTCTCACATCTAGTCTTTCATTATAAATTTGGTTATCTATGTTTGATTATTACATGTATTTGTTGGTTTGTGTCTATCAGCATAACTAGTGTTCATCATTCCTTCGGTGCATCACCTTGTAGTTTAGTTATTGTTTATTTCTTGTACCCCTTTCTTATCCCTATCTCCTTGGCAAGTTTTAGATTAGGTATAGAGATAGATCCTCTGCCAACCTTTAACCTAGAGAGCTTTCCCATTTTGCAAGGTCCCACACCTTGGGCAAAGTTCAATGTTATGCAATCCCACCAAATGATTCTTCCTTAGAAAATCATATTTTTAGAACTCATTTGGGGGTGTTGTGATTTCACACTAACATTTTGGCATGCCGGGTGGGGACAGAGAAGTCTCCATTCCATCGCAGCAAGATTGATGTGTAATTTTTTGCGATCTTCACTTATACGAAGCTTCAAATTTGCATATTTGGCGACTCCAATAGAGGAAGAATCCACTGGTTTCAAAATCCCAAGCTTGGGAGATTCATGAGAAAAACCTGGTCTAGAGCAAGGAAAGAAGGTATATTTAAATACTTGTGTCTATCCCGTGTAGAGAAAGGAGAAGAAGAAGAGTTCGAGAGGTCTCCATCTCCACCAAGCAGGAACCTTGTCAACACCTCCACCTACAAGGCCTTTCTTTCAATCTACAAGGGTGCTCGGACCGATCGAATGGCTCACCAAATCCTTATGTCAACTTCATTGGCAATAGTCCACTTGCCTTGAATGCACAAAATCTAGTCCCGATTATAGCGTTAAAGAGCATTCCATATTTCACTTTGGGAAACCAAACTTCTCCGGTGATCATGTCCAAGATATTGCAAATGTCTGCATACAATCCACGAGATCCATGTGATGGACATTGCGGTCAAGTGCATTCAACTCTTCACTCAAAGGTAAAGCTTCATAATGGTTCGAAGTCTTGAAGCGGGTTCTATCCAGAGTGGAATCGAGTTATGCACGGCTCTTCACAACCAATTTGGAGAGAAAGGTGATAACTTATCTTTGTTGGAGAAACTAATAAGGATCAAGAGAGCCCCAAATGAGCAGGTGATGACTTCAACCTCGATTCCAACAAACTGGGACAGATTCCAACAAAGATAAAGCCCACTAATGAAGGTTCCTTCTTATACTTTCTTAAGACTTTAAATTATGATATTTCTTTAATGATTGATCAATGGGGGCACAACCTTACCTCGTAACCTATAGCCTTTCCATAGGATCGAGAACCATTTGATTCAAAGCTAGAAAATTTACCCCTAGGCCATCCATGCCTTTGTACCCTCAGGAAATTCATATACTAGCCAAATTCCTACATTAGCTTCTATACCCACCCCTAGGAGTCAAATCTTAGCTGAAGCTTCCACTTCATCATCTAACACCTCTAAGGAGCTTTAGGAAGTGATGAAGCAACTGCAAAACCTAGGAAATGAGCTAGTGACCATCAAAAGACAGCAGGCTCAAAGTTCTAGGCCATATTAGCCCCAGGCTCAATATCAAGCTAGACCCCAATATCAACACAATAGGCCACCACCTCAAACTGTAAATCAGATCCAGAACCAAGGACAACCCCAAGCTGCTAGACCTTTTAGGTTGTATGATCCAAACACAGCTTCAACATCAAGGGCATTGGTCCTAGCACAGAACAATATGGCACATGAATATGATTGGTGTTTTCCATGTGATCAGCCACATAACCAATCAATGTGCTTTAATGGTGCTCTAAATCAGGCCTTGATGGTGCAAACTAGTATGGTGTCACATGAACCTAGCCAAGAGGGAGATAAGCAACAAGGAGCTCAACAAGCTGGACCCCCAAATGAAACTATGCTAGTAAATTGGCAGGCTGAAGACTTTTGTGGAATGAATCAGTTCTCTTCTCAAAGTGTAGCTACCAATACACGATTAGAAAAGAGAAATATTGGAGAGGGTCAACCATTGAACTTAGGTGACCCTCAACCTTCCGTCACTCCACAAGGTCCCAGTGTTCCAAATAGAACTCCCAACATGCAGAACTAATCTAAGCCACCTTCCAAATCCAGTCAAACACCGGTTGTAACAACCCATGTGCAAGAAAGAAATGTGTTTGGGAGGGGGCAGCCAAAGGATAGCTCATTCAATATTATCAAGAAAATGAAGAGGAAAAGTGTGAAAATTTCACTATGGGAGTCACTGGCCATTCCAGGGCAGAGGGATCTATTGCAGACTGCCATACAAAATTGGTCGAGCTCAAATCAACCCCCTAACCAGCAAGAGAGAGTGTTTGCTAATGCAGTTCAACCTAGGAGGAACCATGGAGAACAACAAGGTAAGAGCCTGAGACCTCCTCCATTCTATGTCTCATTGATTATTGGAGACAAATTGGTGCACAATTGTATGATTGATTCTGGGGCTAGTAGTTTTGTGATGCCCAAGCAAATAGCTGATCAGTTGGGTCTCCAATATGAAGTCATCTCCAGAGGAGTAGTCCAATTAGATGGGACAATGGTGACCACTATGGGAATCATCAAGGATTTGAGCCTCACTCTCCATGCCTGCCCTAATGCGATTGTTTTGTAAAACGTGGCAATCATATATTTTCCACCACATTTTGCTTTGTGTCCGTCCAAGGACTTCACTATCGAATTTGGAGGGTACTTGTCTGCTGATTGGTCACACATGCTCTTTAGGACAAGGTATGGGAAAAAGGCCACAATCAGATCTAAACCCATTGTTGATTATCATATTGAATACTATGTGCCTAGCCCAATCAATGCCAACTTCTCACTTTTGATTAAAAATACCTCCTAAGCACTTATGAAGCAAATACCAAGGTGGGTGTATCCCAAACTTGACTCTCGATGAGTGGGCCAAAAATTCATACTTTTGACCCATATAAGGAGATGGAAGAATCTGAACTAGGTTTCTATTGCCTACATGAAGAAAATCATCCTCTTCCTAACCTAATTAAGCTAGAATACAAGGATGATAATGAGGTATGGCAATTTTTCTTTGATGGCTCAAGGAGTAGATAAGGAGCTAGAGGAGGAGCTATGATTGTGTCCCCCAAAGGTATGAAATATTATTCAGCCTTCATATTCCAGTTTTCTTGCTCAAATAATACTGCTAAATATGAGGCTTTGGTCCAAGGTCTTCATTGGGAAAGGAAGCTAGGAATCAAGAACTTGCAAGTGTTTGGTGACAAGTGAACTGGTTGCCAATCAAGTCAAAGGACTTAATGTTGTCAAAAATGACCTACTCAAGAACTACAAGAGTAGGGTATGGGATCTCATGGAGGATTTTGAGGCCTTCAACATTGTGTCCATACCCAGGAAGGATAATGAAGCTGTTGATAGACTTACAGAAGTTGGAGCAACGTTTGATGTGGTTGATAGCATCAAGAGGGACAGAGATCAGCCACATATCCATGTAGTTTTGAGGCCAGAAGTGCCGGATAATAATACATGCTAGTAGGTGTTCAAGAATGATTAGCATATCATTAAATTTTTACAAGAAGAAGCTGAATTCTCAGCTATAAACCAAAGTAGACTAGAGCAGCAATACGGGAATCAGATAGTACAGCTGCATACAAACAAGCTTCCTAAAGGCTTAGTGACACTAGAATCTATTTTCAATCCTAATGATCAGTTTAGAAAAGAGAATGCTAACTTACAGATCAAAGGAGAAGATTCGAAGTCAATCCCATTGGAGGAGACAACACTTCAAATTAGCAAAGTGGCCACCAAGCAAGAAAGGTATGAATTCGCATAACTTTGCCAAGAATTTCCAGATGTGTTTTCTGGAGTTATGAAGACCTAAGAGGGTTCAATCCAAAACTAGCACAAGGGTAAGTGCAGGAAGTTGATGGACAAATATAGGGTCATCCGTGGACGTCATATTGCAAAAAATAGCAAAATCTCAACTTGTAGGGATTATTAGCTATACACGCACTCTAAATTAGAAAAATTTATATAAATATGAATCATAGCATTCAAAATCTAGTTTCTAAAATACTAATTTTTGTAAAAATGGACAAGTTTAGCTATATTAAACACTTAAAATTATATGACTTTTTTTTTTTTTTTTTTAACTTATAAGATTGTAGTCCGTTTGCCCGCATTTTGGATGACCAAATCTTGTTTTTTTTTTTTTTTTTCCTTTGGTGAAACGTTAGATGTAGTTGTCTATCTTGGGATGGATTTTATTTTGTATTTTTTTAGCAATTTTTTTTTATGATTTTTTCCGTGAAAGTGGTCTGAAAATATTTAGAAAATGGAGCACTTTCCGTTTGCCCGCCATAACTATATCAAAAAATATCGAAATCATTTTTTTTTTTTAAGGTGTATAGAATTTGTCCATGCTTGGGATGGTATAATTTTTATCATATTTTGATAAGCGAAACAAAAGTTACAGTCTTAAACGTAGACATGAACATTCACGGGAAAAAATGTCTTAAAGACCTATTGTTAGTAAGAAATTATAAAATGATATTTATCTTATTCTATTCACTTTAAAAACAATATTTCTACAAAGCTAAGAGTCTACCCTATGTGATGGCACCATTTTTGTGAAATGTTTTCAGTTTTTTAGCATGGTTCAAGTCTTTGGAAGAGCAGATTTGAGGTTTTTTGACCTTTTGCACTTCATAATGACCTTCCATAGCTTTGGTTGGGGAAAAACAAAGATTTTCCGAGGCTTAGGTTCGGCAGATAGATCCGCGATCGCAATTTTTTAACAATACCGTGAGCGCGCTTTATAAACCGTGAGCGCGCTTTATAAAAGAGCGCTAGCGGTTCATAAAGCGTGCTTGCGGTTTATAAAGCGCGCTCGCGCTTCATAAATCATATTTACACACATCCCAATGTCTGAATTACCATGTGATTTTTATTCTCTGACCTTACCATATGAATTATTGTGAAATTTTGTCTTTTTCCAGGCACGTTTTTCTTATCACCGGAAGCAAAACATCATGGGAGACAAAAACGAAGTCAAAAAAGGAAGTCATTAAATAAAAAAACATCAAACGAATTAGAGGCTAACAAAATTCAAAATGCTGAGTGAATGCGGAAACTTTGTGAATCTAGAAAGGTACATCTTCAATCCCAACTATTGTAAGCAATGAAGAACTAGGTAATGTTTCTACTATCAATGTTGAAGTTGAATTAAATACTCGTGATGAAGAAGTTTTTACCGTCAATGTTGAAGAAGAATTAAATACTCATGATGTAGCAAATGTGAAATCAAGGAGACAATGAAAATGTGAATAAGGAAATTCATGTTGAAACTGTAGACAAGTAAAATTTGACAAAAACACCTCCTAGGATTTTACATAAGAAACCTAATTTTTTTATTGAAATTAATAAAAACATTTTGAAACCAATGTCTGACAAACTTTCGAACGACAAATCAGAAGAAAAGCCACTGAAATTTGGGATAATCATTTTGAAATTTTAAATGATTCCCAAAGATGTCAGTTGTTGGTTAGTTTGATGAAATTGATTAAAATGAGACCTACATTAAACACCTTAGGATTGACAACATCTAACATATGTGGTCAAACCTCTACAATTGTTGAAAACCTTCATGATGCATATCACACTGTTGGTGTCAAGAGACGCACTAGGGATAGTAATATTGTGCGTCGTGTACTTGCTACTAGTGTTGTAAGTGAATCAATAAAAAACAACATTTGATTACGCAAACAAGTCGAATGTTGCAAGTTAATCGAAAAACTCTAATGAAAGCAATTGAAAGACGTAATATCCTTCAATCACTCAATAATGTCGATTTTTGGGCATTTTCTGCTAGAGCACCGCGTAAGGACAAAAATAATTTGATGCTATAAGAAAAGTTGTTATTAAATTTTGGCATGATAACACTAGAGTTTCACCTAATACAAGAGATGTTATAAAACGGAGAGTTGGTTCTACTAATCGTGAACCACATCCAAAGCATTTCTTAGATATGACTCAAACTCAATTTTTTCGTAAGTTTGAACAAGAGAATCTGGAAATTAAAATTAGTCAACGTTTTTTTGAAATGTTGAAACCATTCTATGTGAAAATCAACCATGCTCGCACCACTTGTTGTAGGCAACATGTTGAATTTGCGATGCATTATGCTAAATTTTTACGTATTCGTTCTATTTTTCATTCTGAAACTATGTTATCAGAATGTGGTGTTCAAGTTCCACCAATATCTTCCAGGGATTTCATTCCTACTATATTTTGTGAAAAAGAAGTGGACAATTTTTATATAGTCGGGATTGTTTAGATGGAAGTCAGTAGTACATGCGGCGGATTACCTAAATTGGAAAGTTACATCCATGAGCAAATTAAAGGTACAATAGGACATAATTTAGTTGAATTTGATAAATATAAATTAGTTGCATACCAGTTGAAAGATGGAAAAGAGTCGAAATGGTGTGAGCTAGTTACGTAACAAATGCCCATTTTTCAATTTATGAGAAAATTTAAGGATGAAATTGTTTATGAGTATGCGAGGCATACACATAGAGCTCGATGGTTGGATGAACAATTTAAGCTATGAAAAGACACATTTCCTATTGGTACTATTGTTTCAAAGTGGTCGATTTTGCAGAGAATTACACATCGCAACCACAAATGGAGGTTCAATCGCAATATTATAACTCAAGACAAGTTGTCATTTTTGTGCATATAGCATTTCTACATTCTCCGATAAAGACAGAGAATGATCGAAATTTTTAAGAGAGTACCACTTTTATATCAATGATGATCGTACTCATTCTACTGAATTTGTGCAAGGGTGTTTCCAGTTATTTTATGGAAACTTGTCTGATAGGGACATCCACTTCAAACAACATTATATATGGTCAGATAATTACACGTCTCAGTTTAAGAATGCACGAATGTTTTATTGGATGAGAAGAATGCATGTCAAGATGGGTGTGCAACATATTTGGAGTTTCACTGAGGCTGGACATGGAAAAGGAGAGCATGACGGTGCAGGGGCATGTGTGAAAAGAGCTCTCTGTAAGAGAAGAGTGAAGTACAAAGATGGTGCTAAATTAAAAGATGCAAAGAGCATAGTGGAATGGTGTATTGACAACATGGCCCGAGGTTCTCAAGAAAATTCCACAGTTTGCAGATATTTTTGGTTGATAGAGGAAAACATATTGCTAACTACGAGGATTGTATGACACTCACTGGGTCCAATGATATGCACTCATTTTGTAGCTCAGACGCTACTTCGTGGGCCATATGGACAAGAACTTTGACATGTTTTTGTGCATCTTGTATCGAATTTGTCATTGCTAAGTGTGATTCACAAGAATGGGTGGAAGGATGGATTTGTAGGCCTCTAACTCCGCTTCCTAGTTATCAACCTCCACAAGCATTACAACTTGTTTTTGCAGATGAAGTTACAACATCTAAGGACTTTGATGAAATTTCGATTTTGGTGCGACAAGGTATTTATGGTTATTTATTTAATTTTTGTATTGAGTTATGTCCATTGAAATTTTAATATGTAATTTAAATTTGAGTTGTTCAACCTTGGTTTTTTTTGTAGGACATGTGTTTGCATAAAGAATTACGATGTAAGACAATGAAGAAGGAACAGACTATTTCTTATGTCATCGCATCGAGGAAAGAAAGAAGTTGACTTCTCCTATTATAGATGGCGAAGAGATTGAGTATCCTACAGGTCAGTGGTAAGCATCGGAAATTGGCTTCGACGGTATCCATTAAAAACTCCTCTGTTTGGGTGTTTGAAGACTTTGAGACACACAGGAAAATACTCTTATATTCACATCTAGTTCTAGCGACAAATATTCAGTTGTATAGATATCGAGGAAGACCTAATAACAAGATTCTTTGGAAAGTTCGAGAGTAGATCATGAAGCAATCTTGTCTCGCTATTCGAGTAGATCCGATCCCGATGGTTCATTGGAATGAATTTACAATGCTCATGTCTCAGTATATATTTAATTTCAAGTTTTTATATATATATATATATATATATATATATATATATATAATTTTTTTAGTTTAAAGATTTAGATTTAAGTTTGAATATATTTTATTTTAAATTTGTGTATTTTGTGTGTCATGTATATAGATAGTATATGGTTTTGATTTGAAATTTAAATTTCTTTGACTAACAATTTTATGTTTAGGTTAGTGGTGCGTAAAAGCTTCCACCTTCACATGGTTGGCATTGTTAGTAGAGAATCTTAAATTCTCGAAGCTAAGAGAAGCTTGAACATTGTTTGAAAAAATTGTAAATTTTGAAAAAGTCACTTGTAAATTTTGAAAAAGTTGTAAATTTTGAAAAAGTTGTAAATTTTGAAAAAGTTGTAAATTTTGAAAAAGTTGTAAATTTTGAAAATGACTCCTCTAGGTGCCACGGAGTCCGAGTAGTCACCCGTCGAAGTTGAACGATATTTTGGTCTCAGGGCTCTTAAGGGACTAAGCCCGAACAAAGTAGCCCGGAAGCAACGACACTTTCGCACACCAAAACACCACCTCCTCTAGCATTCACCTGGCCACCTAGACATGCCGGCGTAGTCGGTTCGGTGCCATGACCCACCGTTTACAAAATATAGCGTTTGACAACCTTACACTGGCTCCAACTACACTATTTCGCACGTTTGCAAACAATAGGACAACGAGAGCACCGAAATGAGAAGGAAAAAAATGAGAGAGGCTATTGTAGAGGGTCCGTACGCCGAGGTGCTGGATTAGATGAGGCCTCTCTAGGTGCCATTGAGTCCGAGTAGTCACCCGTTGAAGTTGAACAATATTTTGGTCTCAGGGCTCTTAAGGGACTAAGCCCGAACGAAGTAGCCCGCAAGCAACGACCCTTTCGCACACCAAAACACCACCTCCTTTAGCGTTCACTTGGCCACCCGGACGTGTTGGCACAGTCATTTTGGTGCCATGACCCACCGTTTGCAAAATATAGCATTTGACAACCTTACATTGGCTCCAACCGCACTATTTCACGTGTTTGCAAAAAAAAGAGGACAGCGAGAGCACCGAAATGAGAAAGAAAAAATGAGAGATGCTATTATAGAGGGTCCGTATGCCGAGGTGCCGGATCGACGATGAGGCCTCTCTAGGTGCCACTTGAGTCCGAGTAGTCACCCATCAAAGTTGAATGATATTTTGGTCTCAGGGCTCTTAAGGGACTACGCCCGAACGAAGTAGCCCGAAAGTAATGACCCTTTTGTGCACCAAAACCACCTCCTCTAGCATTCACCTGGCCACCCTGACATGATGGCCTTGATCGGTTTGGTGCCACGACCCACCGTTTGCAAAATATAGCGTTTGACAACCTTACACTGGCTCCAACTGAACTATTTCACGCATTTGCAAATAGTAGGACAGTGAGAGCAACAAAATGAGAAGGAAAAAAGTGAGAGAGGCTATTGTAGAGGGTCCATACGCTGAGGTTCCGGATCAGACGAGGCCTCGCTAGGTGCCATGGAGTCCGAGTAGTCACCCGTCAAAGTTGAACGATATTTTGGTCTTAGGGCTCTTAAGGGACTACGCCCGAACGAAGTAGTCAAAAGCAATGACCCTTTACGCACCAAAACACCACCTCCTATAGCGTTCACCTGGCCACCCGGACATGACAGCGTAGTCGGTTCGGTGCCACGACCCACCGTTTGCAAAATATAGCATTTGACAACCTTACACTGGCTCCAACTGCACTATTTTACGTGTTTACAAACAAGTAGGACAGCGAGAGCACCAAAATGAGAAGGAAAAAACTGAGAGAGGCTATTGTAGAGGGTTCGTACACCGAGGTGTCGATCAGACGAGGCCTCTCTAGGTGCCATGAAGTCCGAGTAGTCACCTATCAAAGTTGAATGATATTTTGGTCTCAGGGCTCTTAAGGGACTACGCCCGAACAAAGTAGCCCGAAAGCAACGACCCTTTCACGCACCGAAACACCACCTCCTCTAGCGTTCACCTAGCCACCTGGATGTGCCGGCATAGTCGGTTCGGTGCCACAACCCACCGTTTGCAAAATATAGCATTTGACAACCTTACACTGGCTCCAATTGCACTATTTCACGCGTTTGCAAACAAGTAGGACAGCGAGAGCACTGAAATGAGAAGGAAAAAACTGAGAGAGGCTATTATAGAGGGTCTATATGCTGAGGTTCTGGATCAGATGAGGCCTCTCTAGGTGCCACAGAGTCCAAGTAGTCACCCGTCGAAGTTGAACGATATTTTGGTCTCAGGGCTCTTAAGGGACTAAGCCCGAACGAAGTAGCCTAAGCAACAACCCTTTCGCACACTGAAACACCACCTCCTCGAGCATTCACCAGCCACCCGGACGTCTTTGCGTGATCGGTTGGTGCCACGACCCACCGTTTGCAAAATATAGCGTTTCCTTATTTATTTAAATTAAATTACAATGACTTGGTTGTTATGTTATCTCTTGTTGTCATCTTGTCCTTGGTAGGATGATATACATGGGGCTCATGAATCTTATTTTCTGCCTTATCCTTAACACTTGGTTTTGTTATAATATTATGGGTAGTAAATTGTTCTACGGTTTTCTTTTCCTTTCTCTTCTTTCTCTCTTTCTATGAAGACCATCAGTTGTGCTACCTCTTGATTCAACTCTCGACCTACGACCCCTGTGAAACCATAATTATCTTCTCTTCCTCCTTTATTCTCTCTCCTCTCTCTCTCTCTCTCTCTCTCTCTCTCTCTCTCTCCTCTGTACCTCATTAAAGCTCTATCAACCTTTGAATCACATCTCCTGCTAGTTCTTCTTCTTCTTCACCATATATATCAAGTCTGATTCATGAGGCCTAATAACCTTCAATTATCTTTCTCTACGTTTCTTCCTTGTTTCCATCATCTTTTCTATTTTTCACATATGTTCTTGTTCTCTTATCCTTTCTTGTAATTGCTTTAGTCTAGCATCTTATCTCTCTGATACTAACTTCTCCATCCAATGTGGCATTTTGTAACCATGGTCACTCTTTACTTCACCCATCATTTTCATCTATCTCTTTGTCTCTCTTCTTGTCACTGTATCAACCTTATCTCAAATCCTTTTAGCTAATCTTCCTTGATCTTCAAGCTATGATACCACATGTTGCAGTTCAAAAAATTTATAACATACATGAACAATGGTTTCTATGTTTCCCTAAAAACTCAACTCTGTCTTTTGATCACTCAAACAACTCCTTTTCACTAGTTAACATACTCCAAATTTAATATTATCCCTTATCCTCTATATGACCTTTCTTACTGATATTATTTATCTAACTCTAATGTCTACTATGAGCGTAATCAAAATGATCAACTTCTAAAATAACTTCTAGGTTGTAGAGCAATTGAAAGAATGTAGTTTCATGGTATTAGTTTCATGGTATTAGTTTCATATATGGAAGAAAAAGATTGCAACTGACTATAATGGCATGTTTGAAGTAATGCACATCTAACAAGTACAAGCTTATGATGCAAATAAAAATAATATAAAGATACAAGTTCCACATATCATTCAGATTTAACAATATTTCAGGATTATTATGATTTAAAAAAAGAACAGATTGGAATTTATCAATACGATTACTTCAAGGATTAACTCATATGTGCACACAAAAGTTAAACAAACAATGCAGACCCAATTTGGGGTATACCTATAATATTATCAAGATACAGTCAAATGTACACCAGAGTTTCAAGCACACTTTTCCAAATACAACAGGATGATATTGATGAATTCCATTAAATCCATAGGTTATGGAATTATTATTATTTTAGGAGTTGTTAAAAGATGGAGGGATGTGAACCATAACTCAAATAAGCTTTAGTTACTAATACTTAAGTTAGCAATAGAGCTAACAATATTGTTTTAGTTTGAAAAATAAAAATTTAAAATGCCCATAGTGAAATATACCACAAATAATAATCACGAAAGATACTAGAAAATATATAACTAGAAGTAATATACTAAATCCACCGAACAGAGATCAAAACCCACTTTCTCGAGTTAGTTATAATAATACCAAAATAACTAAAATAAATATGGTTTAACTAACACACATGGATATATATATATATATATATATATATATATATATATATATATATATATATATATATATATATATATATATATAAGAATCAAACAAAGTGTGCTCCAGATGCGCACGTCTCTGAAAATATATATGTACATAAGTTCATAATGTATGTATACATCTCGAACTAAGCACGTGTCATAATGTACATATGGGACCACATGCGGTCGCAAAAGGCTATATATATACAATGGACTGTGAATCTACTCATGACCACATATGTGTCATCCAGGTGGACTATAAATCTACTCATGAAACATCTTCCCTCTCTTCGCCCTGCTAGAAGTAGCACGTCCACGACCTGGGGATGTAGTGGAGGGAGATGCCACTACGGATTTCATCCGTGTGGTCCTAGGTGTCTCTAAGCATGCTCGCAACCTAACTCCGCATATTCATAAACAACAAGTTTTTAACACCCAAAATTTTAAAATACATTCAAAATTTAGAAACTTGTACAATTTAGTTAAAATGCATGTGAAATCTTACCACAATGTCATGATCCCTATCAATTTGTTGTTGATGCGTCATGTCGCAGGGACAACAATAGACTCACGAGGGGTAAGCTACATACAAATAATTAATTTTCAAATTAAATATTTCACATATATACCTACAAAATTTGATATTGTAGATTTAAGTTTAATAAGAAATAATGAACCTCCAAAATTTAACAAATTTAAAAAATTGTGTACCTCAGTTAGTGGATCTGTAGATGCTATGGCAGTATCTACAGTAGCCTCCACAGTCTGCATATATGGAGGAGTCTCTCTAGCAGTCATAAGCTATACAAAAAACATGTACAAATCAATATTAAAATCTACTTAAGAGCTTAGCAATCCTATCGAAACCTATTGAAAAAGATAATAGTAAAGGAACTCAAAGGTCCCTACACTCTAAACATATCTTTTCACGTTCATCAAGGAAACACCATCTATATATAGGTATGAAACTTCCCACTACGTCTAGGGAATTGCTTCCCACATTTACAAGCACTCAAATTTGTCCGCTGAACTTGTATATTACATAAGATAAAAAAATCAAGTCAAGAATTTTCAAATATAATATATGTCAAATATGATTACACTAAAATTGGATAACACATGTTAGGTGGAGAATAACATGTGGTTTGAGGCATCTTTGGATAAGTTCTCATGTAGGAAATGTATAAGGGTTCCCACAAGCCAGCTAATGTTTATTTTATAGGACGACGTCATCCATGGTTATGGTTTTAGAGGTTTGATAAATGTATCTAGATACATCACATTGTGATAAAGATTGATTGAAAAATAGTGGCGAAGGGAATTAAATAAGCTAAAAATACAAAAATCCACATGTTGAGATTTTAAGAAGGTAAAAAAACTATACAAAGGAGGGAAACTATACATTCATTCCCGTCCCTACTATACAATCTTACCCCAGGTGGTACATTCAAGTCATTTTCTAGTTCATAATCCCCGTCAGGTCAAGAAATCCATGTTTTAGTATTTAGAAAATCTAGATTAATCTAAAATCACTTTATGTTCATAACATAGGTCCACTTTATGTTACAATTTCTTGCTAGGTTCTGGCTTATTTAGTTAGTCAAGAAAGAATAAAAATGTTATTATTTTATCTTCTATTTAGGCTAAATACATAGGATCTATAAATGTTAGCACGAAGGCCATCTATCTTCATAAGATTTTGACAAAGTTTTGTATTTAATCAAGGTAACCCATAGTCATCTTCTATGACAATTAGAGCATCATTCAAATTTGAAGGACTTTATCTAACATCACGGACCAAACACATATAGATTCACTATTTTAAGGGTGTGGAGAATTTTAAAGGATCATTGGTTTTTCCATGGAGAGTTTGATCCATGGATAGGTCATTTTTACCAACCTAAGCTACACTTCAGGGTGTTTTCGTGTAGGTATAGATTTTCCTTGTAATTATTTATTTCTTAGAATATTTCGTGTAGATATATGGTGACTCATCTTGCTTATATGTTCTTTGTTTCATAGGAGTTACTTGACTTTTTAGGAGTTATTTGTGTGGTGGTACTCCGAGACATGTAAAACCAATATATGATTACATACATGGCTAGTTATATCAAATGAATTGGCATTTCCTACTAGAAATAATATATAGGTTGAGTATAAGAAAGTGAAACTCATGTACAGAGGTCCAAGAATTAGAAACAAAGTGTAAAGAGATTTGTAACTAACCTGCGTAAAACTCATGTGAGGCATGCCAGTAGCCTCGATTCCCTAAGCGAGATGATGACCTGTCGTCTGTGCCCCTGTGTGTATAAAAGAGAAAAATATTAATACATGTACAACATACACGTGAAACAAATTATAATAATAATCTAGTGCAATTAAATGATTTATTAAAAATGTAAGTTTGTACAACTTGAAACTTACGTTTGAAACACTCCCACCATAGAGAGCTAGCATGTCGACACCGAGATGTTTCCTTCACCAGCTCTTGCTATTTAAAATAAAATAAAAATTAGTTTTTTACATGTATGTACATGACGTAAAATCAAATATATATATATATATAATATATATATATATATATATATATATATCTCAAACATGTGAATTAAACTATGTACATATATATATTATTTAAATTTATTTAAAATTTACCCGTGAAAGACCAATATCAAGTGGCTCCAGTTCCAAAAACATTCCCAAAGATCTCATCTATAGAAAAGAAATCATGTGAACCAGCAAATGATGTCTTCACAGTGCATACGGCACCACATGATCCACCGCATTACGTGGTGCACTAGAATCAGTGCCTCCACCAACATCACCAGATGCAACTGGGTGCTATGCCGGGTGAGAGTGTCGAGTGAGCTCCTCAATGCATGCAATGTATCAATCTCCACAACCTCCTTCATTGTAAAGGGATAATCAAGGCAAGTGGGGGTTTTGGGGCATGGGGATCCTAGGCCGACCTACGCGTGCACCAGTCTACTCCTGGTGCAGAGCCACCTCCTCGACCAAAAAAGTCAGAAAAGTCAAAATAATTTGGGACCTCATTGAGCACGAACTCACAATATAATTTCTTCAAAAAATAAAGAGGAACCTCATTGTTGTTGCATGGTGGATAATCAAAAACCATCCACCATCGGTCCCAAAAATTGTTTTTGATTCTATCATCATGGCACCAATGGATTGGGAACCGTTTGCAAGTAACTGCAGGGGGCATTGGTTCTAGGGTCGGAAAATAATGTACAAATGAGGTATTTTCCAATTTTTTTGTCTTTGATGGCCACATGGGATAGTTTATCCGCATACCACCACCTACAGTCACTTCTAAAGGTGTTCCATCTATGTATTTGGTTGGTTATAGACTCGAATTTATCAATCAATGTTTGCAATGTATTGGCTAAAGTCATGCGGGATGGATTTGTAGCATGATTTTGTCTTATAGTTTGAATTAGGTTCTCAATGACAATTTTATTTTATTGGATTCTTCCAATGATATTATCTTGCATTCGCTGCTTTGGCTCGGTGGGGATAGAAGGAGCCACAGGAGGTGGATCTATGTTTGGAGGAGGGTTTTGAGGAATGTTCAGAGGGTTTTGAGGAATGTTCGGTGGGTTTTGAGGAATGTTTTGATGGTTTGCACACGATTTCGAGCTTCGACCAACTGATAAAACAAGAAAATTGTATACATAAATAAACATTTCAAAAACCCATGAAAATGCAAAAAAAAAAAAAAACCTAAAATGCAAAAAAATGATTACAATCGGGGACTTACCTCCTCGTCTTGGTGGCATGGTTGAATTTATCGCTATCCAGAAGTCCGATGAGCAATTTTGAGATAGTATTGAAAGCGAGTGAAAAATGTTTAGGAAAAGTCACGGTTCGAAATGAAAAATGAGGAAAATAACGAGTCGCGGATCGCGGTTTATAATTTTGTCTCGTTCTAAAGTTCGTGATCGCGGTTTAGGTTTGGTAATTACCGAACCTAGAATTCAGGAACCGTGATCGCGGTACCTTTATTTTAGGTTTTTATGTCCACGGAATTGTCCACCAACTTCGTGCACTTACCCACAACACATAATTAAACTAGATCCAATGCTCAACCCATCGGGCGTAAGTAGAGACCAATAAACCCACACATTGAGCCTCTAATAAAAAAGAAGAACAAGCTGATAGAGGCGAGTATCATATTTCCAATCAAACACTCAAGTTGGGTTGCAAACTTGGTCCCAGTCAGAAAGAAGAATGGAGAGATTAGGCTATGTGTTGACTTTAGAGATTTGAATAGAGCATCTCTCAGGGATCACTACCCACTCCCCTCGATGGAGTAGATTTTGCAAGTGGTGTCCAGATCAGAGAGGTTCTCTCTCCTAGATGGTTATTCAGATACAATCAGATCATGGTAAAAGAAGACGATCAATTCAAAATAGCTTTCACCACCAAATGGGGCACCTATGCCTATAGAAAAATTCCATTTGGATTGTCCAATGCCGGAGCCACTTTTCAAAGGGCAATGGATATGGCATTCAAGGGGCTGATCAACAAAATAGTACTGATCTATCTAGATGACATCACTATTTTTTCCAAGAATGCAGCAGATCATCTTTTCCACCTAAGGCAGGTATTCCAAAGATGTAGGAGTTTTGGGGTGTCATTGAACCTTAAGAAATGCATATTCTTGGCCCATGAAGGAAAGTCTGCTAGGCCATATTGTATCAAAGGAAGGATTGGCAATTAACCCGAAGAGATTCAAGCAATAAGAGCATTGTCAATGCCAAGTCACAAGAAGGCTTTTCAAAGCTTCTTGGGAAAAATCAAATTTTTCCGTAGGTTTGTTCCAAAATTTGTTGCCCTTGTTAAGCCAATAATGTTGATGCTGAAAAGAGAGTAGCATTCGGTGGACATCTCGAAGGAAAAGCAAGCTTTGAGGCTATCAAAGAAGCCATATCATAAGCCCCGACTCTTTTGAATCCAGATTTTTCTAAATACTTCATATTGTATGCCTTTGGTGGCAGTGACATGATTTCTGCAAACTTGGTTCAAGAGAAGAGAAGGCCTGTAACAACCAATTGCTTTCTTTAGCGAGTCCGGAATATTATGAGGTGAAGTAATCCTTCATTGAGAAGTGGTTCTTGGTGGTGATCAGAGGATTGAAGAAGTTTAAGCATTTGGTTTCAAACAATAAAATCCAACTATTTGTCTCCCACGCGGGAGTTAAATAATTCCTTCTCAACAAGGACTTGAATGAAAAACATGTAGGATGGATCACTCGTGTCATGGAATATGACATTGAGATCAAGGTCACTAATTTGGTCTGTGGGAAGGGGTTGTGTGAACAACTAGCCTCAGGTCAACAAGATGACACAAACAATGAAAATGAGGTTGTTTTTGTTCTACAATATGATCAAGAAGAAGGGAGAGATGATGTACCTGCTCCTTGTTGGACCCAAGACATGGTGCACTTCCTTTAAACAAGTCTGTGTCCTTATGGGATGAGTAAAACAAAAAGGATACATTTCAAGTTACAGGTCATCCCATATGTTCTTATTGATGGTGTCTTGTTCAAAAGAGACATTAATGGCATTTTACTAAGATGCATTGAAATAGATCAAGTGGAGAGAGTGTTACAAGAATTCCATGTTGAAGCACTGGAGGTCATTTTGCTCCAAGAGTGACACCACTCAAAATCATGAAAGTGGGTTATTATTGGCCCGAGTGTTTTAGTGATCGCTACGCATGGATCAAGAGGTGCAATAATTGTGCATTCTTTGAAGGAAAGGAAACGCTAGCAACACTTCCATTGTACCCAATCCCGTCGACCAACCTTTCATGCAATGGGGATTAGAATTCATTGGATTCATAAATCCAAACTCAAGCCAAGGCCACAAATGGATTCCGACAAGCAAAATATTATTTCACCAAGTGGACAGAGGCAATGGCACTCAAGGAAGCCAATGAGTCTTGTATCCTATATTTCTATAAAGGGATAGTGACCAGATTTGGAGTGCCACCACCATCATATCGCATACAATGAATTAGCATTCATAGGTTCCAAGATCATAGGATGGGCTATTAAGAATGGGACTTACTTGAGCACTTCATCAAACTATTACCCCAAGGTAATGGCCAAGCCGAGTCCAAAAACAAGAACTCGCTTTAAAAATCATTAGAAGAACTCTTGATGAAAATCAGAGAACCTAGCACACAAAGCTCAAATCGGCCTTATGGGATGATAGGATAACACCCAAGAGATCTATAGACAGCTCTCCATTCAAACTTGTCTATGGGAAAGAGGCAAAGTGTTGCAAGCATTAGAGCTCGTGAAACAACTAGAGATGTCTCGAATTCAAACCAATGGAGGCCAGGTATGTGGAGCTGATAGAATTAGATTAAACCAGAGAGCTTGCACTCCAAGCAATAGAGAAGGATCAGGCCTCAATCAAGAGATGCTTTGACAAAAGGGAAAAAGCAAGGACCTTCCAGGAAGGAGACCTGGTTTTGAAATGGGATGCAGATCGAGCAAAACTAGGAAGGCATTCCAAGTTTGATGCCATTTGGAGTGGCCCCTACATGGTCACAAAATGTAAGAGTAGCAATGCTTTCCAATTGTCTACATTGGAGGGTGAAGAGTTGCAAATTCCAATGAATGGGATCTATCTTAAGCACTGTTACTAAAGGGAAAGTTCTCACCCTGTATATATTAGTTTAGTTTCTCTTTCCTCTAAGTGTTTGTGCACATCGCATTGTTGTAGTGTAGGTTACTTTTCTCCTAAGTTCTTTGCATGCTCTACATGTTCTATTTGGAGCATGTATGATTTCAAATTTTGTAGATAGTTGTGGTGTTGTTTTGTTGCTCTTGTGTAGTCCATTCGGAGAAACAGATGAAGCCCAGGTCAAAACAAATTTCTACTCTCAAAAACCTTCATTTTGAGATTTCTTATGAAAATTGAGAGTGTAAACAACCAGGCTCATGAATCGAGGAAAAATTAGTATTAGATCATCATTATCGGCTCCATGCCCAACTGAATATGACAAGGCAATTGGTCTATTCATCTAGTAGGCAAATACCGTTGTGAGTCACCAAATTATTATCCATATTTCACCCCCGAGACAAATATCGAATCAGCTACGACCCCGCATAGAAAGAACCTGAGAAAACTTGTTCAGATCTATAAATAGGTCACAGAGGGATTCAACAATGGAATAACAGGGTCAGAAAAGAAGGGGCAGTGCCACAGAGGAACCAGGAGCAAGAAAGGGGAAGAAACAACGAAGATCCAAAGTCCTCGGGTTCAAAACAGTTCAGAAAGGTCCAAAATTGACTAAGTATGGAGGAGGCAAGTGGAAAGAACCACGTGTCCTAATGGCGTTTCTCCAAAGATGAATCCAAAAAGGGAAGCCCAAATGAGCACTAGGCTGCCGCGTGGCCCTGGTAGGTGAAAATGGAGAAACATCTTCAGGCCTTTAATGTAGGATCTCTTTGCCTCAACAACCAGATCGGATTCGATTTGTTCCATCGTTTCCTCTTCCTTCAAGGCACCGAACCAAGGATTGATGCAGTAAAGACAGATTTGGGGGTAGATTTTTTCAAAGGCATTAACAACAGTGGTTGAGTTTCAACCTACTTTTCCCACTTCTCTCTCTCTTCCTTCTCTTTGATTGAATCTATAAATATAGGGGCAAGATTCATTGTAAAGGGTTGGACATTCCTTGTTTTGCAGGCTCCCTTTTTCTTCTAGCAAAGGAATTTTTGGAATTTCAAGCCTTCCATCAAAGTTGTAATATATTTCTCACCTCCTGGATATTTTGTAATGTATTATATCAATCTGCAAAGCAATAAAACACGTTTTTGATCGATTCTAGATCCTTTCTATCTCTTTTTCTCGCATTTGGTCTTTCGTTATAAATCTAGTTATCTGTGTTTGATTATTGCATGTATTTGTTGGTTTGTGTCTATCAGTAGAACTAGTGTTCATCATTCCTTCAGTGCATCACCTTGTAGTTTAGTTATTGTTATTTCTTGTACCCCTTTCTTATCCCTGTCTCCTTGGAAAGTTTTAGATTAGGTATAGAGATAGATCCTCTGCAAGTTCTCATGTATGCATCTAAACAGAGGAATAAGGAACCAACCTTTAATCTGGAGAGCTTTCCCATTTTGCAAGGTCCCACACCTTGGGGAAAGTTCAATGTTATGCAATCACACCAAATGAGTATGCCTTAGAAAAGTACATTTCTAGAACTCATTTGGGGGTGCTGTGATTTCGCACTAACAAGACCCATCACCACTATTAACTCTAATACCACAGTTAAGAGTTGAGGCACAATACAAATAGAAAGGAATTACATATTATTAATGCAAATAAATATTACATTATAGCAAATTTTTGCGATGTTTCAAGTTTATATCCTTCCGTGTTTAAATAATCTTTCCTTGTGAATTGGCTTCCCCAAGGGGAATTCTAACCTTAAGTACCTATATAAATAGCCACATTAGTATCTTGGAATTCGTTATATAGTTCTAATTGGGGGTATCTCACATATGAGATGCATGCCTTGTACAACAAATAATAAATATAAATTGAAAATTATATCATAAACTAAACAATTGGAGGGTGGTGAAACATGTGTAGTCGATAGAGATTGCCTATGATACATCATGTGAAATTTATCATAATTTTTTTGTTATGTAGTATGGTTTCAAAAAGCATTCATAAACTCTTTCAAGGGTTGATTCATTGATGTGACTATCTCATTAAATATTAAAAAAACCTTCCATTTGAATAGTGTTCTTAGTAATTATATAATTAATCTTATGTATCAATCTAAAGTATTTATTCATGAAATGTCCTAAAGTTGAATGATATTCAAAATATGCATATATGTCATAATAATTAGGAGATGTCATGTTAGATTCAAGTGAAAAAATAGAAATTGGTGATGACTTTGAGATAATCATGTAAATTGTCTTCTCTTTGGAGAAATAACGACAAGCTTGTCATTTTGTTGTGATACCAAATTATCATTTTTTTCCCTCATTATTAGGTTAGAAAGTAGGTGCATCATTATCCTAACCCTTTAATAGTGTTTTGCATTTAAATTTTTCTCTAGTAGGTAAATGGGGTATTAGTCTCATATTTAATTATATCTTTCCACGAGGAGATTGGTCTTATAGTTTTTGATCATATGAAAAATCTCATCAAAATATTGGTACATTTGAAACATTAATGGTTATAGTAAACTTTGAGTAAAATTTTATTGTAATTAATTTTGATGTATAGGGCATAACATTTTTATAAGAAGCGTATTTAATTTAATGACATCTAGATGATTAGGTCCTTGTTTGAGATGTGTAATTTGTTAAAATGTGAAATTTTCACTAATGTTTATTGCAAATTAAGGTAAGAAGCTATTGGAAAGAGAATTGAAAAAATATAAAAATCCAAATGGCAGGGCATAAATAAATGTAAGACATGATCCTTTGTCCTTTACAAGAAGAGTTTGATTAGCAATTTGTCATTATATGTATAGTATAGAATCATAGAAATCCTTGATGTGTTGTGAAGGGTCACCCTTGTTGTTGAATAATTAAAATTTAAGAGCACTAATAATGGTAGATCAATGGGAGATAAGGACCTCATGAACCAATGGGTTGTGTAATATCTCATCAAAATTTACTAGATGTCTTACTCTTGGGAATCTTAGCTTACATATCTCAAAGTTGTTGTAGGAGTGTATCTTGAGATAAATTTGTAGCAATAATCATAATAGTAGGCAATCTAGTGTTTTACATATGACCTTTCATAAAACAAATAGTATTACAAATAGGCATAGGAGGCATAAAAGACACCATAGGTTAGTACGAAATGTTCATAGTAATACGAGTAATAGTAAGTGGTGTCACCTTACTAGTTATACAAAATGTATGCAACATTTTAGAATCAATAAGTCTAGGAATATGGGTAGTATCAATAGTAATAGCAGTCTTGTCACCTAAAGTAGAATGTGATCCTATAATAGTCAAGAAATGAACATTTAAAGGTTAATTGTCTATATGTTCTTCGTCATATGTGGATTCTAAGGCTATCTTACTTTATTCCTCTCTAACCACATTAATAATTTCATCAATTTCTTTAGGATGTAGTAAAAGATTATATTTAAAGAATACGAGGGTATGATCATTTAGGCTATTCCCCTTGAAAATATTTTTTTTTCTAACATGATCTTCCCAAGAATTATCATTCACAAAATAGTTATTTGAAAAATTCAAATCACAATTGTAATCAAAATTATTTATGTCAATAGAAGGAACACGTACATTGTTAATAACCACTATTTTATTATTCAAACATTCATTACAATGAATCAAATCAATTGGAAAACCACTCAATCAAGAATTTCTCAAAGTATGTGTAGTTGTTCTATATTTATTAATTGTCATAAGATGGAAACCTATAAAACATTCAAGAAGATAAGTATAGTTATATGAATTAGATATAAAAATACATGAAATATATCATACCACAATGGGAAAGATGTGATACCCTAAGGAGAAACCCTAGGTAAAATATTTCAATAAAAACACCGGTTCACTAATATGTTTAAAGGTTTTTAAGAATAGTACGAAGCACGGGGTTCATTAGCTAGGCAATATCCTAGCACGTTCATTCATATTGAGGTAATTAAAATTGATAAAATCAAATTCAATATACCGGTAGACATTAGGGGGTGAAAGGGTTTAATTTATTAATATTTTGAATTAGGTATTGGGGGTAGGTTAAAGAGGTGGGCCAAAGAAGAGATGGGGTTGATTTTAATATTAAACTAAAATATTTGACCCCTAGTTTTTAAAACTAAATACCTTAAAATTGCAAAAGGATTATTTTCATGAAGTTAAATTATAATCTCTTTTTGAATAAGGAAATATCAATTAGAAGATTCTTAGCCAAAAATAATAATATTGTAGAAAACTAGGGTGAGTTTTCTTTTTAACTCAAATCATATTATTGCACCATCTTAATTATTTGAGTAATTATTGATAAATGATTAAGTTTAACATTAACATAATCAATAATATGTCTTCAATGTATTCAAAAAATATTTTTAGTGAAAATATATATTGAGAAAATAATAATTGGAAACATGATATATTTTCTATTTGATATATTGGGGTAGAAATAAAAATATTTTCTATTTGATATATTAGGGTAGAAATAAAAAAGGTAAATAAAATTGTAATGGAAAATGGGTAAGTAAGGTACATGGAAAAAATAGGGGAATTTTCATTCTAATAATATAACGTGAGGGGTATTATCAATGAATAATGGAGGTAAAAACAAACATTAAAGGTATTCTTTAAAACCCTTCAAACGAACGTGTTATACCATAATTTTACTAAGTGAACCCCCTTTGAGTACGAAGCCTCTAATGGAATTTTACAAAGATGTATAAATATATGGAAATATCACATTTTTGGTTCTATCTCCAAACCTTAATAATGCACTCAATAAAATGTAAATAAAATGAAAAGAAATAATTTTGATCTACCCCCAATGGAGGTGGTTGTGCTACATACCAATGTGGAATCATATCATGTGTAGTTTAATACACATTTTCTTCCCATGTACAATTAAATTGGTGGTCATTCACTCTCATTATAATCACAATCAATGCAACACAATATATCCTTTTTTCGCACAAATAACATCACAAAATTAATCTATTGGATTGTAGGAAAATTGTGGATAAATTTAGACGACTTCGAATGCTATTGTGAATGCTTGGAATGATAGATAGATAATGGATTCCTCTTGGTAACATGTTGTTTGAGAGGACCTCTTTAAATGAATTTTAAGTGTTTGTTTATGTTTGTGTGTATCAAGGTTGATTTCTCATGCAGTTCGAACCCAAATTCAAACATAAGTTGAACGTAAAAGAGTTTCTAAATCATCTAGTAAATGGGTTCAATATTAGACCCACATATTATGTACATCCTATAACACTATTAAACCCATTTATAATTTAGTTTTCCCACACCTGTAGTGCCCACCAGTTTCACTCCCTTTGACAACATTGACTCCATGTGTTATTTATGATTGACACAATGAAATCAAAATCATCATGGCTATCGATTTTAATCATTATGATTTTATTGTCATGTTAATGCTTAGTGCTAACTTGTTCTTGGAAGGATGATGTGTGAGGCATACAATGCCAATTCACTACTTTTATCATTATCATTTGGTTTAGATATGATGTTATGGATATGTTGATATGAGATTTGCATGGATTATATTTTGAATATACATTATTTCATTGTCTCTTTATCCTAAGGGTTCTTGAAATAGTTCCAATCTTTTTGATAATAATATATTTGATCTATTCTACGATAAGGTCCACAGTTTGAGGCCATATAGCCCTATACGAGTTCTAAAACTCATATATTATGCCTATTTCTTATTGTCTCTATGATCCAATTCTTTTCATTTATAAACATCCTTATATGTTAACCGATCTTGGTAGGTTATTGTATTTGGCTTATGAGGATAATTTATGGGCATTATTAGTATCATCTAATTATGATGGTTTAACATCTGGACTTTGATGGATTTGTAGAGTAGCATGCATCTTGTAACAAATTATGAAATGTGTCATGGTTGAATTGTCATGATTTCTAACATCTTGTATAATGGACGAATGAATTTGTAACTATTTGGTTAGTTGTGTATGTATGATGTAATTTCTTGTGATGTGTGTGATTGCTTCATTTAGCATAATTTATCGAGCATGTATGATGCTTGCAATCGAGCGTGCGATTGACAAGATCATGCTATAGGATAATAACATGGGACTCGGGGTTGACCTCAAAGATAGCACAATAGGTCGTTTGGGCTAAATCCTCACCTCTTAATTGATAAAAATTACCTTGCTTGTCTTTTTCTTGGATAGAAATAAGAAATTCATCATCCTTGTATGTGTTTTTTTATTTAACTTGGTCACCTTGGCTTATTGTCTCATTTTAATCATTTTGGTATTAATTATTTTATTAATGTGTTAAGCCAATTATATGGGATTAAATGCACCTCCTTGGATTAGAGATGAGTTAATCTGGGTTTATCTTGTTTACGGAGGTTTGGGCCACCTAATCATGGACTAGGTGGGCCCCACCACCTCTCTAAATGTGCCACTTTTCCCAAATCCCGAATTTGGTCTAAAAGTAGAATTTTAAAGGGGTGCTTGGGTCACTCTTACACCAAAATAGACCCCTTGGACCCTACCTATGGGTAGGGGGATCTTTCCAAGGTTCAAAATAGCTTTTCCCTCCCTTTTGACCCTCTCTTGTCCCCATATTCATTTATGATTTTGATTTGTGAGCCACTTGGGAATCAAGAGAGGATTTTATTTTGTTTATTTTTATTTTGTTGAGATTATCCTCCACTAAGGATCTTTTCTTATTCACAAAAGGGACTTAGGATGGCATGGATTTGAGAAGGGGATGAGTGACAAATGTCACCATCACATAGGTTGGAATCTCTTAGCTTCTCCTTACTTAACCCTCCATTTTGGAGAGGGTTGTAACTTCTTGACTCATTTTTACTTGGATATTTTGGGGAGATCTTGGAGGAGAAATGATCTTGGGAGGATGGATTGAATTTGGAATTGTTTTTCATTATCTTGAGAGGTAGGCCTCACACCTCTTAGCTTTGTTTAATGTTATCATTTAACCTTGTTGTTGGTTTACTTTTGTTTGGGTGTAGGAATGCATGTTGTTTTTGTGTTGTGTTTGAATTTGTTTTTGTTTTCTCCATCCATCTCCCTTAGGGATGGATTTTGGAGTGTTGGGGAAGAGGGAAGAATCCATCTTGCTCCCACATGGCTTGATGGGCAAGCCATGTTGGGATTTCTATTATCCTCCCTTCATTTGGTTGATGTGGGAGATGGTTTCCATATGGTTTGGAACCCATCTCCCTTCCTTGCAAGGAGGAGGTATGGAGTGATATGGTTTATGGGAGAAATAAGGATTTTGGGAGGCTTGTGATCTTTTGGAAAAGTTGAAAATTTATTTGGTATATGAAAAATGAGTATTATGCCCCTTTTCCCCTCTTGAGAAGCATGGAGATTATTATAAGTGAATTTATCTTTAATTTATTGGTATTATTTTGTGTGTCTATGTGTTTCTCCCTATTGAGAAGTAAGGAGATTCTTGCGTATGAAATTTTATTTAAATGTGTTTTCTTGGGTGAATGTTTTATGTGTCTTCCTTCTCTTTTCCCTTATGCATCTTGGAGGTATGCTTCCTCTCTCTCCCATGGGCTTGGAGGGATGCTATCATGTCCTCCATACTTGGATATGTCATGTAATGATTCCATTTGGTTGGGTGGACAACCAAGACACTTCTCTTGCATTTTGGAGTCCTACTACTTGTTGATGGAGCATGTTTCTTAGAGCCTTTCTTGGAGTGTTCATTTCTTGGAGATATGGATATTTCACTCAAAAAATTGACATGTTGTTCCCTGTATGAGGAAGAATTTTCCACTTGCATTTTAAGTTGTAGTCCTCTTGGAAATTGTAAGAGGTTAAGGATTGTATGATTGTATGATTGTATGTGTTAGATTTGAAGTTCCCATTGTCAATTTTTGTGTAAATATGTTGAAAGAAATAAGTTGTCTATGTTAGGAGAGGTCCTTACTCATCCATGAAATTCTCTCGGCTGAAATGGGAAAAAACCATATTTTCACTCCTCTTATGATCTTGAATGGAAAATAAGAGATTTTTAATTTGGTGTCGAAAGGAGGGTCTTTCACTTCATTGTGTTCATATGAGAAGAGGAACTGGTTTGTTTTCATCCTTGTTGGAAAGGATTAAGGTCACATTTGTAAATATTATTTTGATAGTGAGGAAAGTAATTCTATATTTGTATTATTCTTGTATGGGGAGAGGATTGAATTATATGTGTAGATCTCATCATATTTGAATACGGGAAGCATTAACTTATGCAATTTGAGTTCTCTCATATGGAGGTCATCATACAAAGAAAAGTGCACGATTATTTTTGGGCCTATGGAATTGTATTAGCTTGTAAGTTTGCATCCTCATGTGAAGAAAATAAATCATGAGCATCCTTTGAAAACCGAGTGCAATCTCTTTATAAAATAGTGTAAGAGAAGGATTTACTTGATTTTGTTATAAAAGGAACCTTGTGTTATAAAAGTAAACATTGTATTAGTTGATCCTTTGAGCTCGTGGAAAAACATTCGATAGAATCTTGGATTTTGATTAAATTTATATTATCATGGTGTCATTATTAGACCTATTACAAATTGATATTATCTAAATTTAATTTGTTTATCAAAGGATGGAAAGGAAAACTTATTTTCTCTAAGAGTTATAAACATGTGAAGATGCGGTTGAAGCCATAGATATAAGTGTGAATATTTGTTACCTATGGAAATGTGTGTGTGTGTGTGTGTGTGTGTTATAGATATACTATGAATTGCATTTTCCTTCTTCTAAAAACAATAAAACCTATGCTTTTATAGTTAGAAATAGTATGACTATAAAGAAAGCTTTTTTTGGGGCCTAAGTATATATATATATATGAATATGATAGTGGATTAACAAAATAAAAAGGTAAACATGGTTAGGGTCGAGGCACTCGGCCGTGACCCCAACCCCAAAGTATTATATTATGTTAGGGCTTGACCTTCCATTTGGGACATAGTATCTCTTGGAATAGACTGTCACCTCAAATGGCTTAAAGCCTAGGCGTTCAAGGTGCATGGGGCTTGGACCCTCCTTCAAATCCCCGAGCGCAGCCCTTATGTCACTCCATGTTTTTTCTCGAGACCATGAAGTCTTTCACCATCGTCGCCCTAATACACACACACACACACACACACACATGGCCAGAAATGTGTGGCCTTTAAAACCAAAATTATTATGTGTATATGGACATATAAACAAATAACAAAATATGAATATAAATATTTGAGCAAGATATAAGCTGGATATATGTATCTCTTCCATGGAAACCCTATTGAGAGTAGTTGGAAATAAGAAAAAATACATGGAATTAAATAAATAATAAATAATAAAATAAACCAATGATCTTGTTCTTCTAGGGATGAAGCTCCATAACCCTGCAAAATCTACAAAAGAGAAGAAATGAAATAAAAAAGTAATATGGAAGTAAAAAGAAAGCAATTGAAAACCTAAGATCAATGATGGAAAACCATATGATCCTAGGGTCCTTATTCAACATTGAATGAACCACTTGTCTAAGTGCACTCATTATTTAACTTTTACATTTGGCAAATGGGATTTGTTCATTCCCTTCTCTATTTTGAATATATGGATGAGTTTTGTTTGAATTAAAATAGAATTATATTTGTATTTTGTTCTTAGGAATTAAGGTCCTTTAGTGTGTATCTACCTAGATTATTTACATCTATTGAATTAAATTAATAATTTGACATGTTAAATAAACTCTTTGTTGAGTTAACATCTTGAAATTTAATCATCTAACTTTACCTCTAATTTTGGGACCTTTGAATACTAACTCGTTAACACCTAGTTAAATCCGGGAATGTTTATGACACAACTAGACAACGATGGAGATATAAATGGTAACCCCAACTTGCATAAACATTTGTATGGGTTACATCTTTCACATTTGATATGATTCATTGACATGTAATAACAATGAAATTAAAGCTCTTACCTTGTTTGGTTGGATCCCTTAGAGGGAAGGTTATGGTTTAGTTCAAGTGTCATTAACTATGAAATTAATGATATGGCTAATTTGTTTCATCCTTTCCTAGATTTTTTTTGAAATAGAAATTGGTTTAGTTTCATCTAATTTATAGTGCAATAAAACATTGTTGATGATTTATTTAACATCTGTATTTTACCGCAAGTATCATTTGAATTATTCATAGTCATAATCATGCAAACAATGGTATTAAAGTGCAAACATTACTTTCAAGTATAGTTCGAGTTCATCCTTAGCTAGCCAAATGGTTTGGAATAACAATGGTTAATTCATGTTTAGTTCTCAATGACATTTACAAAAAAAAAAAATGTCCCAATTTTTTTACCGGCATTTGGTTTTTTATTTTGGGTTGTGAAATCATGGGCGCTACACACATGTAGTGAAATGTATCAAACATAGGAGTATAGGAGTTTGTAGAGGTGGCATGGTCATCCTAGAAAAATTATAGATGGATGATTCTCAATGTTTACAAATAATTGGTGGCAATAGAAATTTGTGGGATTGATGAATGGGGGAAATATGCCAAAAAGAGCCTAATTTTTACCAATAGTTCAAGTGTCGTCAAAGGTGTCAAAATTGATGTTGCCACATACCTTGTACTAAAAGTAGTTATTTACATTTAAGGATTGGTGTTTTGGTGTGGAATTACATTTATATATGTTAATGAACCCAAATCAAATTCCACTAAGAAATGCCATGTATATACCAAGCAAGCTTAAACCTCTTCTCGAGAGAGAGTATAGTAAATCAAAACATTGTAAGTGCCTTATAAGGCACCTTGGTTTGGTTATTTGGTGTGGACATACATTTAAGAGTTAGTGACTTTTAGATCAATTCCCATTGGAAAATGACATGTCTATACCAAACAAACCTAAGCCTCCTCTCGAGAGAAGCCGCAATAAGTTAAATAAATTGTTAGTGCCTTGCTAATTTCCCCAATTTAATATTTTTAGTGTATACTTATGCTTTCATTTTAATTGACCCGAGATATCACAAATATATTAACATATCTTTTATTTATATACATGCAGAAAAATAGCATACACGAAACGACAAAAACACCCAAAATAATGATCATAGTACCCACACAATAAAAGTCATAATACCCACATGAAAACGTTACTAGAATTATACAACAAGCATCGAACTACCAACAACAACAATAACAACAATTTAAAAAAATAAACAAACACTTAAAAAGGAAGAGAATTTGAGAAAAAAAAACAGAACATTACAAAGAAAAGTAATGAACACACCCCTAATATAAACCAATGATTGACAAACACATAACGAACATTCCATACCAAAATTGGGTGCCCACAATAGCTTATGGTTTCTTTTCAATTATTACACATTTCATGCCTTTGAATCATATATATTAAATTCATAAAGCACCTCCATTTTACTTTGCAAGAGATCTAATAAATGTACTCTATCTATGGTGGAGCAATACAAATCTAAAGAATTATATATGCATGCAACGTGTTATCTCTAGCTTATATCATTTTCTCTAAGATCTTACATCAATGTCATTTTCGTCAACCTGCACACCTGAGGTTACGTGTATTCTTCCTTCCTTCAATGTCATTTTATCTAAGATCTTACATCTCCGTCAAGATATTAGATGAGCTTCATGATTAAAAACGGTTGCTTTAGAATAAACATAGCAACCTCGCATGTGAATGTAGGGTATATTAATTGTATATTGACGTGGGTTTGGATATATACATTGAATTGGAGTGAATAGTTAAATTTTATTTATAATGAGAGGTACACCTAATTTGCAATCATGGGAAAACACTTTTTAAAGAAAAGGTTCGCATTGCTTTTATTTAATATTCAGTGTAAAGTATCAAGAAATGATGAGTGTGTGTTTGTGTGTGTGTGTGTATATATATATATATATATATATATATATACTGTGTAGGTTGAGTTGAGTGCAACTATATCATTTAGATATATTCTTTCTTTTCTTTTTCATTTTTTAATGGATTTTATTATAAGTTTAATAAAATGAGTTGGATGGATCATATGTAATTGTACTTCAATGTACAATTATATGAATAATCTATAATTAATTATTTAATTGATTAGGAACATAAATATATAGAATTTAGGAGATCATTTAAATATGAATGTGTTCTCTAACTTATAAGACATTTCGCTTAGAAATATGGATTTGATTTAATTTAATGTAATGACTCCATCAATGTTCAAGTAAGAATTAGTAGATAGTTTAAAAATTGGGTATACTCAAGAAGTTCAATATTACATAAGATGTTACTCAATAATTTCAAGATTACATAAGATGTGCCCACATCCATTGTTATTTATCCCATAAGACATGACAATGTCCATAAAGGAATATAGAGCATATGATCCACCTTCCTTTGAATATATTATAAACAAATATGACAAGGAAGATAATGATAGGTATCCCAACCATGGTTTGATGATGTTGGAGATAAAAAGGTTGGAGGGCATGGTGGATTTTGATTTTCCTAGTACCCATTTTCCCACTAAAGGAGGAGAGAGACAACCCTAATCAAAAATATATATTAGAGGATCCTAATTAGATGAGAGTAGGGCGGGTGAAGGAAGAATCATTTTTGGTTTCTCCAATATGAGTAAAAAGGGGCGTAAGATAGTACTAAGGAGATCAACATGAACAATTCAAACAATCATAGTTTTATATTTGAATTAATATTTATGAATTCATTCATTAATGTTTTTAATGTGAATAATGGCAATGCAGATTTGAACCTTCACCATATCAATCACGATGAGGAGACTAACTTAATGCATACTAGAAGATATTATAAGTATGATTGAGTGAGACATGTTCCCTAATTTATCTAGTGAATAGGGATGTAATAGCATAGTTATACTCATCTGTAAGAGTAGATGTGTAGACACTCGAATTAGGGAATTCACTCTTTGACACTACTAGTTTTGACAATGCACTCTTGTTAAGATAAATGTAACCTTCTCATTCCTAGCACATTCCAAGGTCTCTTGTTTAACTTTTTTATACTTGCACATTAGCATGTTATCAAATTATGAGAACACAATGCACAAAATTCATATACAAACATCAATTGACAAGTTCCAAACTTTATATTGGATGTTTTTATCTAGTTTTTATTCCTTTATCAAGGCCATACAATTTGGTCAAGATAGTATATCTGGCCCTAGTTGACTTGTATAGTCTTGGACTTACATGTCCTCCAACTTTTCTTTCAAATTCATATTTTTTTGGGTCTTATAATCCCTTTGGGTCAGCCTTTCTTTGATAAATCACCTACATAACCCTATATAAGCAAGTAAACACTACCTCATTTACTAACCTAGAAATCATATGGCACTATATTGATACACTCACTTCCAACACTTGCAAAAGCACCCAAAGCTCCCTAAATATCACAATAGCGCATCGATAGTCATTATGGAAGAAATCTCTACATGTCCGAAGGTTCTTACCAAGTTAATACATCATTCTCTCTCATCTACAAGCACGCAAACATCCCTTCCTCAATTATTTTAGCAAGAGTCAACTCAACTCAAACATTTTCAAATATGGTTGTCTAATCTACTTGCATTCATTCGGATAACACATGTGATGTGGAGAACAACGTGCGGTTTGAGGCCTCTTTAGAGCAGTCCCATTATCGGATGTGCATGGGGGTGCCCACAACCTAAAATATATATTTTGTGGGACTTACCATCCACGGTTAGGGTAGGAGATCATGTTTAGAGTATTCAAAGAGTTTCACAACATGGCTAAAAGTAGGGTTTGACCGCGATAGATAACTCCACGCAACTAGCGGTGTTAATAAGTACACAATATTTCATAATAATGATCTCAATATGCAATTAGAATAGCTTCGCCACTTCGAGGGGGCAACCTCCAAACCATATAATAAGACTCAAATGCTCAAATGATAATGAAATACTACCTATAATCCCCTATATATACTATTCATATGCTATGGCCATCACCAAGGCCGACCTATTAAGCATGAGAAAGTATAAATGATATAATAAAATGATATGGTAAGCCACAAGTCGGCTACTCATATCCTAATACAAGCAATAGGTTAAGGGCGTATAAGCATGCCCTTCCCCTTCAAACCAACGTTGTCCTCAATGTTGAATAATCCTGGATGTTGCAGTAAAACCTTCATCCTCCAGTGGCATCTTCTATGCTCGATTCTTCCACTTGATCAGATATTCCTTAATGTCTCTAGTTCTCAGCCTCTTAGTACGTGTTTGCAGAATCTTCTCTGGCTCCAAAATGATTCTTCCTTCCTCATCAAGTTCTGGTAACTCTGTCTGGGCTTCAAATTTCTGTCCAATAACCTTCTTCAGGCATGAAACATGGAATACTAGGTGTATGTGTGAAGATGGAGGCAACTCTAGTTTATAAGCAACACTACCAATTTTTTGTAGAACCTGATAAGGGCCATAATATTTAGGAGCAAGTTTGTTTTCCTTTTTTTGTTGCTTTAGGGACATCTGTTTGTAAGGCTGGAGACGTACAAAAACCTAGTCACCAATTTCAAAATGTCTTTCACTACGGTGTTGATCTGCTTGTTGTTTCATCTTGTTTTGTGCTAATGCTAAATTCTCCTTCAAACTAGCCAAAACCTGTTGTTGATGTTGAATGTGTTCCTCAACATCTCTGACCTTAGTTTGCACCCTCAAGGAGGAAGTGATAGAAGGTGGATGGTAACCATATAATGCTAAAAATGGGGTCATTTGAGAAGAGGTATGAAAAGATGTGTTATACCACCATTCTGCAAGTGGTAGCCATTTAATCCACCTTTCGCTACTTATCGATACAAAACAACGTAAATACCCCTCTAAGCATTTGTTGACCACTTCATTTGCCCATCGTTTGAGGATGATAAGATGAACTCGTGAGCTAGCCGAGTACCCAAACATGAAAATAATTCCATCCAAAAATTACTTGTGAAAATAGGATCACGATCACTTACAATTATCTTTGGGGTTCCATGTAGCTTTCAACTATCTCCAAAAAAATAGTCATGATCAGATCGGGCTGCAAATGGATGTGATAGGGCACAAAAATGGGCATATTTTGTGAGCCTATCCACAATCATGAAAATAACATTCTTACCCTCTCGAACAAGGCAATCCGGTGATGAAATCCATGGAGACCTCCTCCCATCTCTCGGCTAGGAATCGTAAGGGTCAGCAAATGCACCGGTGTCTTAATTGTTTCCCTTTGTTCTGGCTGGCACACTAAACACTCGATACAAACTTTTGTACATCCCCTTGAGTCCTTCCCAAAAGAATTCTCTTTTTATTCTATGATATGTCTTCAAAAACCCAGAGTGTCCTCCAACAGTGAGGCATGTAGCTCTGCAAGAATCTTATGCTTCAACTCATAATCTTTACTCAAGTATAACCTATCCTTGTACCATAGGGCATTACCTTTCCACTCAAATTTGTTAGATGTCATAGATCCTTGCTTGATATTTTGTATTAGAGATTGTGTATCCTTATCTTGATTCCATTCCAATCTTGCTTCATCCACCCAATCGGCCGTCAACATGGACATTCCACATAGTAAGGCATCTGCGGATGTATCCCTTCTGGACAACGCATCAGCTACTACATTTTCTTTACCCTTTTTGTATATGATTTCAAAATCATAACCCAACATTTTTGTTACCCACTTTTGTTGTTCCTCAGATGATAACCTTTGCTCCAAAAAGTATTTGAGACTATCATGATCAGTTTTTACCTTGAAATGTCTACCCATGAGATATGGCCTCCATTGCTTGACTGCATGAAGAATAGCCATCATTTCTTTCTCATAGATAGGTTTGAGCAGATCTTTTCCTTTGAATTGATGACTCTCAAATGCAATTGGTCTTCCTTCCTGCATTAGAACTACTCCCAATCCTGATCCTGAAGCGTCACATTCAACAATGAAGGTTTTTGAGAAGTTGGGAGTAGCCAAAATTGGGGTGCTGCACATGGCTTCCTTCAACTGCTCAAAGGATTTAGTGGCTACATCTATCCAATGGAAGGCATCCTTCTTTAGCAATGCAGTGAGTGGGGTTGCTATTCTACCATATCCCCGCACAAATCTTCTGTAGTACCCTGTTAGTCCTAGGAACCCACGAAGATTTTTGAGATTTTTGGGCCTTGGCCATTCCACCATAGCTTTGATCTTCTGAGGATCAACTTTGACGCCTTCATGGGATACAATATGACCCAAGTACTCTACCTACCTCAGTACACCAAAAGAACATTTGGATGGCTTTTTGCATAGAGAGTATGTTTCTCCAAAACTTCCAACACGTTATTTACATGTCAGAAGTGTTCTTCCCATGTCTTATCAGTAAATCAATATGTCATCAAAGAAAACTAATACAAATTTCCTTAAAATGGCCTAAAAATAGTGTTCATCAAGCTTTAAAGGTCGAGGGTGCATTTGTAAGACCAAAAGGCATTACCAAAAACTCATAATGGCCCTCATGAGTCCTAAAAGCCATTTTATGAACATCTTCCTCTTTATCCTAATTTGATGGTACCTAACGAAGATCTAATTTTGTGAAATAAACAACACCATGCAATTCATCAAGTAAATCATCAATTACTAGAATAGGAAACTTATCTTTGATGGTGTACTTGTTGAGTTCTCGTAACTGGACACATCCTCCATGTTTCATCCTTCTTACGTACCATGACCACTGGTGAAGAATATGCACTGCTATGCCTCGATGATACCGCCTTCAACATTTCCTCCACCATTTTCTCGATCTCACTTTTCTGGAATATGGGTATCTGTATGGTCCGATGTTAGGTGTTTGGCTCCCTGGAATCAACTCGAATGGCATGATCATGATCCCTAACTCGGTGGTAGTCCCTTTGGAATTGCATCAAAAATAGATGAGTGAGCATCCACAATCTTTCAAGATCGGGTGGTATCAAGACTCGTATTTTGTACTTCTATGGAAAATAGCTTTGCTATAAAGCCATCCACTCCTTTTTCGAGAACCTTCGTATCCGATGAGAGCTAATAATCTGTGGAGACTTAGCTACCATCCCATTCAATTGTATTGTCCTTCCATCTCGAATGAAATCGCATGACAAATTCTTGGAAATTCATCTCTATAAGACCTAAGGTCAGGAGCCATCGACCCCAAAACAATATCTGCCCCTCCCATAGAAATAGCAAACATAGGTGAGTCTAACATGTAGTCTCCCATGGAAAGCTTGATACTATGGCACTTTCCTATGCACTTGACTGTCCCACCATCCGCAATCATAACTTGCATTTCTGGAGTTGGGTAAATAAAACAATTGAGGCGGGCAGCTAACTTACTATTTATGAAGTTATGAGTACTCCCCGAGTCAATCAACACCGTCACCTTCTATTTTTTGAGATAGCCAATAACCTTGAGTGTTTGAGGAGTACTAATACCTGACAATGCATGGCAAGAAATTGTAGGTTGGTGATCCTCTACTTCATCTTCTACTGGTTCCTCAGCCTCTCCTATAATTTCAGCTTCCTCATCATCCTCATTACCTCCATCAATATAGAACAACTTCTTCTCAGCACATTTATGTCCCGGTCCATATTTGCTATCACAGTTAAAACATAATCCTTTTGCTCTCTTTTCTTCCATTTGTTGAGGAGTCACCTAATGGCCTAAGAAATGAAGGGGAAGAGATACTACGGTCTCTTGTGTTAATGAAAGGTGGCCTCCTACTACAAAGAACTTTTTCCTCTGCACGACGTGCCATGATAATAGAATCAGAAAGCTTGATTGGATTAAACATACATACCTCATGCTCGATGTGGTCCTTAAGACCCCCAAGAAACAAGTCATTCAGATTCTCTTCTGGAATATTCTCCACCCTTAAGGATAGGTTTTGGAATTGATGCACATAATCTTTGACTGATCCTGTTTTTCCGTAACTTTGCTAATTGACTAAAGTAGTTCTCTGAAACACTGGAACTATAGTGCAATTGCAACTCCTAAAAACTGTCCAAGTGACACCTAGACCATTCTTCTGCCTCTGAGCACATAACCAACGATACCAAACAAATTGGTCGAGTTCAAGATATAGGGATGCCAATGTCACCTTTTGTCCTGATGGTGTTTGATGTAACTCAAAGAAGTTCTCCATTTGATTTATCCAATTCAGGGGATCCTTACCATCAAATTTGTGCATATCCACTTTCGCATCATGTTCCGTGGTCATAATAAGTTTGATTTTGATGGGACTGGAAAAGTGATCCAATATGGTTAGTTTGTCCATGATTTTGAACTGAAGGTCCTCCTTGGTTGATATGGGCCGGATTTGGGCCATACTGGTTACCCTTTACATGTTGCATGATATCATCCAACCGATGATTGATTTGGGCTATGTCTCCTTTAGAGGCCATCTCAGATTGTACATTTCGCAACTCATACTCAAGTTGGCTCACCTTATGATCAACTGAGGTAAACCCTAGTGCTGAGGAATCTGTATTTACCCCTTCTGACTCCATCTCTTCAATCACTACCCCATCTTTATCTGGGGTTTTACCCGAGTAACCGGATTCTTTTTTGCTCTTGTGGAAGGCCCCGCCATGATGTCAAACCTTAGGGTTTAGGGTTTTGATACAATTTCAGCCGAACAAGAAAAAACACAGAGAAGATACTAATACTATTTTTTTGAGAGCTTTCCGAAAATGTAAAGAACTTGAAAATTTTCCACAATTTGCACCCTAGGGAGTGATTTTATGAAAAACCCTAAATTTGTAATAACTTTTGCAAAATAAATCAAAAAGTCTGAAATTTTTAGGGAACCTTACTTAAAATTTTCACAACTCTGGTAAAAATATCTCCCACCAATTCACTCTGGTTCGCAATATGTGTGGAAAAAAAAATTAGGTTTTTGCCCTAATTTCGCCCGATCGCAGCTCTGATACCACTTGTAATGAAATTACTTGTATAATTCAGATTAAGAGCAACAATAGAACACCAAATAACACAATATTTCAGAATAATGATCTCAATATGCAATTAGAATAGCTTCGCCACTTCGAGGGGGCAACCTCCAAACCATATAATAAGACTCAAATGCTCAAATGATAATGAAATACTACCTATAATCCCCTATATATACTATTCATATGCTATGGCCATCACCAAGGCCGACCTATTAAGCATGAGAAAGTATAAATGTAAAATCCCTACTTATGATGGAAAAGGAGACCCCTCTAAACATGTTCAATCTTTCCATGTTGCTTGTTTTAATTACACCTCTCATGAAATCTTGCTCACTAAGCTCTTTCTTAAGAGTCTTAAGGATCTTTCATTACAATGGTTCTATGATCTCCCACACATTCTACATGCACCCTTTTACGACTTTAGAAAATCAATTTTTGGAACAATTCTCTATTAACATTGGGGACAAAGTTTCATATGCACAACTATCTAAATTACGATAAGGATCTAACAAACCTATCAATTATTTGGTCTTATGATACAAGACCTTGCTGGCCAAAATGAGCAATGTTTTAGTTGATAGTGAACTACAAAATCTATCCACACAAATATTTCTTCCTCCTTTGCAAGAATTTATCTTATTTGAATTTTTTTATCTTTTGACCATCCATTTCATACGCTCAAGGAGTGTGAAGCTAAGTTATTACATATGAATAAACTCAAGTATATTGCTAGCACTCCTACCACATCTAATGCCAAGTTTCCAAGTAAAACCACATTCAAAGGAAAGACTAATGATGCTAAGGTTACTTCTAAGGACATTGTCAATGTTATTTCTCAACCAATTAAGTTACAACTCCAACCCTCATGCAGTAGTTTAGTTGTTTACCTTGTGCCCCACACATTGTATTGAAATAATTTTTTGAGTGTAGTCTTGTGTCTCTCCCTCCACCATTTGAGATTGATACAAGCAAGCCTTAAAGTAATAATTTTTATGTAAATGCTTACTATGACTATCATCAATGTATCAGTCACTTCACCGACAAATGTATTAAGCTTCATCATATCATTCAAGATCTCATAGACTCCCATGTTATTGAATGGGATGAGCCCACAAAATATTCCAAGCCAAGAAATGATCATGTCAAAATCAAAATCTTCTACGATCTAATTATTAATCACACCAATGACAAATTCAAATCCAAAATGTATGATACTTATCATGTGGTGTCACCACCTCCCTCTTATGATCACCCCTTGGATGTAATGATTGGCACTATCACTCATACATCATCTTTTGCACTACTCATTACTTTTGATGACTCTAATATAGATGACACACTTATCTTTGATACTTTAAATATATTATTGTCTCTATTAATCAAGTACATGTACATGGTATTTTGGTTCACCCACATAACAAAGGTAATGTCTAAATGCTCATGCTACTTCAATCTCTTGGAATTTCTACATAGAATATTGCATTTAACCCTACTCCTCGATATCGACTTATTACTCAACCCATCATTGTTGGTTCTATCACTACTATGAATTCATTCTTTGTTGTTGCTACTCTTAGTTCTAGTGTGTTACTTATAGATCTCCCTTGGTTATGTTCTCTTAGGAGTATCCTTCGACATCTATTAATGTGTCAAATTTATCCATAACTAATCTATTGTCACCATTAAAGGAATTCCTTGTGAGGTTCCTTCGCCTCGATTACCTTTTCATTCTTCCATAATTCCTATTCTTACACCTATTCCATCTATGGATAGGTATTTGGTTCCACATAATGTCCCTCATATTTCTAGCCCTTATACATTTCCTTCTAGTTTTGTAGTTATGCTCACTACTTCTCGCAACTCTAGCTCTCCTAGGTCTAATAATAGGCCTTTAGTTGTACACACTACCTCTCATGGCTCTATCTCTCCTAGGTATTCGATAATCCTTAATTTACACACACTACCTATCACAATTCTCACTCTCCTAGGTCTTTTGATAGGCCTTTGGTTTCATACATTATTTCTCATGAATCTTCCCCTTACACGGTTCTATCTAAGACCTCTAGTGCACATGCTCTCTCCCAAATTTCATAAAAGACTTCTAGTGTTCCCATGGTATGTCTAGGAGTACTCACTCTTATATCCCTCCACATAGGTCTTCTACTTTCCATACTCCTCATACATTTTCTTCATCCTATGGGACCTCTTTTGTAATCATTACCACTACTATACCTCTTACATTTGATTTACCTTCTTCCATGCAATCGATGCCTAAGCCTCCATCCCTTCGTAGTTGTTCCACCTCCTCCAAAGGCTCTCATTGTATAGATCAATGCTACCCTTCTTTCATGTACTTAGCTTTAGCACTTAGAAAATATAATAACATCAATATAATCTTAAAATACAAAAACATCCATATATTTACAAACATACAAATTTAGGACTCATACACTTTGCTTGAATTGTTAGCACTTTACATCATACATGTTGTTTGTCACTTTAATTTGATAGATATCATGATTCTTTAATCTTTACACAAATGTGTTAATGAATTATTTTGAGTTTGATGCATGACATTTACAGAGTGGTACATGATGCTAGGTTTTGGCCAACCCTTTACCCATTCTTTTTATACATTTAGGGGCATCTTTACACTACATCTAGGTTTTATTGTTCTATTATAGTTCCTTTCTACTTCATCATCATGCTTGATTACATATATTGTGTATATGTTATATTTTTAGCTAATAGGACTAACACATATGTCTTGTGTAGTGTTGACATCTCTTGTTTCACATATTTTCACATATATTGGCTACTTTATCATATTATCATGTCTTGACACTCTTATGTCATGCAAAATTGTTTTTTTGTGTATTATTTCTTGCTTGTTTTCATTGCTTATAGCCCATGTTCCTTGATTATCTTGTGACATCGTATGTGTCCCATGTTTGTGGCATTATTCATATCTTGTTTTCTCTTACTTTATCTTATTTATAGGACTACGCGCCTTGATTGTCTTGTGACACCATGTGTGTCCCATATTTTTAGTTTTACACCTTTTGTGTGACATTATTTGCATACTTGTATCTAATTTTACTATTGTTGTACTTGTCTTCTCTTAAATCCATACATATTACCACTATTATCATCTATATGGATTTATCTATTAATATCATTACTTTTCTTTCATGTCATGATTGTCACTATGTGCAAACACCTTCCTTTTTGTAGTTATAGGTTATTCAAGGTGGAAACAACTTCATCATTATACACTCTCCTACATTTTCTCATACATCTAGTGCATGGGAACACATATTTTCTTTTGATTCAAGTTTTCATCATGTTTTCAAGTGTCTTAAAATATGGGGCATTCATCCAGGCATATTCTACACTTATAGTAGACACAAGTATAATTTAGGGGTAACATACATGTACAAACATGGTACATGTACTCATAAATCAAGTTAAATAAAAAATTTAAACAAAATGCACATGGTTAGAACCATACAGATTGGTCAAGACCATATGGTATGGTCTTGACCCTTCCACATATTTTTTTCCCATAGGGAAGTTATATTAACTTTCTCCGTAGCTTCAAATTTTCAGCTACAATTACATTTTTTGGCATAGTTTCATATCTAGTTCATTCAGTTCAAACTAGTATAGGGAGGCATGGATTACTTCACTCTTTTCTTCACCATGGCATTTAGTTTCTACTATAGTTTAGGAATCTTGGGGCATGAGCTTCCTTCCTCCATCATTATTTTAGTACATTACAATTTCTATATAGTTGTGCGACACATGAGAAGTACATGGGGGAACTTATTCTCTTTTCTATTGTGTCCTTGTTTACAAAATCGATCCTAGATCCATCTGCAATAATGTGGTCTATGGGGTTATAAAAGGTATCGAAGTGGATAAGTTCTTTGTAGATATAATTCCCTTTCCTCTTTTACTCAACGATGAAGATATTTGATTTGCTAAATAACTTTGATACCCAGTCTTCTTCCTTAGCGAGGTGTTTTAGAACTTCATTCTTCCTCTTCTCTCCTTGACATTCCATGTTTAGTTGCATGCATATAACACTTTGGTTTATCCTCGCCAAAATTGAGGACTGATCACCCCCAATCCTTTAGCAAAGTTAATCAAATTCAACGATGAAAAATCTTCAAGTACAAGAAAAGTATGGAATTTTCTCCTCCATAAACAAACAAGTGTATTTTTTCCTTGTTTACATCTCTTTCATTTCCTACAAATGTAAATCTTTCATGTCACATTTTATATTTTAGTTAAATTTCAACTCTTGATCGTATACATTGACTACACTATGTGTTGCAAGTTTCATCATAGAGCATTCCAACGCCAAAACAAAATAGGATTGTGCAAAGAAAATTCTAAGCAAAGACAAAGTGTTTCTACACACTTAGGTATCTTTTCCTTAAGCATGTAATATTATTTCATGTTTAAAGAGGGGGATGTAGACACTCAAATTCAGAAATTCACTCTTTGACACTACTAGTTTTGACAATGCACTCTTGCTAAGATAAATGCAACCTTCCCATTCCCACTTAGCACATTTTGAGGTCTCTTGTTTATCCTTGTACACTAACATGTTGTCAAATTATAAGAACACAATGCATAAAATCCATAGATAAACATCAACTAACAAATTCCAAACTCCATATTATATGTTTTCCTTGCTTGGTCAAGATTGTATAGTTTGGTTAGGATAGTATATATCAAGTCTTGACTTGATTATATGGTCTTGGACTGACATTTCCTCCAAATTTTCTTTCAAATTCATATCTTTTATTAGGTCTTATAATCCCTCTAGGTTATCCTTTCTTAGATAAATCACCTACAAAACCCTATATAAGCAAGTAAACACTACCTCATTTGCTAACCTGGAAATCCTATGGCACTACATTGATACACTCACTTCCAACACTTGCAAAAGGTACCCAAGGCTCCCTAAATCTTACAATATAACACCTATGATCATTAGTGAAGAAATTTTTAAAGGTATGAAGCTTCTTACGAGGCAAATACATCAAGTATCTCTCTTCTGCAAGCACTCAAACATCCATTTCCCAAGTATCTTATCAAGAACCAACTCAACTCAAGTATTGTCAAAGGTGGTTGTCAAATCTAGTTGCATTCATTCATATATCACATACTAGGTGGAGAATGACATGTGGTTTGAGGCCTCTTCAGATTCAATGTCAATGTCGGTGGTGCTTGAGGGTTTCCATAACCCAACTTATATTCCCATCCACGGTTGGGGTTTGAGATCGTGTTCAAAGGATTTAAATAGATTTGCAAGATGAAGAATAACTAGAGTTTGAAAACAACAAATAGCTCCAGAAACTCGTAGTTTTGAAAGTTACAAATCCAAAAATCGAGTTGGTCTATAACTATATAGTAGGGTCAATAATGTATAGAGAGTCTGACGTAAGAATTATACGGTCTTGGCCTGTCGATTTCGATTCATAATCTCTATAACAAATCATCTTGAGTTCGGATCTTCCTATTCCAAAGAATGCATCCTCCCATAATCATTTGTAATCGTGCAATTGAAATCATCCCTTTACATTTTCAAGTTTTTATCTTATTTAACATATCGATTACAAGTATAAAAGTTTTGTTCTTATTTTAGTAATTAATGTTGGAAGTTAATTAATCATAATAATCACCGGTTACTAAACCTTACATATTTTAGTGTACTAATTCACTAAAAACAATTAGGTTTCATGTGTAAACTAGATGATCTAAGCACATGAATTTCAAAATCACAATAAGAATTCACTCGAGTTCAAGGATAAATTAAAAATTTACATATAATGGCTAAATTGGACATTCCCAAATTGAAGATTCAATAGCTTGACATTAATAGAAGAGATATATAAACACAAAAGTGAGGCAATCATGTCCACGGTCACTAGTGATGGGATTTCATAGACCCTATTTTCAAGTTTAGGAAGCTATTAAATTTCCAAAGATATGATATTCAAGAGATCAAGAGATATCAATATAGATACACCTTGGAGTTGAAACATAAGATTAGGAGACAAAATATGACACAAAACCATGTCCATAAACATTACACACACAAGCTAGAGGAGAGAAGCAATGGGATCACTTGATTATACCTATTACATGATTTATATGGTCTATGTTCTTTGTACCTATAAATATCCAATATATTAATCTTTTGAATATGATTGTCTCTACGTTCATTTTTGTGGATCTTAGTTTGTGAACATGCTTGTGCTCTAATATAATTACAATATTGAAAATATTTTATCAAAACACAATAGCAAGATAATTAATAAAGTAGAGAAATTTGTCCATATTATTACCTATGGAAAAATATAAAACAAATCATGATATGTAGTAAATAATTTTGTCTTGCACAATTTGTATACATAGAAAGAATTTGCAATAACTAACATGAAAGAAGACAAGTATTTTACAATAAATTGAATACAAAGGTGTAAATAATGGGGCGGAGGGGGAGGGAATTAGTGAGTGGAGAAAAGATGATCCTTAGTCACTTACGCTTTTATTAGAACATGTGTTGAATTTTCAATATTACCTAAAATATGCATTTATTATTAATAAAGTGTTGTAGGTTTTATCAAAAAGGAAAGGAGGAAAAAGAGATAAAAGTATTAAGGAAACAAAATTACATTATAAAATTGAACATTAATATAAACGTTGTTATAAAAAGTCATGAAAGTAAGGATTAAACTCACATTTAAAATGAAATCAAGGAAGAAATAGGCATTAATTTGAAAACAAAATAGGAAAATGAAGATAAGATCAACTTAAAGCAAACCTGGAATGAAAGGAAAATGGCAAGGAGAAAATTAATGCAAAAAATGTAACACAAGAAATAGTAATTTGAAAAGAAATGAAATTTACGTAGAAAGCATTTACTAATAAAGCCACAATTTGGATCACAAAACATGAAGTAAGTAGAGAAACAAAGCCAACATGGATCAAATATATCAAAAATGTCTCAAGCAAAAAATAGGATAAGTTGCGTTAGACTATATTGGAAGAAGCAAATTGATAAGGATAGTAAACAATAAACAAAAATATGGAGAAAATTAGGAAACAAACATATATAATTAATGGATGAATATAACTAATAAAATAGTTAAAGTTTCAAAATAATCATAAGAATCATTAGGTAATTTATATCTAAATTAAAGGTTTTGAGGCACACGAAAATCAAGAGATGGTAAGTCATATGTTTCAAAAACATCTTCCTTGATGAAATCCTCTAGAAGGTATTCTTCATCATTATTAGTCTTCATGAGTGTCTACGAGTTTGGTTTTTTTATATTATATGCATTTTTGTGGGATATAATTATGTGTTTTTGTTGTATGCTCTCTTTTCTTATACCTACACATTGGTTTCTCGATTACTAACTATTTTTTTAATATTTCTTGTTGTTCTTTTTCCTATGCAAGCTCTTATATATTTTTATTATAATCACTATCTCTCTTGTCTAAATTGTATACATTAATGCATAATTAAAGAAGTATATTTCTAATGTATCCAAAGTCTCCCAAGTAGCATTGTATGAACCATTACTAAGTACAACATGAAATAAGATTTGAAGCTTGTTCAAACCAAATTGAATAGGAAATATAATACAACCATGGAAATCATTGCATACATCATCATAACCCTATATAAGTGACTCAATGTATACTAAATCTTCTATTCAAAAGTTAAGATCATAAGTATATTCATTATTACATAAATTTAGGCTTGAGCTATTGTATGATATTATTCCCTCTTTTTTTTTACTATGATATATATGAAAATATTATTAATGAAGGACCATTTTGTGAACTATCTCATGGTATGTTTACTTTCACCAAATACAATTTTAATAGAGGATTTTATTCTCTTGGTTGAGTCAATAAGACCAATAAAGTTACCAAATGGATGAGCTCCAAATTTAAATGGCACGTTGTTGCGATTCTCTTTTTCAACCATATGGAAATTTTATGTCATTTTGTTGGTTGTTGTAGTACGGAAGAGGATTAATAATACTCTTGAAGTGTTGATTTGAAGTATCCACTAATTCATTCAGTTTAGTATTGAATTCTAGTTGTATGTGATTACTTTAAAAGGTATTTAGATAGTACATGCTTCAAATCCATGCAATTTTATTTTGACATTTTTGGACTCAATGATAATTTTAATATATATTTGAATTGTAGTTTCTAGGAAAAGGTATTAATGGATCGTGTTTTCTTTGATAGGGCAAAGTGATCATGTTGCACTCAAACAATTTCATCTAGACTTGATGTGGGATCTCATTTATCCTATTGAATTTCTAAGCCCTATTTGTTGGGTCAATATGAATCTTATGATATGATTGTTATATAGCATTCATAAAAATATTGTAATCATTATTATGTGTAAAATTAATCTAATTACTTCTATTCTTAAATTTTTCCTTGTTTGGATTGGAAATTTATAAGCATTAAAAACATAATAATTTCATTGATATTTCAGAAATTTTTAATCCAATATTTTTATTATAAATTCTCTAATGAACAAATCTCATCAAAATAGTGATATATGTTGAACCCAACTTTTTCCATAGTGATTGAAAGATTTTTATTGATAAATATGATTTTGAGCTCATTATATAGTGGTTCATAACTCATTTTAATGTGCATTATCGTGTGAATGTCTTAAACATAACCATATATTGACTAATGGTCTCATTTAGTCCATGTTTTACTTGATCCAAATTAACAAATGTAGTTTAGATACAATTATTACTTTTAAAATAGGCCAAAATTAATCAACTAAAGTGATAAAAGAATGCATAGATCCAAATAAAAGAGTTTAAAACCAATCAAGAACATGATCTTTTATAATTCTAAGAAATATCTTATTCAATAACTTACATCATTATGAGAAAAATATAACTAAGAGGCATAATAGGCTCAAATATGATTAGAAGTGTCTTATTGTCTATTATATATTTGAAATTTTAAAGGTAAAAACCCTATTGGAAAAGGGTATGAAAGAAATTCATTTTAACCAAATGATTTAATAAAAAAATTGAAAACAATCGTCTTATTCAATCTATGTGATACTTGAGAAAGGATTTTAATCTTGTTTTGCATGTCATGAAGAGTATGCACCATGGTAGTTATTTCAAGATTTGGTGAAAAGGTAGTACAGTTCTACAAATAATTAGGTTAAGTTATAAGAGACAGGATAATGAAAATTGAAGGATTAACAATATTAGAAGATATTAGAAAAATGATTTAAGTAAGAGGATATTAATAATATTCATACTATTAGCAATAAAATTATTTTGAGGAATGTTGAAAATGAATAAAATTTGAGTAATTAGAGGAGTATTAGAAGTAATACCATGTTGATAAAATTAAGAAACTAGTGGAATATCACAGGTAAATAGATTTTGACAAATTTGAGAATGTTGATAAATAAGAGCATATGAGATATAAAAGGAAAATCGAAACATAGAATGTTTTTTTATTTGTGGAAGTAAGAGAATGTTGATAAATATAAGGAATATTTAAAGAAATTTAGCATCGAGAAACAAGAGGAAGGTTTGAAGCAATAACACACTAGAAAATAAGAATACTATTTAACACAACCAAATATTGAGAAACATTGGGCCTAGAAAATTTTGGGATATAACAACACCATATGAAAAATCATTCAAATCATCAACCAAACCCAAAATCTCTTTTGGCTGATTTAAGAGGTATTTCATAAATTGGACAATGAATTTATCTCATCTTTTTATTGTCCATAGAAATATTATTATCAACTTTTTTCGTAGATAACAAAGCGCATCCGGATGTGCATACGAGAGGTTGATAGGCATAAATAAAAATATGCTAATAGAATATATATTTGTTTCCATCACACATGCGCACACACGCGCACACACACACACACACACACACACACACACACACACACACACACACACACACGCACGCACGCACGCACGCACGCACGCGCACGCACGCACACACACACACACACACACACACGCACACGCACACGCACACGCACACGCACACGCACACGCGCGCGATCCATGATAGCATATAAACATAATTTACCATGATTATTACACAAATGTTGGGGTTAATGTGATTATAGAAGTAGCTCCCTATTACTTATATTGGAAATCATCTCTCCCTTAAGTTTGGATGCATTCTATAATGGAAAAAGGTGAGCAACACATGATTACCATTGTGATTGTCAAAAATTAAAGTTTGACTTTAAATTTGATTGTCATTTGACCGCCACATGATGTTTTTAATTCAAATTTGATATACATTTGACGATCTCTTAGATTTTTTCTTTTTTACTTGAGATATATATTAGTAAGTTAATTGAGGCCTTTTTTCTCCAACTAATATAACATTAATCGAATAATTCTTTTATATTACCATAACAAAGCTTACTTAAGGGCGGATATCAAAGGTAAGGCTAGGATTATTTTTGCTCGGTTGAGGACCGGGTCACATCATCTTCATTTGTGAAACTTGGGAAGATTGACTATTCCCAAAGAAGAGTGGGAAAGGAGAACTTGTCTTTTCTGCGCATACAAGGGTTGTTGAAACAGAATGGCACTTCATCATGGAATGCTCAGCATATGATGACATCCACTTCCAGTATGAAAATTACTTACAAGTGGACAACCTAGATGAGTTATTTGAGGAAGCAAAGCTTCAAAGGATTGTTGGTTTTGTGCTCAAGATTCATAGAAGAGTGAGAGGATTTGAAAAGAACTTGGTTTCAGAAACTTAATGTTTCTACTTTTTTTTTTTGGTCCCTTTGACTCTTCAGTCATGTGGATGTCATTAAAATATTTCATTTCATTTCATATTAAAGAGCAATTACAAAATCTATTAGTTTATAACAACAATAATTTAACATTTTTTAAAATATAAATAATATTGATATTGGTATCATTAATATCTAATTGTCAAGTAAAAGTAAAACAATATTTAAAAAATTATAAAGAATTGGATAGTATAAAGATACAATTTCTAGTATGTTGTTTTGTTTTCAATTTGAACATACAACCTTTGGTGGAGGATATCACATTTTCTCATATGCATGAAAAATAAATAGTTTGTTACATTTGATTTCATATGTGTTTGGAGGCAGATTTTGATGAATATACGGATCTATTTCAAAATGTTTCAAAGGAATTGTTAAGTGTATTATCATATAAATCATAGTTTAAAGTGAAGTATCTAAATGAAGTTATCGGGGTCCATGTCATTGTTGTGCATTTTGGTATTTTGATTATAGTATATTCATATTGTCAAAATTCTAGGATAAATACTCAAACTGTTTATAAAAGGATCAATGTACATTCCATTTGTTTTTAATCATATTATTAACAATGGAATCATGTATTAAAGGTAAATTTTGTTAGTAAAAAGAAATGTTGGGTTGTATTTTATATGTGAAAAATTAGAGCTTTATGATCAAATATAATTGTTATTATCATTATTATTGTATTTTAAGGTAGGTAGAAAGCATATACCAACAAAGGAAATTATATAACATGAAATATATATATATATATAAAGAATTTATATATATAATATAAAAAGATCTATATATCAAGTATTGTTTGAGATCACCCTTGCAGAGACTATAAATCTTGATCTAAGAATTGAAATAGCTTCATTTGTTTTTGATGGAAATTTCTTAGAAATATCTATGCTACCGTAAGTTGTACTATCTTCTTAGGGAATTTTTGACAAGTTTTGGAGGCCAAAATCAACCTTTTTCAAAATTTAAAAAAATCAAAATACCATATATTTGTAACTATGAGTCAACCTAAGTTGAAACTCAAGTAATATGTATTAAATTAGGAACGTGGATAATGTATGCAAGTTTTTTGGATCAGAAATTTAAAATTAGAAACTTGCTAAAAATAACTATTACTAAAAATAGTATGTCTAGTCAACTTTAGATTAGAAGTCAAGTTTAATTAGATGTCTAGTCCAAGTCGAATAAAAAGAAGTTCTTGTGTGATTCAAAGGTAAGGAAATTAGAAGAATTACAAATTTTATGTGGGAATTTCATTTTTCCTATTATATATTTTTGTTGTTTTTTGTTGCCTCATCATTTATAATTAAGATTATCCTTATTAATACCACAAAAGAGCTCGTTTTTGTACAATATTTCTTCTTGGCCACCAAATATATACTTTCTACTTTAAATGAGCATTGATAATATATTTTTGATAATTCCCCTCCATTTATGACCTATGGTCTAGAAATACTTAGCTAGTACCTTGATTACACAAGAAATGAAAATAATTACAACATCAAATCTCTTACCGACCATTATTTTTGAAAGAAATATACAACTTAAATAATGGTCATCACCCTTGAACAACATGTATGGCCTATTTTTCTAAGGCATGACTCCTAATAATTATGCATATTACACTTAATATAAGGCTAGACTTTTATTTAAGGCAAGAGAGAAATGGAATCGCAACAATAATCTTAAACTTTGAGGAGATAAAACAATCAACTAATAAATTTTTTATCAAATCTCATATTTAAATGGCTAATATAATCAATTTATAAATATGAAAGTTTTTATTACACTCTTTTCACTTCCATACCCATTCTATAGGTTTGTATGTTTGTAGATTGTGTTTGCATGTTAGAAATGTTGTAGTTTTACAATTTTTGAAACACTCTTATTATCTTGGAAAATAATAATATAGAAATATTTATAACTTGTACCCATAATTATACCCATCTCTATCATCTTCCGTGTGAAGGAATTCTTTGAAAGTTCATAATTTGACATTTTTAATATTTTCATATTATAACTCGATATTTAAATTGTAAGAAAAACAAAAATATATATTCATACAAAGACTAAGACAAATAGAAAAATCATCTCCAAGAATTATAACTATTAAAGGCCCATTGGCCAATTATATGCTTACTCAAATATTCTTATCCATATTATAAGGAGCATAATGAATTCTAGCATTGTCTCAAGAGCATGCAAATATCCTTCATGATCAAAATATTCTTCTTCACTTTCATCCACAAAAACATAATGATACCAATTGACATTGTCAATGTGATCATCAATGAAATTTAAAGAAGAAGCAATATTTCGCACAAATACATCATGCAAATTTGCATAATCTTTTTATTAAAAACAATGCATTATTAGATGTATTTCTAGGTTCTATTTTACGTATCCAAATTTAATATAGAATTAACCAATGAATTTCAAAAAAAAATTATGGCTTCTTTATTAAGTTGGTGATTATTCTAATTATAATCTCAAATATAATTAATTTAAGTAGTTCAAATTAGAATCAAATATGAAACATGTTTACATAACATAAAACAAACAAAATAAGGTTTTAAAAAGACCTAGGATTCAAAATCAAACACAATATAGATCTACGAAGACAATTTAAAGGAAATAAACTCTAAATGGAATATACTTCACCTTAAAAGGTGAAAGCCTAACGAACATGCATAAAGGTAATTCACAAAATATACATAAGAAATATGTATAAAGTTAATTCACAAAATATACTATAATAAATACACTATTTTATTAAATATTATAATATAAGTAAAAATAAAACATTAATGTTTAACTAATCAATTAAATTAGCTAGAAGGAAAATACATTGGATTGATGAAATGCATTTTGAATATATTGGTGTCAAAGATCTATTGTTTAAATCTAAACCTGAAATGCAATGTCATATTTATCAAACACCTCACCCAAAAATCTAGATATGATATAACCTAATGTTAGCACCTTCCTCGGTGCTCCTAATAGACCTTGTTGGGAAATGACCACCCCCTATACTATTGGCAAATGATAGAAAGTTAAAAATTGATTTGAGGACTTTGTTCTCTTACTTCTATTCTTTAGTTTTGTTTCTTCTTGTTGTGACTTGTTATACATAAAAATGGATAAGTATTGGAGACTCGTGTTAGGGTTAGTGGATTTTGTGAACTAACTAGCTATATTATTGTAAGGACCCTCAATGAAAGAAGGTGTTGAATAAATATAATTTGCATATTAGGAATTACATAAATGGAAATGAATTCAATTAGGGTTATATTGACAGTAATTGACACGTAATGAGATAATAGCTCAAAAATGACAAATGCTCTAGAATTGATTGTTTGATTGCTCTTATGTCTACTTATAATTTTTTAATGTGTATTGTTCTTGTAAATGAACTATATGTGTATTTATAAACAATTGAATTTTCAAATTATTACTACCTTAACCTTTAACAATTAAACACAAAAAAATAGACAAAAATAAGTGTACGGGTGCACCTTAACTTATTAGACATTTAATAAAGATCTATAAAAAAGGGTCAAGAAAGTAAGTGGTGCTCTTGATAATTAGAATTGTAAGCATTGAGAGAACTACTTTAGATGAGTAAGAAACACAAAAAAATAAAATTATAATGCTTGTTGAAATAAGAAGAATCATTTTGGGGAGTATCAAACATTGACAAGCACGCTTATAATATTTAATTTAAACCAAAAAATTAATAAATATATAAACACATGTACATGAATGAAAATTAAATAAATTCCAAAGGGCCATTTTTAGACATCTAGATTTATAATAAATTCTATATTAAAATATCAAATCTATTGAACTTTTCATATAAAAATTTCAAGGTTGCGGGACATAAAATGTTTTTTTATATCTTGAAATAAAAATAACTATTTGTAAATATAAATCTATTTTTTAAATTGTAAAATACATTTTTATTAATAAAGAAAGTACCAAAAAAGTCACACCTTGAAATAAGATCAAATCGAGTCAAAAAGACCTTGAAAAAGAAGCCACCCCACCTCAAAAATATAAAAAACAAAAACTGAAATACATAATAAAAATGTTGTTTTTAATAATAATAAAATTATATAAATAGTCAATAAACTTCAACCTCATAAACAAAATAAAATATTAAAAATGAGATGAAATACTACATCAAACAAGTAAAGTGTAACATAATATCCAATATTTTATTGGACTAAGAAGACTTTTAATACGTGAAACCCAATAAAATAGGTAAACAATAAATTTAATGTGGCTCATTTCGAGAGTGTATGAATTTTTAATTTTTATTCCTAATATTTTAATTAATAATCACAATTTAAAAACTCACCTTATAAAGGTAATTAATTTTTAATAAAATAGGACACCGTACACTTTATATAGTTTCCCGTATAATATTTGATTTGGATTTGGTTTCATTTTCCCGGGATTGTCGAGCCGAAAGATTAAATTCGATTAAAGAGTTATATTATATTAAACCCCAAATAAGATTTTATATGCTTTCAATCTTGCCATTTTAAAAATAAAGGATATACATTTTCCCACATCAATGTGGGATAAACACGTTGTTAAGTAGATCACTCGGAGCAGGTTCACTTTTTGTCTCGGAATGATGCTCACGTGGTGAAGAGAATATGGGCATGATTTTCAATGGGTAAAGAGCAAAGTTTTTATAGTGTTTATTTATTTTAAAACAGATCACTCTCACCATGGAAAGTTCCATAGAGGGTTATATGTTTCGCTAACATATTAGAGAGAGACATATTTATTCAAAGGCACTCAACAATAGGTCCACATTGAGGGGAAATAAATCTAGAAAAATCAAGGGAAAGAATAAAAGTTTGACCAAGTTTTGGCACTTCTGATATGATCAATATTGTAGCAGTATAATTTTGGTAATTATTTAAAATTGTGAAATTAATTTGATAATCATGTCTTTCTACTCTTAGAATCCAAAAATCTTGTGTACCATTTTATAATTTGCTTCATGTCACTAGAAAATAATCGTCCTTCCTTGGAACCCTAACAAATCTATAACACCAAGTATAAAACTATTAAAGCTATAAGGATTTAATATGGATCTATATTATCCCTCCATTATTACTAGGTCTCTAAGAAATTGAACAATTTGGCAATCATCATACAAGTGTAATATAGTTTGGCAAGTAGTCCAATGTAATGCAAGTGTCATATCCCTTATCTTTTCGATGAATACAAGTAATACAATGCTAGATTCTCTTCTCTAAATGCTTGTATTATTTTTAGCATGAGGGTGCTTCAAAATTAAATAAGTTCATTGCTTTTATAACTTCAATGAAAATTCATTCATGAGCATTCGTTTATTGCCCTTCTACCTCTTAAATGCATCGATGCACCTATGTATTTATTGACTTTTTAAATTTAAGTTAGGGCCCTATTGGCAAGTATGTTAATACATAATGGGCAAGAATGTTCAACAAATATGGCCCACAAAGCTTGCGTAACACCTTAATCAAAGGTCAAAACACGGGGCCCACAAAAAGGGCACCAAAATTGTAGTGGTATGTTTTTGTTGACCATAATTGTATTATTATTGTTCTACGAGAGAAGCATAAAAACATGTGGAGAGAGAATTAGCTTGTCTCATACCATAATTGGGTGTTTAAAATAGTTTTATGAGGCTAATTATTTATAGGAACATTGGAAGAAGATTGAGCAAGGAATTGTTACATTTCACTACCTATATTTCTTTAGATAAAAGGTGAAAGCGCATTTGAGTGGACAATAAGGGTTACATCTTGTAGGCATAAGGTTCGGGCACATGACTACTTATTTGTTATAGTTTCGTATAATTCTAATGTGTGTGTGTACATATACATACATACATACATACATACATACATACATAGTGTGTGTGTTTATCGATTATTGGTCTAGAATATGTTCTTATTGGTAGGGGTTTCATGTTTTTGGTCATCTTATGACATTTGTTTCCCTTATCTCTTCTATTTTTCGCTTTTGTCTCTCTTCCTCATTTTTTCTCTCTCCTTTACTTTTTAATCTCTCCTCCCTATTTTCCTACCTTTTGGATGTTTATAAAAATTATATTGTGTTGTTGTAGAATCCTATTTTGTGTGGTCCTTTAAACCCTATTATGAGTCACATAACGTATTGGCCCTTTTGTCATCTTTTCACCATGTTGTATGTTGACATGTGTGTCATCAAGGTCCTAATTTGAATTCAAAATTCAATGAATACATACGTGAAAATGTCGGTGCATTTAGGACAAGTTGTGAAAGAAACACATTATCAATTTAAGTGATAGAGAAGAATCATTGTGCCAAAATAAATTATAAGCATGTAAGGAAGAGTATCTATGGGTCACTATTTGAGTTAATTAGGTCATTGAAAGTTATAAGAGTTTGGTACTTACATTACATTTGTTGCTTAATGAATTATTACACCAGAGGTGTCCTTTTTGAGAGAAACCTGCTGAAAACATCTATTTTCAAATTATGCATTTTCGGTTGAATCTTTCTTTGCAACGCATTCTCGACAACACCATATTTCCAACAATAATACAAAATCTCTTTGGAATGGGACATGCAGAGAATGTAAGCCGAGACAAAAATTCTTCCTGAATCGCCAAAAACTACATTAAAAATAAAAACCATGGGTTTACAATCACACAGCAACTCTAGGCATCAATAGAGAAAATGATATCTTATGTTCTCTGCCTCTATAATTTTATGATGAGATATGTGTTTAGGTGTGTCTTTTTGTTGGGTGAAATGTGAAAATATTTCTATGAATGAGCGTGCGGGAAGTTGCACAATACCCAATATATTTATCTCCCCATTATACCCTCGGGACTCTTCTATTGATTTGTTATTGTTAAATAATATTTCATCCTCCTTTAATTTGTGTGTGGTGTATTTGTGCAATATGCATATATTTGTATTGTACGTGCATTTTGGGCTTCATGTTGACTTACATATAGAGCAAGCAAAGATGTTGATGAGGTGAAAAAATAAAGGTTAACGTCGACGTGGAATTTTATAAAGGTGTATTAAATTCTTTCTTCATCGTACTACTAAGGATTGAGGGGTATCTACTTTAGTGTTATGGATTGAGGGTATTTTGCTTAATTTTTCAAGGGCAAAATTTCTAGGCTCATCCAATTTGCACGGGGTATGACTTTAGTCTCATCCATTTTTGGTATCTCTTGGGATTCATACTTTAGTGGGTTGTTAGCAACACATTTTATACCATCATCCTCCCCATTGGACTACAACCCATTTGCAAACCATAATTTTGAATTTATTACCTTTAAATCAATTTTTTATGTTAATAATGTAGTATAAAATTTATAAAATAGTTAAATAACTTGAAACCATAATGACATTAGTTAGAGTGTTCAAATGTATGGAATCATAATAAGAAAGATACATTTTCATATACTTTCGAGAAAATGTAATTGCAGTGTAAACTGGACTTCCCAACCTTCATCAACATCCTCCCAACATTTGCTAAAATGGGAGATGTAGAACATGGGATAGACATCCCTTCCGACAGGATTTCTTTTCTAATAGAAATATCTCTCATTGATGGCCCTACAATGATTACAAAGGACATGTGTTTTTGTGTGTGTGTGTGTGTGCATGCGCGCATGTCTATGTATATCTATGTGTGTGTATATGTATGTATGTATGTATACATACATACATATTGACATTATTTTACTTGAATGAAACTAGTAGGGATCCATTTTCATAAGTTTTCCTTCCCTAGAATACTCTCAGACTATCACGAAATATGAGTGTTAGTGCAAAATTACAGCACCCTCTAAATGCTTGCAAGTGAGTTGTCTGGGTGATTAGTGCAATTTGCTAACATGGGATTGTCCCAAGGTGTGGGACCCTTGCGAATGAGGAAAACCTCCGAGAAAAGGTTGGTTCCTCTATCTATTCATAATGCTAAAACTACTCCTAGAAGTGGAAATGTAACTATTCTAACACTAACCTAGAATTCCAAGGGACCAAGGAAGAGAAAGATGCATAAAATGAAAGTCCTAAACTAAGGGAGGCGATAGCACCAAGAACAAGGAGTGGAGATATTCTAAGTGAGTGAAAATGGGGAGCAAACAGAGTGGGAAAGGGAAGACAAAAGCACCACGATCGAAACCAAATTTACATCTCCATCTTCATGGGGCACAACAAGTTTGGGTCCTATAAAAATGGGTAAAACATGCACAATATACCTGCAAATATAATAGAAGGTGAAGAATGCAATACAACTCGAGCTAGGGCAAGAAAATCCACAAAACACCATTTTTATTGCTTAAAATGATGCACAATCTATTACAGAGTAGATATAAGGAAAAATCTTTTACAAAGTGCCCAAATTTGAAGCTTGCGGCTCATAATTGTACTAGAAATTTTTTTGGTAGAGTTCCTTTACATTACAGAATGTCTCCCCTCAAAATGAGGTGAATTTTACAATATATAGATGAAGATCCTCGAAATTGCCTCACCAACTAACAAATTTCATTAAAGAGGTATGGGAGGCCATACAAATTGGTACTTTGCTTGCACAAGTAGTCATGGGCATCATACCTCATTAAACTGGTAGTTGAACAAATTTTGTATTGCTTCCATTAATGTCTGGTTCGTTCCTGCATTCATCCAATCGCATGTAATTTTATTCTTAGGACAGTAGCAATTTATTCTCCTCATGGCTAGTTAATTATTTCTAGTGTCAACCAGGAGTAAGTTTTCTCCTGTCGGCTAGTCACATTCCTTTCATTAGTTACTCTGTTATCGACTAGTTGCATAATTACAACTAGTTGGTAGTAATTCCCACATTCGCTAATAACGCCTTGTTTCATGATGGCGCGAACATTTCCTTTTCCGCTACCACGGTCGGTAGTGCAAAATCTATTGTCGGCCAATAGTGTCCGTAAAAATACTATCAATACCCTTGTTATTTCTCAACTACTTCTCCTTATTGCCTTCGTGTAACCGTCCGATAGCACCAAAATTTCTACCGCCAATTAACATTCTGTGACACTGCTCGTTCTGTTGCCCGTCATCGACCCATACTCTTGGTTGGTAGCATCCATACATGCTACCGGCCAAGTATCATTATGAGTGATAATGGCGGGATTTAAAACCGAAACTCGCATAACTCTCCGAGTTCACCAAAAACAACTCACCCATCAAACCGACTCGGCCCTTCCCCATGACTTGTCATCTCACCGCGCATTAAGACCAACTCAACCGAGCCAACCAACAAGCTACTCTATAAATTACATAACATTTCACCCATCGACAACGTCCAAACACATTAAGTTGTCCATTTTGTAGGGGAACAAAAAATGGATAACAATTGGTGACTTGCGAGGTGATCTTCCTGCTAGATCTGAAAGACCATTGACTTTGGAGGATCCATTGGGCATGGAGTCATTCTGATTGTTGAAACTAGTCTGACACTTGAGAATTCACCCCTTAAACCTCTTAAACAATACTTGAGTCTGTCATTTCTTAAAACCATGGGTTAGAGGTGATTGTTCTATTTCTAGACCCTTTAACTGGAAAGTGCAACATAAACAAAGAAAAACTATATACAAACAACAAAGTCATACACATCCCAAATGGAACATGCAAAGAGTGCACAAGCACTTATTACAAAAGCATCCCTACACTACCAATAGAGCAATGTGCCACAAGTACTTGGAGGAATTATAAATCCTAAACTAATATGTATAGAAATGAGATTTAACTTTAGTAATAATGCTTTTGGTATATTCCATTAACTAGAATATGTAGTTCTTCTCCATCCAGCTTTGATAGCTGAAAATCATTTTACACCCCATGATCATGTAAGGACCACTCCATATAGCATAAAATTTGGAATGCTTACCTAGTTTTTCCCTATCAACATCCCACTTTAGTACCAAATCTCCTTCTTGGAAGGTTTTGTTTTTGGCCTTCTTGTCAAAGCACCTTTTGATCAAAGCTTGATCCTTCTCCATGATTTACACCACTTGGTCTCTCAGCTCCTCCAACTCCATGAGCTCTGCATATCTAGCTTCCATGGGCCCAAACTCAGATAGTTCCAGTTGTTTAAGAAGTTCCAGTGCTAGTAACTCAAGAGATATGGGAAACCTTGCTTCCCTTCCATAGACTAACCTATAAGGAGAGTACCTGTTGACCTTTTATGTTTTTTTCTATACATTTTTTCCAATTTTAATCATTTTTTAAAGTTTTTTTAACGTTATTTATTTAATAGTCATTATGTTTTATATATTTTATTGTTATGGCTTTTATATTGACGTTAGTTTGAGTTTTTAAAAATTTAAAGAAAAAAATTTCTTCATGAGATGATGAAATTATTGCTCTTAAATGTTAACTTGAATGTCAAAATAAGATTATTAATGCATTACAAAACTCTTTTGATATGAAGTTAGTGGATTGCATCTTTAGAAAAACATGTTTCTAATGTTGATATTGATAGCAATATTTCTTCTCCTTCAAATAATGAATGCTTATCTATGCAAAATCATATTTCTAACCCTAGTTTAAAAATAATGAAATTGATGGGTTATAATGGAGGTGGTCTTGGTAAAGATGAAAATGACATTGTTGAGCCCATTTTGTTTAAATCTAATGCAAATTTTGCAGGACTTGATTTTAATGCCTCTAATGGAAATTTGAAGTTATGTTATGCCCCTTTGAAGAATATTTCATAATAGTGTTTTTCAATCTCATAAGACTTCTTTTGATTATAATATTTTCCATGCTCATATTACGGTTAACAATAATTAAATTTGTGAGCATTGTGGTAAACACATGCATCGTATTTCTAAACGTTGGAAATTGCATCCATGCAAATCTTGTGGTAAATCAACTCATGACATTCTACATTGTGAAAAACCACTAAATCACCTCATTCAAATGTTAAACCAATTTGGATCCCTAAAGTTATGGTATCTTCTCAAGACTTTGATGTGTCTTCTTTTGATAATTCCTCAATTACTTCAAGTAGGATATCTTTTGAGGAAAGTGAAACATCTTATTTGTCTCCCTTTTGATAAGTTTAAAACTCAAGTTTTTAATTTTATTTTATATTCCTTGCTTTTGTGCTTACTTCTTCTTGTAAGTTGTCAAAGATATATGTTTTTAAGAGCTAATTATTTTTTGACTAACTTGCTTTTTTATGCAGGATTCAACATTTTGTTATGGAAGTTGTCTTTTGATTATTTTATTTTGTATAAGATCTAGCTTTTTTACATTAATATAGACCATGTTTTCTTAACATGAAGATTAGTGTAAGCTTCTATTTTCTAGGTATAGTGAATCCTTTTTTCCATTTCCTTGTTTGTTGGTGAACACAAAGTTAAGTCCTATCCCAAGCCTTCTCTCGGTGTTCTCCCAACACCTATCCTAGACTTGAATTTGTGTTCACAAGCACATTCAAAATCCTTGTCCTTGGCCTGTTTGGCCAAGTTTCTTCATGGTTATGAATCCTTCCTTTTCACCCTATTATTGTTGTTGTTCCCTTTATTTATAGTGAACTCATCTTTGTCATATAGTTATGCCTTCCGACTTCTCTCTATGATGACTCCTTCCTCATGTTCAAATTCAAATTTGAAATTTGAGTTCATTAAGGCTCCAAGTTATTTTTGCTACTTAGTTGTCTGCATTGCCACATCCACTTAGTCGTTGACTCGTTGGTCTTTTCGACTAATAGGTCTCTCACAATTATTGGAACAATCAATTCTCGAATTGTCCATAATTTCTACCAACTACCAGTTATGTCAAGCACTCTTTTCTCACACTCTCGGTCGCGCTTTTGTCTCCTTCTACCACACACTCATGTACTCGAGTTATGCCTTCAAAACCTCCTACACACCGTCTGGGGTGTAATGTGATTTCTTCGATCCTTCGCGTGCCTCCTTGGTAGTTTGTTTATTACACAATCCTTATTTTAGGCCTTTGTGTCTTCCACATACTTATTATTGTGTATAAATCCTTCACAATTCCCATAAGTCTCTAGAGTCTATCAAGTTGAGTCAAAACTCCATGGTACTATAAAAATCCTATGCACACCACTACACATTATTCTTTCACAATTGCTCTTCTTCATAAGCCTTCTACACACTACTTGCACACCAACATCTTCTATGCACTCGACGCACTGCAATCCTTTCTAATAACTACTATGCAAAGTTCTTCTAGATTTTTGTGCAATCACCACTTGACTCGCAACACTTCCTCTCCTTGCCTACACGCTTCTCCGACCTTGTGTACACCCATTCTTTACCAAAATTGTGCAGGATTTCCCGAACCGAGATGATCATGCTTTAATGTAACATGATTACTTCAACACCAACATGAGGATTTTATACTTCAATACCATTGTTTAAATACTCTCTCTCTCTCTCTCTCTCTCTCTCTCTCTCTCTCTCTCTCTCTCTCTCTCTCTCTCTCTCTCTCTCTCTCTCTCTCTCTCTCTCTCTCTCTCTCTCTCTCTCTCTCTCTCTCTCTCTCTCTCTCTCTCTCTCTCTCTCTCTCTCTCTCTCTCTCTCTCTCTCTCTCTCTCTCTCTCTCTCTCTCTCTCTCTCTCTCTCTCTCTCTCTCTCTCTCTCTCTCTCTCTCTCTCTCTCTCTCTCTCTCTCTCTCTCTCTCTCTCTCTCTCTCTCTCTCTCTCTCTCTCTCTCTCTCTCTCTCTCTCTCTCTCTCTCTCTCTCTCTCTCTCTCTCTCTCTCTCTCTCTCTCTCTCTCTCTCTCTCTCTCTCTCTCTCTCTCTCTCTCTCTCTCTCTCTCTCTCTCTCTCTCTCTCTCTCTCTCTCTCTCTCTCTCTCTCTCTCTCTCTCTCTCTCTCTCTCTCTCTCTCTCTCTCTCTCTCTCTCTCTCTCTCTCTCTCTATATATATATATATATATATAGTGATTATCGTGGTGTTAAAGGAAATTCTAAAAACATGTCTATCACATTGAAAACAAATGATTGAAGATTTAATTGATATGGGTAAAATACAAGTGGATGGCAAACATACAAGCTCAAATGTAACAATAAAAATGTAGACACTTGATAGTGATGCAAGGCATGTGGAAATACAACTTTACCACCCTTTTGGACATTTGGACCCCTAACTTGCATAGTAGGATCATTTTTGCTTACTTCCCCCTTGATCAATCTTACACAACATACACCAACACCAATTTCTCATGTATCCTCTTTTTATCATAAACATCCATTGTATCTCTAAAGGATTATCCATTTATATTTCTAATATTTTGATTCCTAATTACCATTGATGAACCCAGTTTACCACTACATGAAATGAGTGACCAAGTAAAAATGGTGATAATGGTAATGACTATTATCGGCGTCCATTTCTAGTCACATTTTGTTTCGATTCTCTTTTCTATTTGGTCATATTGTTAATCTCTCTTCACTTGTTTCGAGTTGAATTGGATGGAAAATTATCATAGAAAAACCCATATAAACAAACTCCTAAAGATCATTTAGAACATCCTACTACAAAACATGTACTACAGTCCTTTATAACATTTATTCATAAGGAGTTGAAAAATTACAAGAATAATTTAGGACCTAATCTATAAGTGGAGAAAGGTGTCTAAGAGTCCAAAGATGTGTTATGTATAGAACTCAAAGATTCCTAGTGAGAAAAATTGAGTAACAAGTGCGCCCTAAGGCTATGGAGTATTGAATTGAACAAAATGTGTGTACGATTAAGTCAATTAACTATATAAATGAAAATAACTTGGGATAAATTCCTCATGATTATTTCCAAGTGCCTTTGTTCCAAACTTGAGGTACTAGCTAGTGTCTTGAAAAACTAAAGTCCCGATAGGTCGGGTTGAGAAAAAAATGCTTTTCAACTATGGCGCAAAACGGGAGTCACTTTTATAGGGTTTCTCTTTTCTAATAGCCTTTTCGGGATCTATGTGGGAATTTTTGTTATATTCTCTCTTAGGGTTTCTCGCCTCTCGGGTGTCCCCTATATAATATACTCGCCATCTTCAAACATGGTTGTTTCAACTGTGGCAGGAGATAGTGGAGTGAGCAATGGCACCACCAACGAAGCGACCCAGGAAATTCATCCCGAAGGTCTTTCACGAGGTAATATTTCTCCTCTTGATGTAGTTCTGCCCATTCCTAAATTTAATGTTGCTTGTCAATGGTTAGAGCAGTTTTACCTCATTGGCTATTTTGTGGGTCGAATCCCCTCTGAAAGCATGTTCAAATCCTGGGTTAACACAGTCTAGAATCCTCATGGAGTCTACCTGGATAGCATTCAAAACATGACCAAGGGTTTCTTTCTTTTTCATTTCTCTGACCCTGCTAATGCGCCCAATATTCTAGCTAAGCAAGCCACTTGGTATGTCCGCAACTCGTTGCTTGTGTTAACACCCTGCACAAGGACTTTGTGGTTTGAATATACCGCCCTTAAAGTTCTGTTGGGGTTGAATTTCCTGTTCTTCCTCTACCATGCGTTCCTTTTTGCCACAAATTACCGCCTCGCTTGGGCGGGTAGTTTTCTGGAAGCCGATAAGTTTTACCATGCTCGTCCATAGAAGCGAGTATGCGTTGAGATTGATCTCTCGCAGGATCTCAAATAATTTGTGGATATTCAAATGGGTGATAAATGTTATTCCTAGCGGGTCATGTATATCAATCTACCCAACACTTGCTTCCGTTGCCAAGCGTCTGATCACAAGATCAAGGATTGTCCGCTTTATGTACCCCGTAACCGCCCTGTGGCCAAAACAACTCCCGAGCCAGTCAAACCCCAACAAGAGGAAGGTTGGCAAGTTTTCGGGGCTGACAAAACAAGAACAAATCCTAGTAATCCAAAGCCTCTGGCTCCCATGGCCATCACGAACCAACTGTTAAGGAACAATCTCTCAATATCTAGGTTAAGGATCCTACAGCCGCTACTAAAGAACCAACTGTTGTTGCCATCTCGGTTACTCCATTGCCAAAGTATTCCAACATGCCCCTTACGGCGTCGGTTCTCATGGACCAGAAAAATTATGTTTCTCATGTCCCCATCCCGCATTTAGTTCCATTGTTGTTGCCAAGCAACTCACAAGGGTCGTCCAAACGACCCCAAAGTCCTTCCCACATCTCTCGGGACCATAGCCCAACACGCAGTGTGGATTCCACCAAAGTGGAATACAACATTGAGTATGACGATTGGAAAAAAGTTAATCTGTAGGATTTTTGCAGCATAATGCTGCTCGTTTCTTACACAATCAATATGATGCCCTTGATGGCTTGGAGGATGGGGATATGGCTCTGGACCAACGTTTCCCATGAATTTTTTATCTTGGAATGTTAGGGGTCTTACAAACTCTTGTCATAAATATGTGGTGCATGAAACTCGACAACGATGTGCAAATTTGGACATTTTGTTTTTGCAGAAGTAAAAATTATAGGTTTTCAGTTACAGATGGTATGCAAATCCATCTGGCCTGACAACTTGGCTTTCTGTAGCAATCATGAAGCAGGGCGTGGGGGATTAATTTTTCTTTTTCTCCCAAATGGCGGCCCTTATTAATTGACCATGGAATTGACCCCACCAACCATGTCATATGGGTCCTCTTTAATATTGATGGCCACCCTTTTGGGCTCATAAATATTTATGTCTCAAATGATACAGCCGAAAGGGTCGATCAGTAGTGGTGGATAGCCAATTCCATTCTTAATGCCTACTAGGTAATAAGTGGAGATTTTAATATGGTTGAATCCCCTAATGATAAATGTGGCCACTTGCCTATGAGGTGGACACCTAGTGAAAGGGAAGTGTGGTACTTCATGTGAAATAAATTCAGATTTTTTTATCCTAATGCATCTCGCTTTCCCACCTCTGCAACTTGGTACACGTGGACCAATCTTCGTGGAGGGATAGATCACATTCTTAAACAGCTTGACAGGGCCATGTTGTCAGCTCAAAATTTCTTTGAGTTCAATAACATTTATTCTATGCTAGTGGAGGTCATGCCTGAATTTTTCCTTTCGGACCACTCTCCTATATGATTTCGTATATGTTGGCATGATGCACGCCCTTTTTCATAAAGGCCAATTCTTTCTTAATATTTCCTTGATGTAACATGGCCCCACTATCAATCATATCAAACGGGTTTGGAATTTAGCTCCATGACCCAATCACTGTCAGCAATTTCATCCACCTATGCAAGCCAGCTGGATACAATGGTGGGAAGATGCGTTGACTCGGACTACCATATTTCTTAGAATCTATGGCTAACAACTGGCAAAAATTTGGCACCACTCATACACCGCTAACACCTCGGCTCTTGGTTAGTGAGTGACAATGGCGCTTCAAGTCGATCCCTTCTCTCGACACTTTCAGAATCGCAAGTTACAACGCTCCAACATCAAATCCAAATTATGGATAACTATAATGCCGAGGTGCTTAGATACGGGCTTGGATGCATTGGCTCAAGATTGGAGATCGGGTTTCGAAAGAATTCTTTCTTTCTCTTCGAGCTAGAAATCCTTCTCAACAGATCCGAGCTATCATGGACAACAGAGCTCGATTACTGACCCACAACTTATGTTGCAAGCCTTTGTGCGCCATTACAAGCTTGTCTTTCAAGCTCAGCCACCCTCTCTGCACTCATCGAGCTACTCTTGACCATTTTTTGGGTGTTGTGTTGCACAAGCTTTTAGAGGCTTAGAAGGTGATCTGTGAAAGAATGCTCACCATTGAAGACCTCCATGAAGCCACTCTGCAAATGGCTAATGATAAAGCATCGAGCTACGATGGATTCCCTTTCAAATTTTATAAAGATCTTTGGGATTCTGTCAGAGCAAGACCTTTTTTAGGTCTATCTTGAAGGATTTCAAAACCAATCCCTAGGGCCACGCATTAATAAGGGAAACATTAAATTTATCCCTAAGCAAGGAGATCCCAAGAAAATCACTTGTTGGCGGTCGATTACGTTGTTGAATGTCTCCTACAAAATCATTGCCAAAGCATTAGCTCTGTGATTACGCAATCTTCTACCTGTTATTATTTAGCCAGAGCAAACAGGCTTCATATAGGGATGTTTCATCTTAGATAACATCATCGTGGTGTGGGAAGGCATGGAATGGGCTCACAGATCTCATCAGGCCGTCATGTTTATCAAGATTGACTTTGAGAAGGCTTATGATCGGATTGAATGGCCATTCATTCTCGCCATGCTTCAGGCCCTTAGCTTTGGACCCATTTTTATTCAATCCATCAATATGCTTTTTGCAGATGCCTCTACTCAAATTTCTATTAATGGCCTCAGCTCGGAGCCTTTTGGGCTTTTCCGGTCTATTAAACAAGGTTGTCCTCTTTCCCCTGCACTGTATGTGCTGACAGCTGAAGGCTTTGGTTATCTCTTAGCTCATGCCAAAGTGCAAGGTCTTGTTCATGGAATCGTGTTGCCTAATGATCCCAATTCACAACTTCTCAATGGCCATTTTGTGGACGATTCATTCCTTACGCTTATTGAGGATGAGACCAACATTAGCAATGCTATGCAATGTTTGGATACTTTCTACCTAGCTTCTGGCTCATCCATTCAATGGCAAAAACCCAATGTTACCGACAATCTTTCCTTCCCACACCTGACTAGCTTGCCACCTTTGATTGGAAAATTCTACAACATGGTGAGATTTTCAAATTTTTAGGTATTCCTTTTGCTTTTCAAGCCTCCCCAACTGAACTATGGCATTATGTCATTCAACAAGCGGATGAAAAAATTGGAATATTGGATCACTAGGCCTTTATCCCTAGTTGGAAAATTCCAAATATGCTCTAAAGTTCTTATTGCCACCCATGTTTACTACTTGTCTTGTTGGGTTCCTTCTAAAGCCTCCATTCAGAAGTTGGAAAAATTGCTCAAAGCTTTCTTATGGGCTAATGCTTCTACTGGAAAAGGTTTTCATCGGGTAGCCTAGGATATATGTTGTTTGCCTCACATCTTGGAGGCCTCGGGCTTATTCACATTCAACGTCAAGGGAAAGCTCTTTGTGCTAAGTGGATTATCAGAAGCATTACTAGCCAAGAAGCTTGGAAAGTTCTCATATGGCATGGCATTACGGAAGGTTCTCCTTATGGCCGCCCTACGTGGAAAGGCTTAGGGTTTGTCAATTTTCTCATCACTCTTGTGCTGTCAAAATTGTTGGCACCTTTGTGCTTAAGAGTATTTGGAAAGCGTGGGAATGTGTTAAACCCTAGATTTTATGGAAGGGGATGGCTTTCGTAATGGGCTTTCTCTCAATCAGCAATCTCTCTGGTCGCCGATTTTTCAATCCCAAGATAAATGCTTAGCAGAGGTCCAGAAATCTCTGCGCTCAAATTCTTCAAGCGTGGAATTCACACCATCGAGGAATTCTTCTGTAAGAACGCTCAATCCTGAGTTCTCTTGGCTGGATTTTAAAGCTCTGTTTTGGCTTTCCAACCAAGATCAGGATACTTTCACTACTATGATCAATTCAATTCCTGATCACATGTTGCATAAGATTGTTGTGCATTCCTCTCACCCATGGTGGATAGACTAGAAGTGGTATGCTGATACTCCTTTTCTGTAACTACAAAGCCAACAAAGGCTATTGTTGGCTCTCGCCCATTTGCCCATGGTGGACAAACTTAATACTCATTGGGGAATTCACACCACTCTGTCTACCTAGGGTAGATGATTTGAAATTGTTTGGACTATATGTGTGGAGCCCAAAATTGCTCATTTTCTTTGGTGTATTCTACACCAAGGCCTTCCTATCGAGGCTTGTCTTGTTCAAATTGGGATCTTGAATCCCAACTGCCCCTTCTGTGGACATCTGGAAACACTTTTGCATGTCTTCTAGTTTTGTCCCAAAGCTCAAATTGCCTGGAACTAGATCCATTCATTTTTTTCCTTCACGACCCCATTGTTTCACTTGGCAAGATATCCTCTTGGGAGATAATCCCAAACTTCTGCCTATGTTCACCCAGATTTGGCATGTTTTCGAGAGGAAGATTCTATTTTGGATATGGAAAGAAATAAATGCTTTTTTCTTTGCTAATTCTGCAGTTGATCAATCTTTCTCAATTTATAATAAATCTATGGTGATCTCCAATGTGCTTCTGCAGATTCAAGTTCAAGCAAACAAGGTGGCACTAGAGGTGGATCACCTCCAAACCCTGCTACGCCACTCGGGGAAGCCCATGCAACATTTCTTGAGTGCCTCTGTCTCCCACCAGGTACTCCTCGCATTCACCCATGGTGGGATTCAAGTTCAAGCAAACAAGGTGGCACTAGAGGTGGCACTAGGGATTTGCGACCTTGTGAAATCCCGAGAAGTCTCGGTGCTTCACACCTATGAGAATCACCTAGAGGAAATGAGTGCTAGAAGTGAACCATTCATGCTCGTGAGAGATGGGTTATTGTGAATCACTAGTCTTGAAATATATGTGTCAATGTAGATTGAATCAAAACTACAAAATTGAATCCCAAGAATAATATGATATAATTTGATCCAATGCATAAAACACCACATACATAAATGAATGAGCTAGGGAGCTAAGGCACAACACTTGTTGAAGGTTTTACAAATGGGGTAGCAACCCGGTGGACCGAATTGTGGAGGAAACTCCACGGTTGAGCATTCTTGAGCCAAAGTAGTGTTGTAATGAGAGACCTTGTGGGAAGTCTCAATGTAGCTTTAACCCCTGCAAGTATCACCTAGATGCAACGAGTGTCAAGTGAATTGTTCGTGCTTGTGAAATATGGGTCAATGTAGATTGGCTCAAAACTATGAAATTGAATCTTGAAAATCATCACATAAGTTGATCCATTACAGAGAATACCACCTATTTAAAGGAATGATAGGGAGTTCCAAAGTAAATGGTTTAGAAGATACAACACTTTGTTGAAGGTTTTACAAATAGGGTGAGCAAACTAAGTGAACTTGATTGTGTGGGAAATTCCATAATTATGTACACTTGAGCCATAGCTAGAAGCACTTGTACTTCACCCTTGTGAACATCACCTAGACTCACGGTGAGAACTAAGTAGACCACTCATGTTCATATGAGATGGATCCTTGTGAACTACTACTTATAAAATATTAATATGTCACTATAAATTAACTCAATTCTCTAACACCAAATCACAACAAAATATCACCTAAATAAATAATTATTATAAAAATCATAAAAGCACCTCTTACCCATGTTATTATTAAAAATGGACTAAAGATGATAACTCCACCCAGGTGACTTGCACCTCTATATTACTTAATTAATCTTTATTGTCGAGTAAAGAGTTTAAATCACCCACATCTCTAGTTTAAATTCATCGGCAACCCAAAAAAATCAAAAAAAACATAGATTGTTTGCCAACCTCCACTGTACATCATGAGTAGGGCCTTCCTTATATTACAAAAATATTTTTTGTTTGATTACTGTTGAGTCCAGTTTTATTTAAAAGAGATTAGGGAAAAACACTTTATCAACATTCTTTGTTATAAAATAACAAAGTACGTTCGAGAAGAACTTGGTATAAATCAGTAGCAGGTTGCTGGACTTTCTCCAACACGCATTTGTTGCTGCATTACATTCAACTTCTGTCTCCCAGTGACAATGAAAGTTTATACTGACAAGAAGGAAATGGTATACTTAATTTTTTTCTCACAGCAGCACTAAAATATATTGATCAACCAGAATGTTTTTTCTCTCTGCCATTTTTGTACCCCATGATGTCTAATTGAGCTAATTTGTTGGTGTTTGATGTTAGCGCAGTCTTGGTGGCCTAAGTTGGTGGTCAGAAAATGGCTGAATATGAAGACCAAACCAGACGACTTCCATGCTGATGGAGTTCTTGAGGGTAATCCCTTGTCTATAAAGAAGAATGCACCTATTTAAGAGATTTATACCCCAGTTTACTCATCTGGACAATCATAATCAGCTTGAATTGTTGTTTCCATCTTCGTTTTTCTGCTGATAAATAGATTGTTGAATGGGGTGCTGCTTATCTAATGCTATAATATATACAGAGACCGTGTAACTGAAAATCAAAATGGTTTCTCAGGAGTGTAATATTTGATAGAATTCTTCTGCAGGCAGGTGCTTAAAATTATTATGCCATTACTGTCTGATATTTTGTATCTCAGTGCTGGATCCATCTTCAAGGAAACAAAGATTGAAGCCAAAATAAGAGTTTGTTGGGTATATTTTGGAGAATCCAACAACCCAAAAAAAAACAAAATTATGAACAATTCAGGATGTCTAATGGCTGCATGAACATCTGCACATATGTCTGGACTTTGTTAAGTACAGTACAATAAATGTTTTTCATAAATATGACAGAAAGTACAGTATAAAACTAGAACAACATTCTCAAATAACATTATCTTGCATGAGTTCATCGTGGAACTGTATCAATATTGTAATCTCTAAGGATCTCTTCTTCTGACCTTACAATTTTTGATGCAAGGACCGCCACACTGCTTTGTACATGCTCCAAAAACAAGCAATTGGAGTTTTGTTAGGGTAGTAAACTCGGAGAGTTCTCAGAATCAGGACCTCTTCTCCTTTTTGACCGTAGTTTCTTCCTCAGTAAAAATGTCAGTTTCTTTCTGGGACCACAGCCCTCGTGGCCTTCTACATGAAGATGGTCTTCATTTTTATCCTCTATATACCAGGTAATTTGATCCATTCAACAATTTTTTTGGTCTGCCCTTGCATGCCTTTACCTCATTTTAAATTACATTCTTAGTTTTTATATTTTAGCCCAACACTATGGCGGTTAAATAATTGAACTTTCTCCAACGAGGTATTATTACCAGAGATTACCTCCATTACGATATATAAATTGTCTGCTATAAATATAAGGACGGGTGTTTTGTTGGTGGATCCATTTGCCAAGGAAGCTTGACAGGTGCTAAAAATACATGGTTTCAAAGAAATGATAAATTGGGTTGTTATTTGATAATCATAAATCATTCAAAATAAATAAAAATATTTAAATAATTGAAATAATTTCTTTCAGCCTTTGATGAGCTGCTGCTCCTGATGCATTATATATAATTCTCATTGTTTTTGGGTCAAATATGCCAGAAAACTTGTTGAACGAAGATGAATATTTCACGCCTGTAACTGTGAAGTCAGATATGTCTCAAGCCACAGATGTTCAAAATCTAAGGTATATCTGCCATTGAACTGAATTGATTTTAGCATCGGCTGACATCTGATAAGCTATGTAGCCACTGCTGCAACAGTGCGTCCAATAAAACTAGCTTTTGAAATTCTGAGCTATTGTTTCAAATCTTTTTTTACCATGAAGAAGGTTAATTAATGCTTATTGGGTTGCAGGGTATTTGTGGGGACATGGAATGTGGGAGGTGAAGCACCCAACAGTGGCCTCAACTTGGATGAATGGCTGCATGCATCATCAGCTCCAGCGGACATCTATGTTTTGGGGTACAAACAAAATTTCCTTATTCCATTCAATTCAGTTATATGAACATGATTGCATCATTCTTTTTGTAGTCAATAGGGCTTCGCCTTAAGGCTGATCCTATTTCAGGGTATGGCCTTTTGGTATTTGATCTTTCACAGAACTGGGTGATTCCGTCTGTGATGTGGAGTTTCCCCCTGTTGATTGGGATTACTCTCTTAAATGATTAGGGTAGAAACCTGGAAGAATACAAGAAATGTGTGAGAATGTGTTTGAGCCCTTCCCCTGTGTTTGAAAATTTGAAATTCAATGTAAAAGAGAGAGAATTCAAAATATTGTGTCCATACCACATACATCAAAATTCAAACATAGAGACTCAGATAGCCGCCGCCAAAACTGAACTTCAATGGCCCAAATGTCAGCCCCACTATTCAAAAGCTTGGAATCTGAACTTCTAGATAAACTCGCACCTTAATTAATAAGTTTATGAGCTCCTGAAACAAGATTCAGAGAAGGCCAGTTGCAAAACAAAACAAATAAGCATATTGATCACCTGAAACAAAAGCTGAAACATGGTATCCAAAACCATAGCAGCTATTCCTCATTATGTTTTACAACACTATCAGGGCTCAAGACTCACCCACCAGTGAAGAATATAGATGCCTGGATGAACCACCAACAGCAGAAGGATTTTCTTAGGCCTCGCTGCAATTTTTAATGGACTGAAATCACAGCACTGAAATTTGCTGTTATATGAGAAGTCATATCCTTTCCTGTTTCATTCATCTAAAAACTACGAACTGCTTAGTTGTCACTGTGTTGGCTAATGTGGGATTGTTGCATTCACATTTCCTGTGTCTCATACACCAAGTTGGTGTTCTGCTTGGCTGTGACCTAAAAGTTTGTCTCCACATCCTCAAATCCTTTCGTGTAAGTCTGTGCCCCATTTTCATTGGCTAATGAGAATTTACCTCTCAAATCCCAAAGTCCAGACCTGTTTTTGGCCCTGGACTTGGTTTCAATAAAAATCCCTTTACCATTAACTTCGGGTAGCCTGCTTGAAGAAAGCTGACCCTCATGTCAGCCACCACTGTCTTGTCCCACTCATCTGCTAGATCCTTCATATGTTCAGCTTTGGATTGGATAATAGGATCTTCTTTAGCTTTCCTCCATTTCATTATGGTAAGTCCGCCCACAAAGAAAAACAGAGTACCCACTTCTATAGAAGGAAAATAGGATCACTAGATCAGTAGATCCTACTCATGGCTCAAATATACTGTGCAGGTTTTTGGTTTTAGGAAAAAGCTAAAATAGATAGTCTAGTTTGAGAAGGAAAAGTAAGATGTCAATAGGCTATCTGGGCAAGTATTGGCTTCAATCCTTTCTCTGATGATGGGTCCTGTAGAGTGACCAAAAATATCAGACCAAATTATTTCTTTGCAGCTTATTCCAGAAGACTCTCACAAAGATCTTAATAATTTTGATAAAGGTATGCATAACTGCTAGTATAATGTGTTTTTCTGTCTGAATCTCTCCATAACATACAATTGCACACACCTATTATTCAATTTTTTTTTCCTTTTAATCACAAAATAATATACATTGGATTCTATAAGCGAAATGAAGATGTTAATGATTTTGATTAGGGCTTCCATAACTGTAAGCATAATGTGATTTTCAATCTGATTTTTTTCCAGGTTTCAGGAAATTGTTCCTTTAAATGCAGGGAACATCTTGGGTGTCGAAGACAGTGGCCCTGCTGCGAAATGGCTGGACCTTATTCGCCAAACATTGAACAAGAACATAAGTCAAAGTAGCAGTTTCTCATCTTGTAGCAGGGATGGGCAAACAGATTCATCAGAAGCACTTTACAGCTTTGATTCTGATTTTGGAGGTTCTCAAGTTCATAAGCACTCTACGAAAAATTCCTTCCAGGCCTCGAACCTGCTTTCCAGCTCAAATGGTGAACCTCAAAGTTCATTAAAAATGGAACAGAAGTTCAGCCTTGCTGATCATCTCTCCTTGGGAGTGATTAACACAGTAGACTCCAATTCCTCGTTTAGATCAATTTCATCAGAGGATGACGGTGGTTTCACTGGCAGAGATTCCCCCTGTACTGTTTTACACTCTCCAATGTCATATAGTTCCACTTCCCCGTCAGAGAGATCCGATTCAAGTGAGATGAATTCCAGATTAGATTCAAGTCTGCCAAATTATTGTTTGGCAGCTAGCAAGCAGATGGTTGGCATGTTTCTGTGTGTTTGGGTGCGTGGTGATCTGAGACATCATGTCCGGGATTTGAAAGTTTCCTGTGTTGGTTGCGGGCTGATGGGTTACCTTGGCAACAAGGTAAAAGAGAAAAATTTATTACCACTGTTTCTAAATCTTACAAGCATGCATATTTCGTTACTTCAATTTCTTTTGATTGTATCTCAAAGTCATAACGTTGAAAACCATTGATTTATACCATAGGTATGTTAGTTGAACAGACATGGAATGGTAGGTCTGTCATTCACTAAATCAATTTTAAAATCCCTGCACAGAGCATCATTAAAAAGATTTAAAAAGCATTCCTTTATATGACCATAATATTCTGTTCTTGTAGGAAGGGATACCTACTGTGTTATCTAGCTCAAGAATTTTATTCACGTTTTCCTCCAGCTAAGAACACTGGATAAATAAATATTTAATGGGTATTGTACATGCTTACAGGGTTCTATTTCCATCAGCATGTTATTCCATCAGACAAGCTTCTGCTTTATTTGCACTCATTTGACATCAGGAGAGAAGGGAGGTGATGAGATACGGAGGAATTCTGATGTCACAGAGATCATAAAGAAGACACACTTTCCACAAATCAACAAGTTTTTGGTAGAGAAAAGTCCAGAAAGCATTTTGGAGCATGAGTAAGTTTCAATTATGTATTCTTGTATGCTGTAATGCATTGATATTCTCAGAAATTAATTTTATATGTTAACATTCGAATTCATGGTCAAATTTGCCAGAGTATAAAATTCATTGCTAAAAAAATAAAGATAAAATTCGTGATTAAATTTGGCTAATAGAAATACACTTATAATTTCACATTTCATATAAGTAAACATGTCAAAAATAGCTTTCCAATAACTAGCTGTCATATATTGATTGAAAAACATTTTGAACAACAATATTAAAAATGCTTTGAAAAAGTGATAGTTCAACTTCAGATTCTTGGATTTTCTACAGGCTAAGGCTCATCAACTTGTTACATCAAAAAGCTCTAGATCATCAAGAGCACTTGGCTCAATGTCATCATCACTAGCATCAACAATATCATTACCAACATCATTAGTGTCATCCTCAAGCTCATCAAAGACAAAATCAGGATCATCTTCATCAGAAGAGTCTTCTAGAAAATGTTGAAGCTTCTTCTTCTTCTTCTTCTTGAAACACATGCATCTTTTGCCACTTTTCTCATGGTCAGTCGCAAATTGCTACGCACATAAACAAGATCCCCCAACTTTCCTGACAACAATCTATTCCTTTTCTTTGATTGAACATGGTTAAAGCTGCTCCAATTCCTCTCACAAGCTGATGCACTTACTCCTTGACTCAAAACTCGAATTGCAAAATGTTGTAGTTCAGGAGTGTCTGCTCCATAGAATCGCCACCATTCATCTCCATCCATGTCCTCTTTGTCATCTATAGCTGATTGGGTTCCAAATAACCCATCTCCTCGCCTGTATGCTCTAAGTTGCTCTCTTATTTTCTTTGCAATTTCTCTATCAGGAACCAACTTTTCAATCGCTGCATAAACACCACTCATGACTTCACGATCACTTTCTCTTTCTATATGAAACAAAGTTGGCTCCAAATAACATGTTGCTGCATGCAAATGGGTATGCATCATCCTCCATCTTCCATCACAAACATCCCATATTTCATTGTATTCCGCTTCCACATTATTGAAAGCCTTTTGGATGGCTTCTTTACAACGGTCCATGCCCTCATAAACCATGCCAATACAAGGGATGTCAGCATCAACCATACGAAGCATGCGGACTATGGGTGCACATACTTTTAGAACCTTCATAGCATTTTCCCAAAAGGTAGAGCTTAGAATGATTTGCTCCACATGCTTACCTTTAGAACCTTTTGCAAGCACAAATTCTTCCCACTCTTTGCTACAAATCACATATCGAGCTCCTTTCTCCTCAACAATTCTTTTCAAAGTGATATAGAAAGAGGCAAATCTTGTGTCACATGGCTTCAACAATTCCTTGGCTGCATGTTTTCTATATATACTCAATGTGAGGCGATGATTTTTTATGAAATTGGCAATTGCTCTTCCTTTATGCATTGCCTCATGTACCCAAGGAAATTTAGCCAAGTCATGGAGTAGTAAATCAATGCAATGCGCAACACAAGGGCTCTAATAAATATGTGGGTACTTTTCTTCTACCAACTTTCCAACCCCCACACAATTGCTAGCACTATCAGTAACAACTTGGACCACATTTTGTACACCAACTTCGAGAATGGCTTCATCTAGAATGTTGAAGATATACTCAAAAAATTTTGTATGTTCCATGGTGTCAATCACCTTCAAGAATACAACACCTTTGGGGCAAGAGACCAACACATTGATTAATGGCCTTTGGCACATATCGGACCAACCATCACTCAGGATGGTGCACCTATTGCCCTCAAGAGTCTTTAATGTCTCACTGTCAATTTTCCCTGCTCATCTTTTGATCTCCTCAAAAGTGTTGTCCTTAAAGCTTTTGAACTTGGTGTCGTGTACCCTTTTCCAAATGAAATTGAAGCTTTTGAACTTGAGGACATGTACCCTTTTCCAAATGAAATTGATTGTTGAACAACATTTGTAAAATAAGGACTCCTAACAACATTAAATGGAATGACAGATTCATAAAAGAAATCAGCCCATGCATCATCAACCTGTTGTTTTTGTACAGGTTTCCAAAAACTATTTAGTGTTGCTATCCCACTCTCTTTCTGTGGCATTATTGAGCTTGCAGACATGCCAGAGGAGCAAGATGTGGGGTATCTTGGACCTACAAAGCTCATCTTGGACTACTTGTTTCTTTTGTGCCCTTTGCTGATTTAGTACTAATGAATTCCTGTAGTCTTTCTCCAATGCTTCTTTTATTACAGGGGTGACATTCGGACATGCTTCGACGCCACCTCCTTGACCACCTGATATGGCAAGAAGGTGGTCCATTACCCTTGTTAATGTCCCTGTAAAGTGGTGACATAAGTTGCATGTGAACACTTGATTTTGGAGGTGCCATAGCAATGTATTGATGTCCCTACATTTTTGACAAATAAAAAAAATTAAATTAAAAAATAAAATAAAGTTAAACTATTTGATATTAAAATAAAAATGAATATTGTTTTGATATTAAAAAACAAACATTATATTAATATAAATTAACAATTAACAGTTTTTGATATTAAAATATAAAAATTATGTAGTAATTAATTTTAAAAATAAAATAATAAAATGAAAAATTCAAATTATGAGATTGATAATAAATTATTACCATATGTTTAAAAATAATAAAAATAAATTAAATTATTACCATAGATTAAAATTAAAAAATAAATTATTAATTTACTATCGTGGTATAAATTTATAAATAATTAAAAAAAACTAAATATTTCCCAAAAACGAAATATAAAAATTGAAACTAAATTTGGTTATTTTAATAAATTATAAATTTACCAGCATATATTAAAAATAATAAAATAAAATAAACCTAATTGTTCTATAAATTTTCAAATGTTTTTGAATAAACTAATTGTTACACTGGTCAACAACTATTGCTCTTATAATCTGCAAATGATCAAGCCAATCCACTGCTATTACAATCTGCAAACGTAATTGCATTGCCACTGAATGTGCTTTAGACGAGTCGCGACTGTCTTTTTTATAGTTTTTCAAGAGAAACCCTAAACGCCTTTTTCCAAACGAATTTAAACGAAATTTTTTATTTTGTCCGTCCTTGGGATTCGCGTTTTGATGCACTTCATTAAATTCGCGAATGGCAACGAATTTTAAAGGTTTGGAAAACATTCGGCGAATTTCGATTTTTTTAATTAAATCGGCAGAATGCGTGACTAATTTGCACAGTACTATGTACGAACAAAGACATGGAATATTAGACTAAGCCATGATATTCAAAAACAAATCTAAATGAGAAGAATATTGAAGAGATCTTCTGAATTTCCTCAATAATGTGTTGTTTTGGCTTTCTGTGGCTTGCTGATTATCTGATTTGACCTTGTAATTCTAATTGGCAGTCGAGTAATTTGGCTTGGGGATTTGAATTATCGTCTTGCACTTCATTATGATGACAGTAAAAACCTGGTGGAAAAAAGTGACTGGGAAAATCTGTTGGAGAAAGACCAGGTAGGTACAGAATCTTCATATAAGATGTTTAGTTGCAGTGGCTGACTTGTACTAATGTTTAACTTAAATTTGAAAATTAATTTTTCTTTAGAACCCAATAATGATATTTGTGATCTAAATAACTCTGGGAGTTTTCATGGCAGCTTCATATTGAGAAGAAAGCAGGACATATATTCAAAGGATGGACTGAAGGGAAAATATACTTCCCTCCTACTTACAAGTATTGCAAAAATTCAGACCACTATGCTGGCGAAAACTCTATATCAAGAAGAAAGCGACGCACACCAGCATGGTAAGTACAATTTAATGTTCTTCATAGTTTTCGTCTATAACACAATGGGGATAAAAGTAGTTTCTACATTACTGAACATACAGGGAAAAACTATGAGTTTAACTTTAGATGTTAAAAATGGAGTTTAAGCTTATAAAACTCAAAGAAGCATACTATTGTTTTCTACAAGCTTGGTCAAAGTTCCCGCCCCAAAGGAAGGGTTGTGATTTTTCGTAGTTACCCTGGGAGATTTCTTTTGGGATATTCATTTTAAGATAACATAGACATGAGTTCCATTTGAACAGTATTATGTTTTTGACTTTCTGAACTCAAATAACTAAGAAAACATCAACAAGAAATGCTCATGATATAAGGCTCCTAGAAATCCTTAGTAGGATGATAGATAGTAAATAGAAATCCTCCCCACACTGTGATCTAACTCTAATTGGTAAGAATTTTTCGTCAACGCTTCTTCGAGACAGCTAATTGTTTAGTTTATGAATTTTCCATTGTCTGCAAATAATTAAATCTTGTACATATTTTCCGTAGTATGTCTTCTTGTCATGGTTTATATGAGATGTACTAGCTCAAAAAAACCTCTTTTCCCATGAACCTAAAGGAATACAAGAAAATAAATCTAAAATGTCACAGTGATAATTTTATTCAAGAGACATTTAGATATAAGTTTCTAGAAAGAAAAAATCACTGTTTATCTGAACCATTACTTCCATGGTAATTTTTAATGACCCTTGTTGGAAGCAAATGGGAAGTGAGTAAACCATTCAAGGATGTTAATGCTAATTGTAATGTTAGTCTATACGAATGGTTTTTGTCATCCATCACAACTATATGAAGATACCTTTAAATGATTATAGAAGAATATAGCTAGATGGGATTGCCCATTATTGGTAGTGCAGTCAGATCCACTAGCAATGGAACCCTGTATTATTATTACCCCTTTTTAGCATACATCCTTGCTATGTATGTGTATGTATGCTTAGTATAAAGAACATGTATGATCCCTGAATACGTTTACAATCCTTTAAGATCATTTTAGGTTGTAGAATAACCTATAATTGTTTGCTTCGCATGTTTTTTTTTTTGCACAAAGGTTAAATTACCTATATTATAGCCTAACAGAGGATTTACAATGAATGGAGCTCACAAGGGTAGAGCTAAAGAACAAAACTCAATTACATAGAAGGGCAAACCAAAAGGATCCAAGAAGGATAGTCAAAAACTATGAACAATATGATTAACAGATGAGGGATGTTCAAAGCATCTCTTCCCTGCTTCCCTTTTGATATTTTGATGAATATTTCAACACTGGATTCCTCGTAAGGTTCCCATCGCTCCATCTGGCTAGTTGAGGAGGATAACGATTTAGTTTTAATGGGAACGATCTGTGTCAAATTGTAGAATATATGCGGATATAGGAAAACATTCCACTGGCAAGGTGAATAATATATTATTTGATAAGTTTTGGAATGATATAGTGTGGGTTCCATTTAGTGTGAATCTTCTGTGTGGAGAATAGGAGATGCAGCAGTTGTGTGCATGCATAGTGGGCTTTGCAACATCTTGGCTGTTGAATGGTGCAGTTGTTGTGAGGTATGATGGTGCTGCTATGGTAGGATGACAGTATTGGAGACCACGATTGACTGCATTGCTTGTAATAATAGTCAGGAATGAGTGGAAGTTGTCTCTAACGCTACCAGGTGATGGACATGGGTCAGCAGATGCTGTGGAAAAACAAAAACATGAGGAGTATCTTCCACTTCTGGCCAATAGGGGAAATTGACCAGTGCATCAGCGCTGGTATTACAACCACTTGGTTTTATGCTGAAATATGATGTGAGTGAAATCTTGGGTGTGAAGAACCAATTTATGGATGACATTTGCCATTTTCCAATGGGAAGGAGGTGGGGGAACATGTGGTTGGGTGGTGTGAAGGTGAATGGCTTGGGTAATCATACCAATTATAAGCTGGGAGTCCCCTTCGACAATGATCCATGCAATATTGTTTGAGACGCTGTGTTATTACATACTGCTAAGCTATCAATTTCACAAAATCGTTGGTTTGCGAGCCAATATAGTGGGCATAGGTGAGACAATATTCTCTTTTATCATCCGGATGATGTCTCCAATTTGACACTTTCCCGGGTTGCATGTGGCTGCCCCATCAAAATTCAATTTATATCATCCATGTAGAGGTGGGTGCCATCAAGTCTCTGAAGCCATGATAAACTAGTTTATGCAGAGCTGGAAAGGAATATTCCATTGTTGAACAATCCGTAGATAATCCTTTGAAGGATTCCCTTTTGAGTTCACAAGGGCGTAGAGCAGTGCCCCAAATATTCACTTTCATCCTATTTATGATAGTGGTAATGGAGTCTGAGTCATGGTTGAAAACACACAAATTCCTTTCATGCCATAAGCACCAAAGAATGTGTCCCGAGGCATTTTGAGTCAGATGTCGGATCCTTGACATATCTGCAAATATGTTGGACTGGGTGTGCAAGGCTTTGACTCGGAGAGTGGCTTGGTGCCTTGGTCGTACTCCTGATTGAAAGCACAGGTGGATTATGTCCCATATGGCAAGTGCTAGTCGACATTGAACTAAAAGGTGTTGTATGGATTCCACGGCTTGAGAGCAATTCAGGCAGATGGAAAGGCCTAAAATGCATCTTGTTGGAGGTTGTCCCTTGGGTTTTTTCTACGTGTGACCAGCCAAAGAAAAGATTGGATTTCAGGCCAAGTTTTTCTGTTCCAGAGATGGTTCCATTTGGCTCCTTGATGAGAGCTATTCCAATTCAAGACACCATATCTTGAAGCCAAAGTGACGATCCTGGAGGGGGTGAAGGGCCATATTAGAGAGTCAGAACCCTAGGAGAGGGTAATTAGCCATTGTAAAAGATATTTCTGAGCTGTTCTATCAGGGCCAAGCGAGAAGTGTACTGCTTAAACAATGAAGAAATGCCCCAGTCACTGTACCCATGCTGACCTTGGTGCATTTATTTGAAACATGATAGAATCCTAGGTCATGAAGAAGAGATTGAAATGACGTGTCAAACTGAGGAGACAGAGGAGGGTTGCCATTCCAACTGGATGTCCAGAATGGGGTTGATTTCCCATTTTCTCAGGTGGGGACGGATTTTTTTGCCAGCCTGCAAAAAGATTCCTGTATTTGGCAAACATTCGTTGAGTGGTTGGAACTGTCCAGATTGTATATTTTTTGACCAAATTGATATTTTTCAGCAAGGATTATCTGCCAGGATATTCCCTAGGTTTTATGTAGTCTCCAAGCTGCTTTTATGGCTGAGGCCTAATTTAACAGTTGTGTATTATTGATGTTTATACCTCCATGTTTTTAGCCGTGGTAATCCGGTTCCAAGCTACCAGGGGATACTTGAATTTATCTTATTGCCCTTGCCAGAGAAAGGTCCTGGAGATGTGTATGAGCTGATGTTCCACTGAGGTAGGAAGAGGAAGAAGGGACATTATATAGATCAGGACCACGTGGAGCACTACCTTGATCATTTGATTCTGCCAGCAAAACTGAGCCATTTGTTGGTCCATTTGAAATTTTGGACTTGATTTTTTTATTGAAAAGCTAGTCATTCATATTAATAGAACATTAATGTACAAGCTAATCATATAAAAATGGTTGCTATAGCAGCACACTCCATAATCATGAGTTCACAAAGCATGGTTGGTGTAGCAGCACACCCCATAATCATGAGTGCATAAAAGCCAGGTCAGAAAGCATGGGCAGGATCAGCCAAACTTCAATCAATAAAGTTAAAACATAACCAGAGAAAAATTAAGCAGCAGCTGCAAACATGGCAGCGGATGGGGGAGGAGGTGGAGGCGGGCTATCAAGCTTGTTCCCCAACCAGAGCCACCATGAGGCTCCAAATCAGGCACACCAGCCCACCCATCGTGTTCTTCAAGATTCCACTGCGGTTGGATAACGTTGGATCACATAAAATGGTGGTTTTTTAACATGGAGAGGATAACCCAAATAATTGGTAGGAAATCCACTTTCACTAAAAGAGACAACATGAAGAATGTCCCTTTTTTACCTCCGTAAATTTTGAGGAAGAAGATGATGGATTTAGCATTATTGATCAGCTGACCTGAGGCTGTTTGAAAGGTATGGAAGAGATGAACAAGTTATTCCAATTCGCTAATTTGCCAAGTGGAAATAGCAAAGTATCATCCATAACATGAAAGGTATCTAGGTGCCCTTTTCATAGAATTGTTGAGAGTTTCACTTATAAGGATAAAGAGGCCAGGACTCTGCGAATCTCCTTGCCTCAAGCCTCTTGACAACAGAAAGGGCCTCCTGGTTTCTCCTCTGAGTGCCAGTGTGAAGGTTGGCATGCAGATGCAACTACGGATCCACTGTATGAACTGATCATGGAACCCAAATCTTAAGAGTGTTTGTTGAGTGAGTTGCCAATTACATCTCTCAAAGGCTTTGGAAATAGCTAACTTGATTATTATCTTGGCTGTTTTCTGGTTTGTAGGGAATAGGGGAATTCTTGAATTGCCATAATATTATCTGCAATTTGTCAGCCTTGAACAAAGGCTGATTAAGAAGGGGATATGAGATGGAGGAGAAGGGGCCTGATCTGACTGGCTATGAGTTTGGAGAGGATCTTGTGAATCATGTTGCACAAGGCAATGGACCAGTAGCAAGTGAGATGTGTTTTGATGATTTTGGAGTAAGAATTGAGTTTTGTGCAATTCATTTGTTTGAGCATTTGCTTATTTGTACATGATTCCTGCACCAGTTCAAGCAACTCTGATTTTAGAAGATCCCAAAAGGTTTGATAGAAAAGGCTGGTGAATCCATTTGGAGGAGGTGCTTCGCTTGGGTCAGAGGAGGAGAAAACTGCATGAAGTTCCATTTCGGTAATTAGCTTTAGGAGGGAGTCATTGTCCACCTTTTGTGTTAACTCAGGGATGTGGTGAAGAACTTGATCCTGGCCTCAGGCCTGCAGTTGTCTCATCTTCATGAGGGTCTCTTTTAATGGATCCTGATAGGAGGAGGTATCATAGGAGAGCATATCTGATTGTGTGGTAATACAGTGCTCGTTAGGCTGCTGCAACCGCTGAATTGTGCTCATTTGTTTTCTATTTTGAGCTGTTGCATGGAAGTGTTTGGTTTGGAATCGCCTGAATTTATCCATATATCGCTAGATCGTTGGAGCCAATGGAGTTCCTCTAGCCGATGTAACTCTGAATGGGCGTGAATGGCTTGTTGTTCATCCATTTCATTTGTTGAATTATACCTGTGCTCCCTTATTTGAAGTTGAATAGCAGCCAACCTGTTGTACAGATTTGGGATTGTAGCGACCCTAATACAGATTTGTGCCATTTTTAATTTGGTTCCTTAGATATTTCAGCTTGGCAACAAATTTATAGCTATACATATGAAAGCCATGAAAGGCAGGAGCATTTGTCCAACATTCATAAATTTGTTGAGAGAAGGATGGATCATGGAAGAATAAGTGATCAGGATTTGAATCAGAACTGAGGCCTTTTGTGAGGAATGAACTGGGGAAATATTGAGCAAAACAAGTCGATCTGACGAAGTTGTTTCTCCTATCCGTGTATCTATTTGCTGATTAGGCACGTTCCAATTGTCAGAGACATATCCTGATCTAATTTTTCAGTGATATATCATCTTCCTTTTCTTTGATTTGTCCAGGTGAAGGAACCTTGAGAATAGTGTTTCTCCATAAGCTTGGTGACACTTTCCAAGTTATCTAAGGGCATAGCTGTCCAAGAATTGAATCATCAATCATGTACTTCCTTTTTTTCTTGGGGAGAGCAAATGTTATTGAAATTTCCGATCAATGTTAAATTGGACACATTCAGATGGGAAACCCAAGAGGTCAACATGTTCAGCATGTATATCCGATGGTTACCACTTGGAGGAATGTAAACATTAAGATATGTACAATTTGATTCCATTCTTGTGAATCTGTGATTGATAAACTGCAAACCGTCCATAAGGGAGAGAGTTTAGAGACAGTCATATCTTGCTGGATTCTAGTGGGAAAATGTCCAACTTGCTGGAATTAAGAGCTTTTGTTTAGTATCCCAAGTCCTGTGGAAACAAACTCTTTTGCTCATGTTGGTTCGTGCATATTCCTATCAAAGAACCATATCTATATTTTTTTGCAGGATCATATCCATGAGAAAGCGGCGTTTATTGGTAGTGCCTAAACCTCTAATGTTCCATGAGAGAATCTGCATGAACAATCAGTCCTAGGGAATAGTGGAAGAAGATGCTTGCTGATTTTTCTGGGCTGTAGGCTGCATAGGCTCCTCAGGTGGTGGATGTTGCGGGTGGCTAGAAGCCTCTTGTTTCGGGCAGACCCTTGATAGATGCCCATGCTCATGACAGAGCTGACAACGGAAGGGGATACTTTCCTATTCCAAAGGATGTTCCCATTCAGTCCCTTCCATATCCTGAATGATGTGGCCAAAAGAAGCTGATCTAGATCCAAATTGATGCAGATCCAGGCATAGTTGAGCACTCTTGGGTTTTGGTGTACTCCGATGTTGTATTGTATTCTCCAAGGACAACTCCAATCTTGCGTAGACTAGATTTATGCTATTATTCATCGGGTAGTTATGGAAGTCGAACCCATACAAGGGCCACACTGGGAAGATCCTGTGGGATTGAAGGCTAGGGACCAGTGTTTCATAAAGAAGCCTGATTTATTGAAGAACCAGGGTCCGCCTTGAAAAGATCAATCTTGCTCCTACGTGCTCCTGAAAAGGTCCATGAAGTAACCCTTGGGCATCATAAGAATGTGCATTGATCCTGAGGGCTTTCAATTTGCTTGATCAAAAGCTTGAAATTCTTGGGTATAGGAAAAGCTCCCATTAATCTACAGATAAGATCCTTTTCTTTTAGGAGCTAGAGTTGATTTTCCATCTCAGCTAGGAAGAAGGAGATCTTTGGGGCACATCCTTCTTAAGGTGAAATCCATTTGTTTTATTTGCAGGAAAAGAAGGCCTTGTGATGGTTCATTGCGCATGATATTGTACTGATTTCTGGAGATCTTCCTTACCTGTGATATACTTTCAGCTGAAACGGCTGACCTAAAGTCGGAGATAGTCATCGGCAGTGGATCAGAGGAGGCCATGGCCTTCTCTATAGATCAAAGAAGAGAAATCAGACCACCAAGCAGGTGCGGGAGCGGCAGTGTAACTGAATATGGAGAGAAATGTACTTATTGATTTGCAAGAAAATGTGATCTGGATACCATAGGTCAAACTTGGAGAGGCCCTACAAATTCTGAAAACATAATGTTTGCTTCCACATGAGAACCTTGTTTTCCTGGGTGATTGTAATCTTTCAGTTTGGAAGTACTTTTATGAAAGCATACAATTGCTAAAATATTTTACCATTTCAGCTCAAATGTTTAATGTATTTTTGTTGAGGTGTGGTTTCAATCTATGTCACAAAGTTCTCCGAATTTTATGAAAAAAGCTTGAATTTTGCAGAACTTTATTCTCATTGAACATGAAATTGAACTCTATGCATTATTTTTGCATGGGAAGTTTTTGACGCGAATTTGCATTATTTTACGAATGTGAGTATACATACATATACCGACTGAAAGTAGGAGACAAAAAGCTCCTCCACTCTGTCCCTCTGATATATCTATGCACTTTTTTTCCAAAAATAGAAAAGATAGGGAAAAAAATGTTCAAAGTTACCTAAATTTTTTTTTGTCAAACTTTATCCCTTGACAAACTTGAACTGAGCTTTATCCTCGTCGAACATGAATGCGAACTTGAACCTTGTGACTTAGGTTTCAATTACTACTTTTCTGCAGGTGTGATCGTATACTTTGGTATGGTAAAGGCCTGAGCCAGCTCTGTTATGTTCGTGGAGAATCGAAGTTCTCCGACCACCGGCCTGTTTATTCAGTTTTTATGGCAGAGGTGGAAATGCTCAGCAGAAGAAAATTAGAAAAAGCTTTCATAAGCTCAGATGCAAGATTCCAAGTGGAAGAGCTTCTCCTTAAAAATAGAAGTTATCATTAAATCCTCAAATTCAATGTAAGTACTTGTTCCTTGGTAGTTCTTGGCATCATTCTCAATCTCGCCATAAATAATCTGGTGAACACGACACCTAAATTAGGACCAACTGGTCATTCAAGTATGGTAATAACTTAATAAGAAAGCTTCAAAGCTAACATACTAATCAGCTGTTCTTAGAAATTATGTTCTGATTCCCTTGCTCTCTCTCTCTTATTCAACAGGCATCATATGACATAAATGTTTTATGAATAAAATGGAGACTGGAGTGTGTTGTTTCAATGTGAGTGACTGCCAAATTTTGTAAAGCAACTCAAATGCAGTGATGTACAGCACACAATTCCAAAGGAAAGTCATATCTACTACTAGACGTATATAGACGGTAAGCATTATGATCAACATCTCATTTTGGGCTTCTGAACATATACCAGATGCTTTTGATGTTAAATAAAATTGATTTTGGAGCAGGCTTGACTGGAAAGTCTTTTCTGGACTCCACATTGCCTGTTTCATGGGCAACACGAGCAGGGTACAGTTGGTGGGGATTTCATATTTTTGGAAAATACTTGATTGGTATTTTCTGATTGTATTTTAGAAATCCAGCACAAATGTATATATAAAAATGCATATGACAGAGTAGTCGCAGGAACTCCAGGCAGAGAGGTGTTTGGGACCCTGGTCGCGTACTTCTTATTTAAAGGGAATTGTAGACGCAGTGAGGCCAAGTAAAAGGCCAATGGTAAAGGTAGTTTTTAGATCACTTGCAGGAGAGGAACCAATTTGATGTTGCGGCACCTGTAATGACAATATAAAGATTTTGTTTTGTTTTGTTTGGAAATAGTGTATTAAGTAAGAAGAATTGTGTTTGAGAATTAGATATAATTTTAATTTTTTTAGTAATAAATTGAAAATGTTTCTATTAATAATTTAAAAATAGACGAGTTATATAAGAACAATTATAAGGACCCCCAATAAGGTCTAGGGCAAGAATATAAACACCATACAAAATAATCCTCTTAGAAAAGAAGGGAAACAAAGAATCAATGCATCGGGTAGTCAATATTAACGGTTGGCGTAAAGCATCGTTTGGTAGTGGAATTTGAAGTTGTAGTGCACACCTTTGGTTTTTAATGTTGAATTGGTACATTTGCAAACATAAAGAGGACAACATTTGAGTTTGTTGAATAGTGAAAACAATATGTTGGCAACGATTTTTCCAAATATGAAAGAGGATAATGAGCCGACAAGTGTTCCAGAGAGGGTGGAAGGGGAGAGAATGTCAAGCAAGACAAATTCTTTATTGAAATTGTTTGGAAGGAGTTATGAAAGAGAGGAGCAATGGGAAGACTAGCACCGAGAGGAGGATGGGCAATGCCAGAAGAGATGGGGAATAGTTTCAAGAGTAGAACATACGGTGCATTCCCTTTAACAAGACCATGTTTGGATAAAATGAGGGCAACTAGAAGTTTCATATGCACAATGATTTACATGTCGTACGGTAAATATTTACTTGCAAATTGTTCCAAATTTTCTTAATGTTGATTTAGGAAATTAATGTAAAGTTTCCTCCATATAACAAGGCAACCGAACCTTGTTCCCCACAAAATTCATGTCTCATGTGAATTTTGATAGAACCTCACAACAAGGTGAAATGTTAAGGATTTGATTAAAATAAATTAAAAAGTATTTATGGGTTTAAGGGTCCCAACCCAAAGTTAAAAAAGCTTGAGCAATAAAAACATTAGATTAGTACACTCCCCTAGTGAAAATATGTGATATTAGCTCAAAATATTTTCATGGGTGACGGAAAAATACATACTGAAAAACCTCCCATCGATGAGACATGGTAACTTTCTAGAAGGAATGTCTTAGGGTTTGTTTCATCCTTGCCATACCATTATACTACCCATCTTCCATTGATCCAGATAGGATTGACTTTTTCAAAAATTAACTCTGATTTAGTGTGTTGAATCAATCATTATTTTTGCCCTTTGAGCGGTGCTTGGTCAACCCCCTTATTAATGGCCACCTCCACGATAAATGTGTTATTTGATGTAGGTAATGCTAACGGAGCTTTGAAAGCAATAACACCAAAACACCCACGCTAGTTTATATCAAAGATTTTTCAAGAGGTGATGGCTCTTAACCAAATACCCCCTTACGATGTTGTGCATGATTTCCTAAATGTGACAAAGCTTGTCACTAGTATGAAACTTTTACTTTGATTGGTTATCTTGTTGGTCAAGTCCTCTCGAAAGGCATGCTTAAATAGTGGGTTCATAACCATAGGCGACTCCTGATGTTAAGCTCAAAGGGGTTGAGAATATGACCAAGGGTTTTTGACTTTTTCATTTCTCCAATCTTGAATACTTCAAAACCATTGCTAACCATGGCCCAATGTGAAAAAGACCCTTGTTCACTATAACACCCTTGTTATTTTTCACATTGGACTAAAGACTTCCAAGTTATTGAACATGCCAAACTCAAAATCATGTATGGTTTGAATGCATTCAACTTCCTCTCCTCTTATGTGGTCTTATTGAGAAGCTCATCAACCCTTCGGGAGATTTTTCTACCTTGAGCAAGCCAAGTTTTATGCAACTTTCCCCAAAGGAGGGTTTGTGTGGAAATAGAAATGGCCAAAGAGTTAAAGAAAACCATTGATATTCGGAGTCGGTGATACCCGCTTTTCGTAATATGTATTATATATCAACCTCTTGAATACATGTTTTCAATGCTAGTCTTCAAGCCTTGTGATTCGGGAATGCCCTTGAGGGTAGAATCACAACCTTCACCATAAGAAAAACTTAGCATAGATGGCATAGCCACCAACTCCTCTAGTGTTGGTTAGACCACGATCTCCAACAAGGAAATAACTATGGACTCTGTAGCACTACCAAATCATTAATTGTTGTGTATTAATCCACAACTAGTTTTGGGGAAAATGCACCCACCACCACCAACAAGCTAAATGCCCCACCAACGTCCCAAATGGCCCACCCATTCCATGCACCCCACAAGCTATTATTGTTATTAGGCCTTCATAAACCACAACATTAGCATCATAGTTAACTCAACCCATCCACGAGGTGACTCATAGAGATGAAACACACAATTTGATGACTCTTAATCGCAAATTTTTCCTTTGTTAGTCATGTAGCCCATCCCCTCGGGAGACGAGGATTATGTTCAAGGAAAATGGTGCCCCATACAATTCAATGATTTTGTGCCAAATATCCAACATGAACATGCCTTTCTTTAACAAGTTTTATGCCCTTGAAGAGACCTAGATGAGGGGTTTAACATGCACCTCGATAGTTTCCCATGATTATACACTCTTGGAATGCATGAGGCCTTATTAAAGTAACTCCTAGATATATGGTCGGGTCACTTGTCAATATTTTTGTAACATGAAATTTTATACCTACAAGAAGTTCTAATCATAGGATTTCTTCTTCAATTTGTTTCTTGCATTATTTGGTGGGTTCCATATGCTAAATGTCTAGTCATGACCCTAGCGAGAGGAGGCTTCATCACTTCACTTTCACCAAAAATTTCAAAGAATGTGATTTCTTAGGGATTTAACCCTACTCATTGAGTCATGTGGACCCTCTTTGATTTTGATGGGCGTGTTTTCATGTTTTCCAACCTTTATGTTTCCAATGATGTCATGCAACGGGTTCAACTAAGGAGATGTCGACCAACTCCCTCCCAATGCACATTAGATCATCTGTGGGGATTTTAACATGGTTGAGTCCTATGAAGATAAGGAAGGTCCCCTCCCGATGCACTAATGTGCCGACCAAAAGGAAGCTTGGTTATATATGTGCACCAAACTTGGCTTATTTGACCCTAAACACCATTAGAAAAATACTTCGACCTCATCATGGTTCACTTGGCCTAATTTCAAGGGATCAAGACAAAGTTGTGAAGAGATTGGATCGGGAACTATTGGAAGAACAAGATTTCTATTCTTTTTCTTGTGATGGTGGTATGCATATGTCCGTCATTTATGGGGTTTCTCTTTTGGAACACTCCCCATTAGATTTTGCATTGAATAGACCACCTCTTAGCCAAAAAGGCATAAGTCCCAATTATACCGCAACACTACTCATCTCAAGCATGAAAGTACTATGGGACACATTAAAAGGATTTGGAACTTAGTCTTTTAGCCTCAGGAGATACATGTTGGATTGAATGGTGGATTGATTCCATCTCTCCCACTACCACCCTTCTAAGAACCTATGGAAAACAAGCTACCATGTATAGGAAGTGTGCCTATGATGTTGCATACCATGAATTTCAAAGAGCCTCATCGGATCTTGATCATTCGTCTTTGACCTTGACTTTATACTCAACTTGATGTCACATCCCGTTTTCATACATTTAGTGTTTTGAGACATTTAGAGAATTAGGTGGTTGTCACATTGATACAACATGTATTTCCACTTTGTTTTAATTTGATTATCATTATGACATGTTTAGGAGTAAAACATTTATTATCAAATGATTTGATTGAGTAGTACATGATATTAAGGATATGTATTCCAATTTTAATTATTGTATATATATTATTTATTTATACTTCATTTCATTTGTTTTTATTATGTCGAATGGATAATGCACTAGGTATTCTTGCATGTTTGTGTGTAAATGTTTTCCACTTCAAGAAAGGGTATCATCGGGGAGAGGCGAAAAGATGTAGCAATGGGTACAAATAGAGATATTTATGTGTTTCAAAGTGCACAAAAAATATGTAAACCACGAGTTTTAGTTACTAATTTTCCTTTTCTTGGTTAGTATATGTATTAGCATCGCCTCGTGGGAGGCAACAAGTTCATTCAATCACATTGCAACAAGGATAGTGATTACATGTTAGACTGTGGTGAGGAGTGAAACATTGTTTTTTAGAACTTGTCATGTGACACATTGTTGTTTTGCAACAATAGCATGCTCATTGTCTTGTTTACGACATTATTGCGTTTCATGAAATCATATAAGAAGAAAGGAGAGGTCATTAGAATAATACACAAAGATTAGTGAAGGGATAAAAGATCCGATTGAAAAAGAAGACATAGAATTTGAAGAGCAATGCCAAAATTGGAAAAGAGCCCTAGGGAGTTGAAAGATATCACACAGAGATATTCATAGAGGAAGGAGGAACATTGATGAGGCAAAGGAGAGTAATTTAGCATCAATTCCGGGTTAATCTCTATAACCCTTTAAATTTCTAGATCTAGGTTATCAATTCTACATGTGTATAGATGATGTATTGGTAGATTCGTAGCTTGGTTCATGAAAGGTTTTGGGTTCAACCCCAAACCCACTTAAACTCTTGTAATATTTTATTGAGAAAATATTAGCATTTACATGTAATCAACCATAACTTCACGAAATGAACAGTGACATGACTTAATGGCCAACTCATTTTCCTTACACCCCGAGGTCATGGGTTCGCCCACACCACCCCCATATATATAAATTTTTATTGTGTTGGAAATTTTGTTTTGAAAGCATAACTCAGTGTGAATTGGTTCAAATAAAAACTCGAGTGATTCAAGTCAAACCAAAATCCATGACTATTTGGCTAAAGGTATAGACTTAGGGGTGAGGGATTGAGTGGTCAACTCCCTCCCCACCATTGTCTCATTTTACAAACCTTTTAACATAAAGGTGGAAAGACCCGTCTATTTCATAAGAATAGAATTTCAAACTTTTAAAAGGTCCCAATTTTAAATATATATTTCATTAATGTAAGGGGGAATTAGAATATCAAGGCATATCGGATGGGGTTGTAAACCTTTGTATACAAGAAATATACCATATAAAATGTGTGTTCAACATTGAAACCTTGGGGAAAACAAACAACACAAAACCTAATTATATTATTCTAGGAGCATTCCACCTTGTACAATGGAGTTAAACATAGTGCATGAAACTTATACCAAGAAGGAAAATTATTGGCTAAAGTTATCACGCAACATACAATATTTGAATTATAAATACATAAATCACCACGAAGACATTATGACACTCTCTCTCTCCTTATAATATTATGGAACAATTAAATGTGTAATGATCTTCTCAAAGTTGGAAGTTACATAAAGGAGAAGAATTATAAGGGTTAAACAAGGCCAATGGATGATTAAACCTATTGTCATATAGACGTGAATTTTATGTTTTAAAAACATGTATGAAAAAACACGATGAGATCTATGAATGAAATTATGTTTTTAAACGCTGACTTAACTTTTTTGGAGCATTGTCAAATCTAGAACATGAATAACTCAAATTACATACTTGAAGCCTATTATAGCTACCATGCTTGTATTGGCAAACCATGTTTAGGATTTCGCAATGACAACATTCTTGGATGGTATGGGACTTTCAAGAAAGTTTTGATTTCTTGAATCTTATAAGTGGTTTGTCTTGTATTGTTTTAGAATAAATATTAGTATTAGGGTCCTTGCAATGATAATGTAAACAAGTGGTATGAGACATTTAAGAATCTTATTATTGCTCGAGTCATGTGTTTTGGATGTTTTTGGGAGATAAATATGTCATGTTTGCGAATTGTATATGGGTGTGGGAAGTTTGAGAGGTGTATATGGGTGTGGGAAGTTTGAGAGGTGTATATGGAGTAGGGAGTGATCTGTATGGATGGGTTTGTTTACTTAATGCAACTTTCACATATGATAAGTGCTAGGGGTTAGGGGTTAAGCTGCGGATATAATCAAGGTATATGCTTTAATTATTAGTCAAGTAGGATTATTTTATGCCTAGTAAATTATCGAATTTCATTAGGAGTGTGTACTAGTGTTGTCCTAATTCTTTTGGCCAAAATCACATTTGTTACTACCCTTATTTTTAGGATGTTATCTTCCTACCAAGTTCATAGGTCTACTAATTTTTGTTGACTACACTACACATGGTTCTCTCTTACCTTATTGATTACTCGCTTCTTCCTTCTTGTGAAGGGTAGGGTCAGTCTCATTTTGTGAGAGGTGTGTGTGGATCCATAAGACTCATGGTTGGAGGTGAAGTATTTATATGGCACTCTTTCTTCCATTACATAGTTCGACATTAGGACATATCTCTAGTGAAAGGAAAAAAGTGTTTCATCACGTAGTTGTGATGTATTGTATCCATGGTATTCATTGTATTATATCTTGAGACAGATTAAATTGTAATAATTTTACATTTAGAACCTTATGTAATTCATATTATGATGTAATTTTATCATAACATGATTTATGATATGGAAACCTATATATATTGCATCACATGGATTATTGAACTATTGTAAAAAAACTATCTATCATTGTAAATCTTATGATGGAATTATAATAAATGGAGTAACTTGTAAAGACATTATGGATGTATTATAAATTTGAGTAATAAATCAATCATTGTATGAAAATATACTTCTCACATGTTCTTGTTAAATGTTTATTGGGATGGATGAAGATAGAATGCCCATTTTAAATGGATTAACTGCAATTATCGTTGTCTAAATTGGGTGAATAGTTATATGCAAAATCGTCTCAGGTAATTTTAATTAATGTTATATGCATTGCTAATTCATTTATGATTATGAATGAAAGAAAATTATACGAGTTAAATTTAATGATACGACTTAATCTACTATGTTAGATAAACTCTAATTACTTGCATTACATTTATATTTCTTCTTTTATGTGTTTGTTTGTTAAGTTTATAACTAAGAAATCAAGATGCGTTGATTTTGTCCCTAGTTATGTAAGGGTGATTCAAAATTTTGGTTCAAAAATATTTTCCAATATGTTTTTCCAGTCACTTGTCGGGAGGTCACCGTGGTTTCCTTTTGGAGGCACAAGCTCAAGGTGGAAGAGGTGTATAAAGCTATAAAATCTCAATTACAAGATCAAATTGGTTAAAGGTGGGAGGTAGAGCTACCAAAGAGTTATTTACTCTCCTTCATTCAATATAATTTGTTAACATAATCAAAGTTATTAAGGAAGATAATGAAATAATTACAAAATTACCAGAGATTTTGTAATCCTTCTTCCACCACTATAATAGTGTTTGAGCCCAAGCTTCCTCTCCTAGTCTTGAGAATGATCTCTCTCCATGTCTCCAAGTTGTCCCTTGTAGGCTTTCTCAAGCCTAGAGAGTGGCATGTGACAAAACCCTCATCGTGGATGATTTGAAAGAAATTTTCATCTAGATGGTCACCGAAACAAATATCCAAAATTGATGGCTTCCCCTATGAATTCTATCAAAACCTATGGGATATTGGGATCCCTAACCTTCATATATTTTACCTAGAATCCTTAAAAATAAATATTTTGGGATAAATTATTAATCATGGAAATATTAAATTCATCCCCAAAGTGAGAGATCTAGAGCTTATCACCAATCGGTGATCCACCACTCTTTTTAATGTTCCCTACGAGATCATTACCGAGGTTGTTGTTCTCAAGGTGAAAAATATGCTTCCACACACTATTAGGAATGAAAAAATTGGATCTATACAACACAAGTAAATTCTTCACAATGTCATCATTGTTTGGGAAGGTATGGAATGGGCTTAAATTTCTAAACAAAAACACTCTTTATCAAAATTCATTTGAAAAATCTTATGATAGGATTGAGCAACCTTTCATAATTTATATGTTGCAAGATTTGGGTTTAGCCTCGTATTTTTTCATATTGTCAAGATTCTTTTCCAACATGTCAATGTGTATATCACCATCAATGGAGCTCAATCACATAAGGTTGGTATGTTTATATCCATTAGACAATGTTTCCCTTTGGGTCCCTCCCTATATGTACTTTTTGTTGAAGGTTTTGGTTACCTCCTTGCTAATATTCAAGTAGAGGTTTGGTTAAATGCATCTCCGACCTTATACTAACCAACATCTCACTAATGGACATTTTTTTATGATTCTTATCTCACTCTCATTCAAGAAGAGAATATTGTCTCTAATGTTGTCGAATGCCTTGATATCTTTTCCTAGCCTCGAGTTTTTCCATCCAATGGTGAAAGACCCAGTGTTATAGACAATTTGTTTCTCCCACTCTGTTTGGCTAGAAAGATACCAATGATGGATTCAACACGGAGTGAAATCCAAATTCCTTGGCATTCCTTTTTCTTTTCAAGATTCCATTGTTGCACTATGGTCTTATGTGGTGTAGATAGTAGAAAATAAAATTTCCTATTGGATCACCAAACCTCTTTCCTTTGTATAACAATTGCATATTTGTTCCAAGGTGTTTGATATCACTCATATGTAGTACTTGGCGTGGTTCCGACTACAAGAGGTTGAAATACCTCCGAAACACACACAAACTATTTGCAAAAAAACAAAATCTTCAAAAATGTTCTCTTCTTTTCCGTAATCCACCCTAATCTTTTACATCATTACAATCTTCCTTTTATTTCACATTAACCTTAAAAACCCTAAAATGCCAAAAATCACCTATTAGTAAAACACCTCGAGATGGGCCCCAAATTTTGCGTACAAAATATGCCTTCATAAATGAAGGCTCACACAAAATTTTGGCTTATTTAATAAGGCATAAAAAAGTTATTAAAACTATAAGTTCTAGACAAAAGCAAAAACGTTCGAACCCAATTTTAGACTACTAAATGAAGGAATCCGGCCCCAAAAATATGTCAAAATAGAAACAACCTTTATGAAAATGTTGTTCATGGAATATTACTAACCAATATCTACAACCCTACAAAATTTCAAGATGATCCAGTGTCGGATCAAAAGTTATGTTCCCGCATCATTCTCCCCTTATTGAAAAGAATTTTGCTATTGCGAATTTAGTTGATGGAATTCATCTAATTTTCCATTTTCAATATTCTTGACTCCCACCGAGGAATCCAATTGTTTTCTTCCTATTTCAAACCTTACCATCATGTGTAACATTTCTATCATATTTCCAAGGCCTCCCCATTATTGTATGGAATGCATCCATGGAATAACACCACACCACACCTCATCCTTGTAGGTATTCCCAATCAAAAACTTTATAAGACATATTTTATCTATGGTTACCTTGTTCCCTTTCTTGAACCATGATATGCGATAGGGATATGGGTGCTTCTCATATTTCAAAGCGAGTTTATCAACCATCATGGTTGAGACCATATTTTCACAACTAACACCCTCAATAATAATTTACATACCTTTCTCCAGAGGTACATCTTGTTTGAAATATATTTGTCTGCGGCCAAGAATCAACAACAACATCATCTTGTTCTTTCCCCTTCCTCGGGGTGATCATCGTCCTCTTTATGAGAGTTTCACCTAAGTCTCAGCAACCTTCATTTATTTTTCCTCTTCATCTTCAACCAGGTTTACTCATGTTTGTTCTCCTTACCATCTATCATGTGTAGAATAGTGTGGGAAATCAAAAGCTTTGTGCCCTTCTTCACCATATCGCTAACATGTATACTACCTTTGGGGGCTATTCAAACCTCGTCCCCCATTATAACCTCGTCCCCTTTGAAACCCCTACCTATTTGGTAGTTTCCATGACTTTGACCCAGATTCTCCACCCTTCTACATTAGAGGATTCACCTTTTATAGAATAAAATCTACATCTACCTCTCATTGGAGATGATGATGGCCCTCTCTTCACACCTCTTCTAAAATTACTCCTCTTGTTCTTTTCTTCTAAGCCGTAACCCTCCACCATAACAACATGCTAATCTTGACGCCAACATCAACTCGATAAATAAGATGAAAGTCTTCATATCTCTCATTTTCTTCTTAATAACTTTACATTATAAACCTTTGAACAAAACAAATACCAAGCAAGAGCAATATCATATATATTATGGAACTCAATGAAATACGAAAAAAATGAGCAAATGCAATATCATATATTATTATGGAGAATGGGCCTTGCTTATATAGGCAAGGAATAACAATCTAAGAACTAGTCAAGATCAAGCCATAAATCATGGAAAAATCATCAAAGAACTAGTCAATCAAATAACTAGTCAAGAACCATAGATTTATGAGAGAACTAGACATAGGAAAGGATCTAGTCAATACCATAGATCAAGGAAAGAACTATACCTAACAACTAGATAATATCTCCTAATATCTAAATAAATAAAAAGAAATATCCACACACATAAGTGGGTGAGGATAAATACAATAAAGGTAAATAATGTACCTAGGTGAACATGAGCTAAGGTAAATACCTACTCTAACACCCCCTCAAGTGAAGCTAGGGGTAAAAATAGAAGTGGCATGTCCACAATATGAGTCCCAAAACTAGGCTTGATGAGGTACTCATGTACAATATATCCATGAAGAAATCTTGAACCAAAAGAAGGAAAGAATCTGCTAGAAGGAAAAGAAAGAAGAAGAAGAAGAAGGAAGATGTTCTCACGAAACACCCCCAAGAACAACTTCCAAAACCCCAAGCATTCCACGCAACTCAAGGTAGCGAGGTGATGCAAAAGGCTTCGTAAAGATGTCGCAACCTGTTGTTGAGTCGGAATGTACTCCAAGCAAAGAACTCCATCCTGAATGTGTTGACGAATGAAGTGGATGTGTATCTCAATATGCTTGGTCCACTTGGTGCTCAAATGGGTTGAGAAATGTGAATTACACTTTGGTTGTCACACCAAAGTACAAGTCGGTGAATCTGTGGGAATCCAAACTCTGTCAATAACTATCAAAGCCAAAGAATCTGTTGACTCATTGTTGTAACTACTGCCCTGTACTCTACCTCTGAAGATGAAAGTGCAATAGCCTATTGCTTTTTGCATGCCCAAGCAATTGGAGAAGAACCAAGACAAAAAAGATAGCTAGAAGTGGAATGCCTGTCATCAATAGAACCTACCCAATCTGAATCTGTATACCCAACCAACTGAGTAGACCCCTAGTGTAGTGTAGGCCAAAGTGGGAAGTGCCATGCAAATAACGCAAAATCCTTTTAGTAGCCTGCCAATGACTACTATGAGGAGAATGTGCAAACCGAGATACAAGCCCTACTGCAAATGAAATATCAGGGTGAGTATGGGTCAAGTACATGAGACTCCCAACCAACTGCCTATACAATGTAGGATCACAAAGTGGTGTGGTACATGTGGATGTAAGAGTAACTCCAGATTGAAAAGGAGATGGACTTGGCTTGCAATCAGCCATATCAAAGTGCCTAAGAAGATCATGGGTGTACTTTTTTGACTCAAATGAATCCTTGAATCTATCTGAGAAATCTGCAAACCAAGGAAATAATGCAATAGCCCAAGATCTGTCATGTCAAACTGTGTAGAAAGAGCCCTCTGAATACTCTGAATGTGGGAAGAAGAGCTGCCAGTAAGTAACAAATCATCAACATACAAGACAAGTATCACAATATCCTCACCAACATGCCTGAGAGATACACTGTATGATCGGAGTGGCAATGAACAAAACTAGTAGATAGAAGAAAAGAATCCATCTTCTCATACCAAGCCCGAGGGGCTTGTTTGAGACCGTAGAGAGACCTTCGGAGCCTACAAACAAGAGAAGAATCTGAACAAATCTAGCCGGCTGCTCCATGTATATTTCCTCTTGTAGATCTCCATGTAAGAAGGCACTCTTCACGTCCATCTAGTATATGGGCCACCCCTGTGATGCAAAGCAATAAGCAAGTACAAGGCGTATAGAATCCATCTTGGCAATGGGTGCAAAAGTCTCAGAGTAATCAATACCTTCAACTTGTGAAAAACCCTTTGCAACAAGATGAGCCTTATACTTGTCAATGGACCCATCATTGTGTATTTGGTTCAGTATACCCACTTACACCTAACCATCTTTCTTCCTTTAGGAAGAGATACCAAATCCCAAGTATGATTCTTCATCAAAGAAGAATACTTAGCTGCCATCGCATCATCCCACTCTGTATCCCATGAGCCTTTGAAAAAGACTGTGGATCCTCATAAACTACCTGACACAAAATTCTAGAACCTGTAGAATGTGTGTGATGATGCCTAGTGGGTGGAAGATCCTCTATGAAAGGTGTTGCCTCAGAAACTGTAGTATGAGCCCACTTAGGCATAGTGACAACATCAAGTGGGAATAGGATCCTCAATGACATCTATAACCTCCTCATCAATCTCCTCAAAGAAAGGATCCTCAAGATGAGATGAAGAAGAAGAAGGAATGGAAGAAGATGAAGAATCATGAGGAGTGAAACGCTCATCAAACTGAACATGTGTTTGAAAAAGAACATCATGTGTATCAGATCTAAAAGATGATAAGCTCTCATGTCCTCACAATACCCTACAAAGATCAAGGGTTTACTCTTCTTATCCAAAGCTTTCCTTTTCTTCTTTGGCACAAAGGCCCAAGCATGGCTCCCAAAGACTCGAAAAAATGAGACATCTGGCTTAGTGTTGGACCAAGCTTCCTCTGGAGTCAAATGCTCAAGTGCTCTATGTGGTGTGTGATTATGAATATAGTTAGCACAATTAACTACTTTCTGCCCAATAGATAGATAGGAGGTATATCTCTAGAATGCATCATACAATTAGCCATTTCCTTCAAAGTTCTATTCTTCCTTTCTGCTAATCCATTTTGTTGTGGAGTATGAGGAACAAAATGTTGGTGAATAATGCCTTGAGTTGCCAAAAATTAGAAAACTCATTATTGAAGTACTCCCCCATTATCAGTGTGAAGGTTCTTTATGCTACTAGAAGATTGTTTCTCAACCAAAGCCTTGAAGACTTTGAAGTGTGAAAAAACATCACTTTTGTACTTGAGAAAATAAACCCAAGTACGCCTCGAGAAATTATCAATAAATGTAAGTGCATACTTAGCTCCATTAAAAGATGGGGTAGGAAAACCATCAAGTCACTATGCACAAGCTCAAGTGGTGAAGAAGCTCTCTTAGAAAATTCTTAGGAAAAGGATCTTGGTGTTGTTTCCCTAATGCACAACCATGACAAACTCCCTCAAGACAAGAAACTCTAGGAAGACCATCTACCATACCATGAGTGCTCAACTCCTTCAAATATCTATAATTGAGATGTCCAAATCTTTCATGCCAAAGCTTACTCTCTGAATCTGCATGAGAAACCAATCTTGTCCCTATAGAAGAAGTGTCATCAAAACCCTCAAAGTGATATAGTCTAGAACTATGATCAACAATACCCTGAGCAACAAGTGAATAAGGCTCCAACAAAGTTCTTACTTCTACCCCATGTGGTGTAAAAGTCACTATTTTTCCCTTGACCAAAATGACAAATTTGATATACATAAAGCAAATTTGTAGTGATGTTAGGAACATATAGTGCATCTTGGATATTGCCACCATCAAGTTGTATATCACCTTTTCCTCAAAGAAAGAAAGGAAGAATCTCCAACCTCAATTTTGGAAGTAGAACTCAAACCTAGAGAAACAAAAGACTCCTTGGAAGAAGTCATGTGATGAGAAGCACCATAATCTATAACCCAATTATCTGCAAGTGGTGACTGAGATCTTCCAACAACATTAAGTGTTTTTCCATGCTGATTAGAAGGAGGTGGAGTGGAGATAGAAATTTTTGTTTCTTGACTGCATCCTCTAAGGCTTGCATTCACTTATAACACCTATGTTCTTCATGATTACTACCCCCACAAAAAGAGCATGAACGGCTAGACTTATTCTTGGATTTAGAAGACTCCTTGGGTTTTGAGTTGTTTTCTTTGGGTTTAGGAGCATTTTGAGATGGAGAAGGTGTGGATTTGGTTTTACTGTTTGGTTTTCCTTGCCCTTAGGATTAGATGCAACTAATGCCTTTTGAGAGGTGGAAGACTCAAGGTGAGATAATTTGGATTCTTCCCTAGTAAGTCTTTCACAAAATGTTTCTAAGTTAGGCATTTTGAATGTGTCACCTAAGGCATCCATGCTAGAGAAAAAGGTAGAAAAAAAAATTTGAATGGTCCTCTCAACTTGGATAGAATCAAGTAAACACACTCTTCATCTTTCTTATCTCTTCCACTCCCCTTCAAATGTGTCAACAAATGCTTGAACTTGGTAAGATAGTCTATAATTGTTGGAAAATCTTCAGATTAAGAGAGGTGATCTCAATTTCAAGTTACATGGCTCTCATATGATCCACCTTACCAAATAAATCCTCCAATTTCTCCCATATTTTGAAAGGAGAGTCACATTTTTCCAAATGAAATAAAATACTGTCACTTACATAAGTTCCTATCAAACCCATACACTCATCAAATTTGCACTGGTACTGAAATTTCTCATATTCTCTAGTGAACATTGGTTGTTCTTTGAAGAAGTTAAAGCCCATAATCCTTTCCGCTTAATTATTGTTTCCATTCTTGGTTTCCATGTGTGGTAATTATGTGTTGTTAATGGCTCAACATGATCTAATGTAGAAGTAGATGCCATCCTAAAAAATCAAAAAAACAAAAAATCACCAAGAACCAAGAAATGCAACAAGAACCAAAGCAATGCAACAAGAGCCCCCCAGATTTTGGCACTTTATAATGAGTGCGTGTTACAATATGGCACTTTATAATTATAGTGCAATTCTCAAAATAAATATTTCCAATGGAAAGAGCATGAAAAAAAGCACTTTTGCAAAAAATGGCACTCAAAACCGAGTTACCGATCAAAAGTTACAAGCTTTTCAATATTATGCTCTACTATTTATTTTAGTTGCCACTAAAATAGAATAAAATACTCTTGCCTTCACCACACAAATAAAATGAAAGGGGGCTAGAGTTAAGCACCTACTAGTAGGAATCACAAGCTTTAAGCCCTCATATGACCATACCATATGACTAGGGGCTAAGAATTTCAATGGCAAAAGGAAAAAATCCGACAAACACGAATCCCGAAAACCACCACTGTTTTTCTCGCACAAGAAAAAAACTAAAAAAATGACTACCTCCCGAAATGGTGAGTTTACAATTGATCTTAGGGTTTTGCCACCTTCCGGATCCAATGGAAGCCTTTGTTTTGCATAAAAATGCACGCAACAACAAAATATGAGCAAATCCCAAATATATGAATATATAAAAAATTTATTTACAAAATAAAACTTACAGATGGATGTCAATAGCAATCTCCTACTCTGATACCATAAAAGGAACGATAACCAAATCATACCAAGCCAAGAACATAGATGCTAATCAAACATCACGATCAATAAGATGAAAGTAATTTCACGAATAACTTTACATAAACCTTTGCAAACAAATGAACAACAATATCATATATTATTATGGAACTCAATGAAATACAATGAGAATGGGCCTTGCTTATATAGGCAAGGAATAACAATCTAAGAACCAGTCAAGGTCATAGATCAAGCCATAAATCATGGAAAGAACTAGTCATCAAAGAACTAGTCAAGTCCATATATTTATGAGAGAACTAGACATCAAGGATCTAATCAATACCATAGATCTAGAAAAGAACTAGTCAATACCATAGATCAAGGAAAGAACTATACCTAACAACTAGATAATATCTCCTAATATCTAAATAAATAAAAATAAATATCCACACACATAAGTGGGTGAGGATAAATACAATAATGTACCTAGGTGAACATGAGCTAAGGTAAATACCTACTCTAACAAATTCTTCAAGTATCACTATATTGGTTTGCATCCCCATTTTCATGTCTCCTTCTAAGGTAGTAACTTCTCTTGTGAGCTCGACAACTTGTCTCTGTAACTCTTGTATATGTTTATTTATCTAGGTGTGATCTCCCCTCCTAAATCTAGTCATGCTTATATAAAATAGAGGTAATAAATTACACAAACAAATGTAATATATATTACCTTCACTATTCCCGCAAGATCCAAATCTTGCTCTGATACCAATTGATGTGGATCCAACTACAAGAGGTTGAAATACCTCCAAAACACACATAATTTTTTTGTGAAAAAACCATAAGCTTCAAAATATTTTTCTTCTCATTCAGAATCCACACTAATCTTTTACATCATTACAATCTTCCTTTTATTTCACATTAGCTCTAAAAACCCTAAAATGCAAAAAATCACCTACTAGTAAAACACCTCGGATGGGCCCCAAATTTTGTGTACAAAATATGCCTTCATAAATGAAGGCTCACACCAAATTTTGGCTTATTCTATAAAGCATAACAAAAGTTATTAAAACTCTAAGTTCTAGACAAAAGCAAAAAAATGTTGGAGCCAATTTTAAACCACTAGACGAAGGAATCCAGCCCCGAAAATATGCCAAAATGGCAAAAAAACTTTATGAAAATGTTGGTTATGGTATATTACTAATCAAGATCTACCACCCTTGAAAATTTCAAGACGATCCAATGGTTGAATCAAAAGTTATGGCCTTTAGAAGTTATGCTCCCGCATCACTACTCTTGTTGGGAATCCTTTAAGGTTGCTTATGATAAGCTAGAAAATATCTTGGGGATTTCTCATGGGAGCTTTAAAGGAAGTAAAGGTTTTCATAGATTTTATTTTGACATATTTTTCAAACCTAAAGAGGTTAGGAGGATTGGGATTATTGATATCAAAATTAAAGGGATTTATCTTAATACCAAATGGATCATTATAGGCCTTGAGGGATATGAGACTTAGAAGATTCTACTAACAAAATATTGTTGGAGCTCAGAATTTTGACCCATATTTGATCATGAAAGATCAATAATTTTGGGCTAACATGGGATTGTTTCCAAGTGTGGGACTTGCAGCTTGAGACAAACCTCCAGAGAAGGTCAACTCCTCTACCTATCTAACCTAATGCTAACACTACTTCTAAGCTAACCTACTCTAACACATCCAATGCACTAGAGAGAGGGGAGAGATGTATAAGGAAAACCTAAGCTAAAGGGGCAGTGATAGCACTAGAAAGAAAGGGATGATCACTCTCCACAAGGGGAAGAAAGGGAAGAAAATGCGGGAAGGAGAGGGAAGACATATGTGCCACATAGGACAAAACCGCATAAACCAAACTCTTATACACATTTATGACACATAAAAGCACAAACTTGCAAGAATGAAACACACACAACTTTCCAAAGAAATAATAGAGAGGCAAGAATGCAAGAAACACAAGTATGGGGTAGAAAATAGACACAAATATGATATTTACTACTTAAAGTATGGACATATGGTTATGTTTATGGAAGAAGGCACAAAATACATTGCAGAGACCAAATTCAAGTCCGGAACATGTGATAAGTTGCCACCATTTTGGCATGGTGTCATTACAATAAAAGATGGATCTATTTTACAATGCATGAGTTCCAGATTTATAGAGAATGAGAATGAGAAAAGAGAGAAATTGAGATGCGCCAACAAAAGAGATTCAACCACCAAGGAACAATCGATATAAATGCCTACAAATAGGTATGGGTGCCTAACATGGCTCCTATCGCATGCCATCAAATTTTGTAGGAGAATAAATGATGCCCATACTTCATTAAATTTTGGTTGGTGGAGTGGTTAAACATTTGATTTTCTCAAATCAGACGTAGCTCCCGTGGTGCAATCTATGGACTTCGATGTTTTCAAGGTTTCTCGTGGCCTTCGCACCCTCAAGATGATACGCGGAATCATTTTTTAACCCCGTAATACATTGAACTACCCACACTTTGCTCCTTAGTTGCACTAAGTTTCTAAGTGTTAACGTTGCTTTTATGTTTTCATGGGCCCTCGACCTCGTCCCACGGCTATCTTCTTTATTTGACAACATTTCCTTGCATACAATTTTTTATGTTTTGTAGCTTCGCCACGGCCTTGAAAATGTTTCGCACTTTTGTGTTTCGACTCTCCCACTATGTCGTGGAGGTCTTCCTTCTTATTGTGTAGTACCTTACATGCAACCATGTTCCTTCGTTCCGTAGCTCCAAGAGAATCCACCCAATACTATGATTGGGAAACCCATAGACATTAAGTTATTGTCTCATGGTTTCCAACCTTAGTAAAATTTGAACTTGCTTTACCTTTGTTGTGTGGTGCCATGTGACATCTTCTTTTGCATCACGTCTTTTAACTTGGTGGACTTTATCCTTGGTTTTTGGAATTGAAAATTTTTGTGGAATGCTATGTATTTCGAGTCCATGTGACACTTTTTTCTCCATGCCGTGAAGCACTAAGCTTCTCATTCCTACCTCACTGTGGATCATGTCCTTAGCTTATTCTCCATTTCTTCATGGGCATGTAACCCCGCAGTGCTCTAACCTACCTCCAACATTCGAGATACTGAATTAATTCCCATGGAAGATTGTCTTCCTCAATGCCACAAAGGTCTAACAAACTCCGCGAAATACTATCTTCATCAAAAATCCGTTGAAGTCCCTACTTGATGCTCCCTTGTTCTAAGGGTTAGGAGAACCCACAAAACATTATGTGAATGCACTCTGTGGAAGACTAATTTAGTATCCTGTAACTTTCCTAAGAAAAGGTGGCTAAGTCCATTTTTTTGAGTTGTTTAAAATTGTATGGGGTATAATTTTGGACAACAAATACATTTTTGGGAACCCCTCTTAGAAAGAAGGTATGGAGGGGTCTTTATATTCAACCACCCCTCCTCATTCCTATTACAGCTTAAAATTGGAGGCACCTTTATTTCCAAAAGCATCCGGAAATTATGGGAGATACTCAAATCCCACCTTATTTAGGTGGGAAATGAGTTCATAAGTGGGGTTTGTCTTATGTCTCACTAAATATGGTGGTCCTCATTATCAATCTTTGAAATGTTCCCTAGAATTAAAATCCTTCACTCTTTTAAAAAATCATTATAACCATCAATGATATTTGTTATGAATCCTCATAGGAAATACTATCTCAAGAAAACATTAATCTTAAGTTCTAGCTCAATAATGAGGATGCAACCTTTGTTTCGAAATTTAGGATGTTATACCCGAAGATAACTTCCACAAAATTAGTCTTTTTAGGGGTCCTTGCTAGAGATATTGGAATTGCCCGGTGGCCACTCATTTCTACTAATACAAACCTCGTATTGGATACCACCCATTATCCTCTCAAGAAATTCAAATGGATTCCTTAAATAAGTGATAAAATACAAGATCTCCCCACTTTATTTGGTCCACGAGGTTTGAAAATTTCTATAAAATATGTATTGAACCTAAGAAGGATCATTTTATTTTGTGTATAATTTACCAAAGGATCCCAAGTTGGAAAAAGGCTCAAACATATGGGAATCCCAAACCTCTTATGCCCCACTTACAACCAAGTTGAGACTATTAAGCACTTCTTTTGTTTTTCCCTTTTTCCCAATCATCTTGGATGTGGGTTCGCTCCTGTTTCAACCTTGGGACTCATCGATACTACCTACAATATAAAATCAATTATGGAATTAATTTGAGTTGATATTCATTTTCATATATAGAAAGATAATTATTATCTATTCAATCCTCTTTATATAGATAAAAAAATTCTATTTCTAATAAATTTTCCATTATACGTAATGTGTTACTCTAGATTCAAGTCTAGGAAGAGAATCTCTTCTTGGAGGTTAAAATTTATAGACACTCCTCGACTATTGGGATAATGTGCCCTATGTTATCAGCCATGAACCATCGATCTCCCTTTCGATACTTCTCCCACTCTCAAGGTCATGGTCAAAGCTCTCGCATCACCACTCTAGGAGAAAATCAATAAGTTACAACCCCACTCTCATTGACCGTATCCTTTTCGAGGAGGAGGTGGGGATGGGGATTTGACCGTTTTAGTGGTGGTGGTGGTATTGGTGGTAGTGGGTGGGATGTTCCTCCCTTAAGTGGTGATTTGCTGGTGGTACTGGGGTGCATCCCACCCCTCCTCCCTCCCCACAAATTCCTTGGATTTCTCTTGCCATTTATCCTAGAAAGAAGAAAAATAAAAAATCAAAAAATGATGTTTGTTAAGCATTCCCTATTTTAACGGAGAGCTCTAGAGATAGTGAATGGGGCATAAATCCTAATAGCCCCCACCACTTCCTCAAAGCATCTTCCATGTTTCTGATCATTTTTAATGCGTTGTCTTCTCTTGCTTTCTTTTTTGCACCCTTTTTAATTGAAAAATCTTTGTTGATGGTATGTAATTACTAAAATCCTTTCTTACAAGCTATATTTTCTCAAAGCACTACTTGATGCTCGATGTGATGTTAATAGTTTGGGGTGTGATTCCACGCCACCCATTTTTGTATGATTAGCATTGTATTTTTATGTAACATTCATGGAGATATTATTTTTAATCAAAAATATATATAAGATTTTTTATATAGTTTTTCTTTAAATACACTATTTATATCACCATATTTATTATTTAAAAAATTAAATAAATTACACTATAGTTTACAATAAAAGGTGCTCGATTAGTATTCTTGACCTAAAATATAAGGAAAATTGGTAAATAATCACAACATAAAACTAAAGTTTAAAATAACATCAAGCAAGGAAAATCAAACCATAATGCTAAGCATGGGTAATATCACTAGAGAAGGAGGTGGTGTATCATTTTGAGGATGGAAAACCCCTTAAGATGAGGGTTCCTCCACTGGAAGATACAACATTGCTCTTGAATAACATCTTCACAACCAATGACATGAGCACTCACCACCGGGTCAAAGCATATAAATGTGTCGCACTTTTTACACTTTTTGTATCTTTAGAAAAATAGTTCCCACAACTAAAACATGACCAAACACATGTAAAATGACAAAACATGTATTTTTAAGAGCTTAAATATACCAAGATGTAGGGTGTCCACAATTTAGCTAAAAATAATAATTTTTTATAATATTTATTTACTATTTAGATTTGAAAATTATTTTTGGCCACCATGTGGGACACAATTATATGATTTAACCCCACCCAAGTGGAGGGGGAACTAACACTTCAAAGTCTGCAATGTCACTTGTGGGATAATTTTCGATACAACCCAATATCTGGAATCTCTACAAGGATATGATCTCCATATATACCCCTCTCCTCGCTAAGAAGGGGGTAGATAAGAGACTACACAGTGGCTTCACCGCCACTTGGTGAGGGTGGAGGAGATCCCTACAACAACGAGATATCAACAATTTTTTTTCTCATAGTAAAAGGATCACTCCCTATTGGTTTAACAAGTCTGCAAGTGTGAAAATTCCAACACCACCTTCTCGACATGTACAAGAATCTAAAATAAGAGAAAGTTGAGCATAATAACTTAATCATAATATGAAAATTGATGTAATATGGTCTCATTGCTCAAAACAGAAGAATTTATTATTTCCCAAAGATGGAAAAAGAAGCAATCTTTGAAAAAAATCTAAAGAAAATAATATAAATTGAGCATTAGATATTATCCCCAAACAAATAAATCCTCAAGGAAACGAGATCCGAGTGGAAAGGCATGAAAAGACTAAATATTTAATACTAGGATTATTAGGCATGAGGGAAAGTAAAGAACAAGTGTTTGAATGTTTCAAAGCTACAACGAGCAAGGTGTTTTGGCTAATATATACTAATATGGAATAATATTCCTCCTAAGGGGTCCCTTGGTAAACTAAGCGCCACTAAAAATGAGCAAGCTTGGGCTTAAGCTTAGCCTATCCAATCTAGTTAAGATGAGAAATCTAACTTTGGGGAGAGGACCTCAAACTTGTCCAAATGTAGATTACATTAGGTATGAAAGAGAAATTGAGTCCCTAAAGGCGAGAAATGAATGAAGCATCAAGCAAGGTAAGATCATTTTAGAAGTTTAAGAAGATTTCCAAGGATATAGATGATATCTTGGATTGTCATAAATCATGGTGATAGGATATGTCTTGGATTCATTGAAGACCTCAAGAAAAGCAATGGAGATGACAATGTTGGTTCGAGTTCCAATGAAAATCAAAAGGAGAACAACTTCAAGAGCAATATGAATACAAGGTCTATTAGGTAACCTAATGCAATGAGGTATGAAAAATATTTCAATGGTTAATGTTATGTTTGCAATGAATTTAGTTATGACAAGGTATGTGTTGTGATCTATTTTCTTGAATGAGTATGATAAGGATGTTGTTGTCAATATGAGTATGCATTAATGTTACAGTTCACAAGGATTCATTATAAGGATTGCATGGTGTTGGGTGTCTAGTTATCTCTATATCAAGTACATCAACAATAGGTCTAGATAATTCATAAAGGTAGGGGATCCTATCATGTTCCTAAGACAAGTGCTTCAAAGTAAGAAGTGCTTAAAGAAGGAAATGCAATAAGAAGGTATGAAGACTTCAAGACCTCAACTATGGAGGATAAGTGGATGTGTGGGTTTCAATCATTTGTATGATGACGTGATTAGATGACTCAAACTCATAAAGATATATTGCATGGCAAAGAGCTTCGAGAAGGATTGTGTATGCTTGAAGACAAGAAGACAAAATGAAGAAGTATAGTATGTATGTTTGAGGCATAAGGGTTGAGTTTTGAGACCTAAAACAAGTATGTGATTCTTGAGTTGGAGATTGGTCTATTAGGCCAATATTAGCTTGTGATATAAGGCTGTAAGAGTGACAAGAAGCCCTGATAAGACTACATGTGTGATGGTTAGGCTATGACAAGGAAGTTGACATGTATTTCATTAGGTAGAGTCTTTCTAAGGCAAGACAACATGACAAAAGCCAAATCTGGGCATGAAGACTATGAAGGTGTTTTACATCATGCAAGGCATGCTTGGTCTAGGGGAGTTTGATAGCCTCAACAAGGTATGCAAAGTATTCTTGTTTCATTCTTTCATATATTGTTTTGTTTTTACAATTGATGAAGTATTTTAAGTCAAAGGAGGTGTTCTCTAGCATTGTTTTGAGAAGATATGATTTAGTTGCATCAAGAAAAGTTAATAAGATTTGCATTGACATCTAGCTATCATTGAGGTGTTAAGAAGCAAGGGGAGTTGAGCGGTTGGTATTTTAGCTCCATGAGTAGGTTGTGGTGCCAAGAAGGCACATAGAGTCAAGAAAACATGTAACAATGTAGTTGGTTAGTTGAGTAGGTTTGTTTTGAACCCCATAGACATGATTAGTAATGTCAAGAAGCCTTGAAAGTCATGAAGATTTTTTGTGTCATGGACTCAAGGGGATTCAATCATATATGTTCTCAAGCAAGAGTGAAGTGCCAAAAGTTATGAATCTCATGAAGACAAGGATGGATGTTGCATACAATACTTTTGGTGTATAAGGTAAGTAAATGTGTTCACATGAGTGATGGGGAGCATGTTCTTGTAATGATTCCATGTGCATTTTCTTGAGGGGGAACTATGTTGCTCTAGTGTTGTAAAGAGTCAAAACAAACATGAAAAAGGTCAAATGGACCTTGTTTTGTTTGGTTGATGTTTCCAACCAAATAGTGAGCCCTAATGTGGTGTTAGAGGAAGAAATCTAAGTTGTTGTAGGTATGAATTTTTTCATTAATGTCAAAAGGGGGAGAATAAGTGATGGCTTGAGAAATTGATCTATATGTGTTTGTCATCAATGGGTTTTCCATCAATGACAAAGGGGATATTGTTGGAAAGTGGTGTTTTCATTGATGTCAATAAGTGTCATTGATGTCAAAAGGAGAAAGTAACATGAAGGTTAATTGGTAGTGTAATATGTAGAGTTAAGGTCATGTTGAGTTGTTTGGTCTCATTGATGAGGTGACATGGTGTCTTGAGCTATCTTGAGCAATTGTGATGGCTTCTAGAAGTCATGCATAGGTATTACAGTGATAGATGGATGTTGTAGTGATGGCATGGATCTTGTTTAAGGTTCTTGTAGGTATGCAAGAGTGAAAAAATCATGAGGTAGTCAACATGGATGGTGTAAACATGATCGAGAAGCCTAGTTTAGAGGCATGGTCAACATACATGAAGAAGAATGGTGGTTCTCATGTATGTAACATTTGGTTATGTATTTTTAGAGTATGGATAACATTAGGATGAGGTGTTAAGACACTCACAAGTGTCTAAGAGTGTGTATATAGGGTTTAGACATGTTTTCTAGAGTCCGTACCTAGACCTATACTTAGTCCTAGATGGCATAATGAGATGAGCTGATTTGTTTCTAAGATAAGTATGCAAATATGAGCATGGGAAAAGGTGTAACATGTTGTTCTAGAGGTGTGGGAAAAGTTTCATGTCCTGGTTTGCAAGTTTGAGCATGAAAAGTGGTTTTGCCTCTACCAAGCTCTTAGAACATGAGAAACCCAACTCGAGAAGGACTTTCTTCTTGCTCATTTGGCACGTGTGAATTTTATATAGTGACCTAAGATCTTCATGGTAGTTGGGGAAGGGTCCTATCTCAATGTTCATGGCATTAGTTTGTGGATTAATGTGTATAATTTTATGAACAATCATTAAGAAGGTAAGGTGGTTTTAAACCCTCCTTAAACCCTAGTTATATAGTGGTGGAGAAGAAATTGCTTTAAGTGACCCAAAATGGATTGGTTAACCTATTATGATGATTAGAAGTTGTATATGACTCCTCCAACTTTCTCTAGGTGGTATTTAGGTGTCTTGACAATGTGTGGACCCCACACAAAAAGTGCATGTTTCTAAAGAAGTTGATGTTTCTCTCAAGTTTTTATTGGATCAATTGATAAAATGGATGGTAAATGAAGTTGGGAATCTATAATACATTTATATGGTGTCTTTAAAACATGGTTTAGCCCTTTGGAGGTCTGTGGAAGTTTATTTTACAAGACTAGTTTTGGGGTAGTTTTGGCGTTTTAGGTGGTTTTGGTTCAAGAGGTGGTATTGGGCACTTATAGTCCAAGTGAGGATGTATGATGGAGTTGGTTATGACCATGAGGTCATAAGATATCTATTCATGTGTCATACTTGCATGGTTGAGGTGTTTTGTTGGTGTTTGAGCTTCATCTTTGAGGACTATTTTTGTAGGTCACAGACCTAGTGAGGATAGTTGTTCTTAATGGTGGTTCATGACATGATATGATGATGCAAAGGTGTACAATATTTTTGAGGTTGGTATAAGACTTAGAAAACATGTATAAGTGGTTTTAGATGTTTGGTGAAGGTCATGTTGGCTCAAGAAGACTTGGTTTTGGCGAGAGGGTAGTTTGAGTGTATTAGGCCTACTTGTGTCCTAATGAAGGATTTGAGTGTGTATATGCTCTATGATGGCCGACCTAGATGTTATGTATGAACATGCATCACGTATATTTGTATGTTCTTGAGACCTATTTGTGTGGTTGGTTTTGTATGAGAAAGTGCGAGTAAGAGGGAAGTTTGAAGAGGTGAAGAAGGTATTTGTGACCATTAAGAGAGGGCATAGAGTATGTTATATGAAGGGCTAGTAGGTGGCGAGATATGGTGTTCGAGGTCAAATAACCTAATTATCTTGGTGAAAAATTTCTTTAGTGAGGAAGTCTAGAAGGCAATTTTGAAAAAGATAGAAGAAAGGAGAGCTTAATAGGTGTCATCATCAGTTGTTGTGGCAACATTATATAGGTGAAAAATAAATTTAGGTGGCTGATTTGTGTTGATTCATCTAGGGGGTTGGTGCCTCCATGTAGGGTTGGTGCTCTACTAAATTTAGGGTTGGTGCTCTTTATGGGGTTGGTGCCTCACTAAATCTAGGGGTTGGTGCTCCTTGTTGGGTTGGTAATCAAATAAATTTGATTCATTGTTGTAATAAAGATTTGTTTTAGTGGGTTTTCTTCCCTTTAATGGTTTCCCACTTATATTTGGTGTTCATGTGTTCTTGTGTTCTCATTTTCTCATCTATGGTTATGTTTCTTGATGAATGCATGCTTAATGGTTAAGTTGAATTGAATGGTTGATGGATGTAAATGTTTAAGTGAATGAAAGTTTTATTTCTCACTAATTCACCCCCTCCTCCTCGCCACCCTACCCCACCCCTCTTAGTGATTGTGCTTCCAACAAGGGGAGAGGCAACAATTATCGAGCACATAGTAGTTGTCGAATAAATTTTGTTAGGGTGGGGTATATTCAATTAACGTATTCAATAATTCTAGTGTATATCCATCAAGTTAATATAAAATTAACTATGGATATTCATTTGTTAACCGCCTAAAAACACAATATTTATGTATATTTAGATATTATTCAAGTTGTTATGTTAATTGATACGTAATGTATATCCACATGTTCAATGTACATTTAGACATTATTTATGTAGTCAAACATTTTGTACATTTTAAAACATTATTTACATATTCATAAGTTAATTGACACTTACCTCTTAGATATGTGGTCTGGCTTGGATATCCAAATAAGATCAATATCAATTCTAAGCTCTATTAATTTTTGAATGAAATTACCACTAAATGCCTAAATATTTCCATTCATCCAATTTATAAGAGTAAATCCCATTCAAATTCAATTTTTGAGATTTTGGAGGGATTATGTAAATTTTGGAGGGATATTTAAAATTTTGCATCGAATCATAAGATTAGTTCTACACTATTGGATTTAATGAGGTGAAGGTGCAAAAGAAGGTGCTCTTATATATATAAAGTTGGATTAGATAGAGTGTTTTTTTAATACTAGCAATTGCACATGAGTTGCAAAATACAGGAGAGGATAATAATGTGTTTATACGTTCTTAAAATATTGACTCCTTTGATCATACAAGATTGCCCCACCAAATTCTTCAACAAATCTACCCCGCTCAAAAGGAAAAATAATGCCATGACCTATAATAAAGTTAATAATTTAGTGTTTTTAGTGAACTAGAAATAAAAGCGGCTATGACAAATAAGTTGGAAGATATTATTTAACAATACATAAAGAGACTCCGAGATCAAGAAGCCTACTAAATATGATATTCATGTTGACAATCAAAACCAAAACGATTCTTGTATAGCATTGATTGGTCATGGAGAGTAATTAGAAGCCCTAGTGGCTTCCAAGCTAGCTTCATCATCCCCAGGTTGGAAAACAATTAAAGAAGGGCTCCATTTGTAATTTGAAGAATATATACTTCAAGGGTGCACATATGGGGCCTTTAGATCCATGTTTTTGCCCATCATCCTCAATTAAAATCATGCTTCTCTTAAGAGATCCAAAGTGATTATCATTGAAAATAGATTCAAACCTATTTTTCATAATCCTATCACAGAGAAGCAAGGGGCTTTTACCACATGAAAATAATTGATTGACAATTGTGTACTTTCTCAAGAAACCCCGAACAGTACCCAAACATCTAAAATCAACACGCAAAAGATCAAGCATCTCTCAAAATTGACATGGTCAATTTCTTTGAATGAATTAAAAAAGAATAAAAATGGATGAAATGGGTTAAAAATTCAGATAACAACATGAAGTTCATGTAAAAGTCGAGCACCAAGAGGTTTAAGAAATCTTTGGCTTTGTAGAGGCTTCTAAATCACAATCTAGACTTGGAAGATGGAACCGGGATGGTCCTAACATGAACAAAATAAATCATAACTCAGTCCCTGATAACACCATAGTAACTTGAGAGAGAAATTTGCAAATAGCTAAACATTTCAAGTATGTCTAACAAATATTTCACCAACTCATAACATAACTTGTAATAAATGAATACTATAAAATAAGTTTAAAAACAACAACCGAGATCGTGTGTTGGGGACAATATAGTGGTTATTACAATCTCTAACAACAAGAAACATATAAACCTATGCATCCTCCATAGCCAAGAACATTACCGTAATTTCCAATATGTGCATGTTGTTTGGTAACTCTCATGACTCCCAAATATAGGATTTTAAATGGTGCAAATATGATTTTCAATGAAGCGAGATCAGATTTCCAATGGTGCAAATCAAATTTTGATTTAATGAATATTGTGTAATGAATATTGTGTATGACGGTGGTGAAATTTATGGTGGTGGGAGAAATAAATGCGATTGGATACGAAATTCAATTCCATGGTGGCTACAGCAAGTTGTTTAATTGTAGAAATAAAGTTAATGACAAGCTACAACAAAGACTAAACAATAGTCTAACACTGTCTCCGTAGTTTCAAATATTTTTCAGCCACCTAAATAATTATGCAGCTCCTAAAACACAGTAGTTTCAGATTTTTTTTGGGTTCATTTATCGACTAAGAGTCCTACACGAAATGAAACTCTTTGTGTAAATCGACAACAAACAAATGTGGACAGATCCATCCAAAAATGGTAAAGTAGGTAAATGGAAAAGAAATAGTTGGAAAAGAGGTTGCTGAAAATTGTGTCGTTGAATTTGACAAATTCCAACAAGGTCATCTTCAAAGGTGGATGCCTCTGAGCAAATTAAAGTACTTTGAATGTGAACATGAAAACTTCTCAAGATGTGCATTTTTGTCCATAAAGGTAGACTTTTTGTACTTAAATATTGGGACAATATTGTGAATATGAACAAGTATGCCCCTATAAATGACTATCGTAACTTGTATTCATGTACATATTAATACTTATGAAGTTAATGTTGACATTTGTATTTTGTAAATTGCCTCGACAAAAGATGCCTCAAATACAATTAAATATGCTTCACGATTAGCATGCAATGGAAAGTGACTAGAAATACAGTAACCGAAGCATTGGTTATAGTGGGACCGACATCGGTCAGAAAAGGAGGAACCGGCCACGGTTAGGTCTAACCGGCGCCGGTTACCTATGTGAAGCACTTTATTTTTAAGTCACGGGTTTTAATATTGTTTTTGTTTTAAAGCAAATCTATTGGATGTAATTTCATGGCTAAGTTTCCCTAAGTTTGTCTAAGCTTATATAAGCTAGAAAACTAGGGTTAGAGAGAGTTAGATGAGTTGATGAGAAGAAGAGCATAATCCTTGGTTGAAAGGATGAAGAAGAAGAAAGAAAAAAAGCAGATTACATGAAGACAAGAGCTTTCATGGAGAGAAGTAAATGAAGGAAAGTGGTGTACACTACATTGTTGGTGAGAAGATGGTATTATCTTCTAATGTATTTTCTTTGTATTGTTTGTCTCATGTAATGGCTTGCATATATTATGCAAAGCACTTAGGGTTTCTTCTTGTTAGATCCACAAAGTTGTTGTGAGATCTTGTTATTGCTTATTCTTGTAGATCCACATGTTGTGAGATCTTGTATTGTAGATCCATGAGATCATGTTGTATTGTTGATCCATAGGAATCTAGCATGGTAGAGGAAGTTGTCTTCATGTTTGTAGTTTGTTGCAGTGATGGAGGAGAGACTTACTTCTTGGTGCATGGTTAGGGTTGCACATTGGTAGATCTTTCTAGAGGTCTTGTTTGTAGATTCACAATACAATGAGAGCTTGGTTGCATAGTGGCAGATGCAAGGTAGCTTCAGGTATGTGAGATCTGGTTATGTTTGAGAGGCACGGTTGTAGTGCACTCAGGTAGATCTGGTTAGAGATCTGGAGGAGACACAAGTGGTGGTATGGAGGCACGGTTTAGTGTACTCAGGTAGATCTGGTTGGAGATCTGGGAGGAGGAGATACTCTTGTAGAGATACATGTACTCTTGTGTAGAAGAGTTGGTTTGTAATCTCTTGTTATATTATATATATATATATATATATATATATATATGATATATGTAGATCTCTATCTTTGGTGGATGTAGCCCACATTGGGTGAACCATGGTACATGCTTGTTATGTGTGTGTACTTTTGTGTGATTTGGATTATTCTAGTTTATACTTCCATTGCTATAGATTTTGTGGGGAATTGTTTAGATCTTGTGTGCATGATTTTGTTTGTTATTAAATCATAGCACTATTCCACAATCCGTATTCCCAACAACTGGTATCAAAGTGATGGCTTTAGTTTTCAGAGCAAGGGTTTGCTTCATGGTTTTGTTAGTAGTTATTATTGACATGTATGAGAGCAGGGTTTATTTTTCCTAATGTGAAAATCACAGGAAGAGATTGAATCTCAAGTGGGAGCTGGAAGTGTAAGGTTGTTGGAGAACACAAGTGACCAATGTCGATTAAGTGGAAACCGATGTCGGCAGGGTGAGACTATGGTCGGTTATTGAGGACTATGGTCGGTTACAGGGTGACCGTGGTTGGGTCTAAGCAACTTAGTTATAAAACAAAAATCAAGATATGAAGAAATGAAGAGATGCATGGAATGTATCTTGTTTTTGCTAAGTGTATGGTTTAATTGCACATGCATGGTTTTGGATTGCAGATCTAGATAGAGAAAAGGAACATGTATGCATTCTTGGTAGTTAGATGCACGGGCTTGGTAGAGAGGCAGTAGCACAGAACAAAGATGGGGCTTCCATCAGAGAAGCATGTACTTCAGTTGAAGATGCGGTTGAGTATCTTGGTGTTGGTAAGGTGATGTATTTCATCTTGATGCAATTTATTGCATGGATTTGTTGTTGTATTGTTTTTGTACGAGATTTGGATGCTTCTTGAAATGACTGGCTCAACTCAACTATCGGCTTCGATCGAAGTAGGCACCTGGTGTGGTGTGCTATGCCAAATTATGTGGCATTGGGTTTGTTCAGTAGCATTGACATCGGTCTGAGAACCGAGGTCGGTCACAGAGGAACCGATATTGGTCAGCTAACCATGGTTGGTTAGGGGATGACCATGGTTGGTCTTTGTGGCAACTTATCTGTATAGGGTTTTTTTGCAGCAAGAGAGGGCAGATGGTTCTTTTTCCTAGTTTGGAGGATCGAGTTTCTTGCATGAGTGTACATGGTAGAGATGGTGTAGATCACTTCATGGTTTGGATCAGAAAGAGGATGGAGTTGGCTCGGTTAGTCCATTGAGACTTTGAGTCAGGTATCTCTATATGGTTCATGTTTTATTTCTTTTGTTTGGAGAAACTGATATTATGTTTGGATTGTGTGCACAAATTTACACCATGGTTTCTTGGTGTTGTTTGACTTTTATTTCCCGGTTGTGTGGAATCTTGAGGACAAGGGTTTCTAGTCTAAGGATGAGATCCTCAATGAAAATTCATGGTTAGACACAGTTGTAGGTAACGAGAGATGTTGAGTACATACGGATGGAAAGAAGGTGATTCACCTACTTCACAAGAAGTCCAAACTTCTGTGATGTAGAAGTATTCTCAGAGAAGAAAGGGAATCAATTTTATAGTTCTTTCATCTGGTTTTATTTCTCACTGACATATTAGCTTTTGAGCTTGGTGTTAGAGGAAGTTTGGGATTTTGTGTTCAGTGGGAGCAAGCCATGGTTGTTGGCATTGCAGGATTGGATACATGATGCACATGTAGAGTGAGAGGAGATTGCTACTATTCAGAGTGGCAGGAGGCACAAGTTGGTTTTGGAGGGCAGTCATGGATTTGCGGTATTTTGAGTTTATTACTTTGTGATGTCACTTCTAGTTTATTTTGTGGTGCCTATATATCCTTAGGGATGACAGTTGATGGTAGATTCAAGCTGGTTTTAGATGATAGAGCAATTTTTAGAGTTTGAAGGGTGAAAAAGGAGAAAATCTGACTGTTATAGAGACCGGTGTCGTTAAGGTTAACCGTGGTCGGTCATCTAGTAACCATGGTCGGTCAGGAGTTGACCATGGTTCGGTTAGGAAACTATGGTCGGTTTGGTCATAGGTTTGACAACAATGTTTATTTACCATTTTTAGATGGTGCCCTTGTTTTTGCTTTCATCTTGGTTGGTTTGTGTAGAGTATGTTGATGACATGTTTGTTGGTATTTGCACTTGGTATTAGTGGCATGGTTTAGCATGGATGTTTGTTATTGACATTGATGAGCACAGGATTCATATTCGGCTTTGGAGTTAGTCGGTGGCAGACTTGGAGCTTCTGGAGAGAGTTGGTGATATGGATGGATGTACATGGTGAGTTTGTACATGTTGGATAGATTCAGTTTTGTGAGTCTATGATGATGCAGATGTTTGATTTGCACATGGATGCTTTGAGCATGAGTAGGGGATGTTTGTATTTCCTCTTGATTACTATGTTACTCCTTGAGAGATGTTATCTACAGATGATTGTCTTGGACATGCTAGTTGTTTATATGCAAGGTTGGATTTGTAGATTGTAGTGTTTGGATTCTTTGAGTTATGCATGTTTGTGGATTGATCACCCACTGTTGCAGGTAGAACTCATTTGGGTTCTTTACCTAGGATCTTGTTTTGCTTTCGCATATTCCATTTTGACTTGTCTTGGTTAGTTGCATTGGTGGTTGCATGGAGACATGGATAGATGGATGGAGAACATGGTTGGTTTTACAGGTATGGCTACGGATGTGATTGAGGCTCAAAATTCAGTTTGAGTGGGAGCTCTTGTAGGTGTGTTAGTCATGATGGCTTGTTGCATGAGGAGCTAGGTTGGCTTGTTTGTCTGATACCAACAATTGGTATGGTGTTATGATTTAGTGGGAGCTTGAGGCTTGGTGTCACGGATCAGTTGTAGCTTCATGCAGGTTTGGTAAGTCATGGTTTTATCTTCTTGGTTTGAGAAGATGGTTTGATCTTCCTGGTTTTATTTTTCTTTGAGAGAATTGTTGAAGGAAAGAATAGATGGTCTTCATGGTGTGTTGAGGATAGTGATGTATAGGTACAGTGTATAGAGGTTCAACAATTTATCTCCAAGTGGGAGATTGTTAGGTTGTGGAGCTAGATTGCTTCACAATTAGCATGCATTAGCATGCAATGGAAAGTGACTAGAAATACAGGAACAACATCGATTACAGTGGGACCGACGTGGGTAGGAAAAAAGGAGGAACCATCCATGAGTTAGGTCTAATCGCCGCATTGGTTACTGTGTATAAAGCACTTTATTTTTAAGTCACGGGTTTTAATATTGTTTTTGTTTTAAAGAAAATCTATTGGATGTAATTTCATGGCTAAGTTGCCCTAAGTTTGTCTAAGCTTATATAAGCTAGAAAACTAGGGTTAGAGAGAGTTAGATGAGTTGATGAGAAGAAGAGCATAATCCTTGGTTGAAAGGATGAAGAAGAAGAAGAAGAAAAAGTAGATTACATGAAGACAAGAGCTTTCATGGAGAGAAGTTGAACAAAAGGAAAGTGCAAGTACATTGTTGGTGAGAAGATGGTATTATCTTCTACTGTATTTCCTTTGTATTGTTTAGTCTCATGTAATGGCATTGCATAGTATGCAAAGCACTTAGGGTTTCTTCTTGTTAGATCCACAAGTTGTTGTGAGATCTTGTTATTGTTCATTCTTGTAGATCCACATGTTGTGAGATCTTGTATTGCAGATCCATGAGATCATGTTGTATTGTTGATCCATAGGAATCTAGCATGGTAGAGGAAGTTGTCTTCATGTTTGTAGTTTGTTGCAGTGATGGAGGAGAGACTTACTTCTTGGTGCATGGTTAGGGTTACACATTGGTAGATCTTTCTAGAGGTCTTGTTTGTAGATTCACAATACAGTGAGAGCTTGGCTGCACAATGGCAGATGTAGGGTAGCTTCAGGTATGTGAGATCTGGTTATGTTTGAGAGGCACGGTTGTAGTGCACTCAGGTAGATCTAGTTAGAGATCTGGAGGAGACACAAGTGGTGGTATGGAGGCACAGTTTAGTGTACTCAGGAAGATCCGGTTGGAGATCTGGGAGGAGGAGATACTCTTGTAGAGATACATGTACTCTTGTGCAGAAGAGTTGGTTTGTAATCTCTTGTATATATATATATATATATGAGATCTCTATCTTTGGTGGACGTAGCCCACATTGGGTGAACCACGGTACATGCTTGTTGTTATGTGTGTGTACTTTTGTGTGATTTGGATTATTCTAGTTTATACTTCCACCGCTGAAGATTTTGTGGGGAATTGTTTAGATCTTGTGTGCATGATTTTGTTTGTTATTAAATCATAGCACTATACGATCTGTATTCCCAACAATATGTCCACTTGGTGGACCCCTCTCGCAAAAATGTGCTTAACAATTGGTGTATGTTCAACAATTGATGCATGTTAAACAACTTTTCCCCGACATGTACATCTCATTATATAATCTTATCATGATTTATTTAGAACCATGTAGGCTTTTCCAATGTTATTAAAAGGCATGTTAATATAGTTTTGACCTACTTCATTAATTCAACAATTTTAGGTCAATCATATTTCAATTTTTTTGTTGGAGTCAACATTTCTAATGTTTAGATATTGAATATATCAATTTGCAATATTATAATTATATAATAAATCATTTATCTTTGTATGCATTGGTTGCTTTATAATGATATGACCATTTTAGGCCTTATTCCACTACACAATTTTTTATTTTTTCCAAACAAATATTAACAACATGACATTTGACACCATATTTAATAACATTGCACTTAAAGAAAAGCATGCATTTATTATCAAGATTTGATTGGATATATGAAAAACAATTTTCAACTACAATAATTTTTTATATTTGTAATCACATTTTTTATCTTTGTATTTATTGGTGACTTTACAATGACTATTTTGAGATGTTATTCCACTACACTTTATTTATATATTTTCCCTGACAACTATAAAAAACATGACATTTAACACTATATTTAATGACATTACATCTAGAAAAGAGCTTGCATTTATTATTAAAAATATCATTACATATATGAAAAGACAACTTTCAACTATTGATAATTTTTTATATTTTGTAATCATATCTTTCCAAAAAAATTAAAAGCAATTACAATGTTGTAAAATTTCCCAAATTTTTGTTAAAAATTTGAAAACTTAATATCTATTTTAAGTTATATTAAACCTCATATTATATCAAAAATCATTTTTATGTACAAATTTGATCATTAAAATTTTATTATTAGATTATTAATTTTTGGCATTTTCATTCATATATGTTTAAGTCATCTTATAATGATTTTTATGAATAATCATCTTAAAATCCATAAAATACTATACCATTCACTCAAATTAAATACTTTTGTTTTTTAACCAATCAACATTTGAAATTTTATTCTTCTTTCTTATGTTTAATTTTTCAATCATTTTTAAACAAATACAAATTACTGAAATTATTATTTTTAAGTGTTTGATTGACCTTTGGTTTTGAAGTGACTAATTTCATGTCTTATGACAAAAAAAAATTGATTTTTTCAAATCTACAAATATGAGAATTGTCGCGTGTCCTAGATTTAAAATGGATGTGATAGAATTTAATAGGTTGTCGTACGACTTCAATGCATGATGAAATTATTTATTAATCACATTTAATTGAACACGAGCTTATTTGTAAAAATTGTAATCTACTTGCAAAAAGCCTCCAAGATTTACAAGGTTGAAGGACCACTGATTAATTGTCCGCCAATGTTCATATGGCTTTAACCACCATCTGATTTTCTATTTAAAAAGTAGAAAAAACAAAAATATCCAATATAAAATCCTCGCACCAATACTTATAGACATATCACATAATGACTACTTAAAGAAAAATTCACGTTGAATCAGAGCAACATTATTGTAAATGTTCAATAATTGAGTAACAACAAAGGTTATCCTCCTAATTAATCATCCCTCAAATTCATTTCTTACACAATTACTTTCATTGTTATATTATTGCAATTATTCAAGCATCATACTTATGCGATTATGGACACTAGTTCTTGTTCATTACCTCTCAAAATGTCAATGCTTTTTTATTGCCCAGTTCATTTCTAGTAGTAATCACCTTTTCTACTATACATATATTCCTCGACCATATAATAAATATTGTTGCAAATGGGCAAACCTAACACAAATTCTAATTGGTTATAGTGTTTTTATGACTATTTCATATTATTCTTAACAAGCAATTAAAAATGATATAAATAAATCATGCCTCGCTTGTCTTATTTGCTACAACAAATGCAAAACAACTACAATGAGGCAGAACTTACCGCATCACAACTCTTGTTTATTATATGTTTGTTTAATGTATATGTGGCTCAAAAATTCTTACATAAATCTTTTTTAAAATATTTCATCAAGTCATTGTTTGTTATTTTAAAAATTATATAGATTAATAAATTTACAAACTTTTTTTAAATATTAACTTTCCGTTTGCATGGGCTTTAGTGTTTATATGTATTTTAATGCCTAAGATATTAGTGCATGTTTCTAGACTATTATTTATTTTGTAGCGAGTAAGTTTATAGTGTAAGATGAAATAAAAAGTGATTAAATTATATAAGTTAGTAACTCATGGGTTGTAATTGTGAAAATTAATGTATTGTTTGTAAAGGATGTATTTTCTAGGTATTTGTCATCTTGAAAGTTAATTTTGGGGTTTTGGGGTTGTAATTACTTTGAAGATACACATTGTTAACAGAGAACCCACAAAAATGTCAAGTACATTATGACTAATCAAGTTAAGTGAGCCAAGTTCATTGGAGGATAGAGGACATAAAGGAAGAGGAATTTTTAGCGACCTCAAGTCAACCACTATCAAAGAGGTTGATAATGTATTGGTGGCATATAATATACGTTAAACCAATTAATGGCGAGATTGGTGTCTAGTAGTAGTGGGTACTAGTTATGTTATTTGTGGTCAAGTGGGAGTGATCATGAACATAAGATACAAACAAAGACAATGAGAACCCAAGCCTTAATCTCATTTTTATATATGGCGTGATATACGTGTAGTTATCTTGTGTCGGTCAGAAGACCAACACTCGTTGAAAATGAATAAGAGATGAGGTTGAATAATTCTCGCTTCTTGAGTTGATTTACTTGATTGTCACAACTAAAACAAATGTTTACATAGACGTGGAGGATGAAAAATGTGTGTTCCTATTCATACCTAGGTGGTTGATATGTTTCCACCCATGAAAGCCACCTATGACATATATGGGGGTGAGCAGATGTGTGCATTTGTATTCATACCTGGATGGTATACTACAAGTTCCCATCTATGGAAGGTTGATGTGCTCCCATTCATTATATTTTGTCTTACACCATATGTTTTAATGTTCGTACTAAGGGGGAATGTTGGGAATCTAGTTAGTACTCACATCATGTGTGAGTTATTATTTGTTAGAAAATGCATCTAGTGTGTTTAATGATTAAGTTATATGTGAGAATAAAATGGGGATAGAGATTCTAGAGTTATTTGAGCGATTATAGGGATCACATAGTTTTTGTTGATTAGTTTTGATTCCTTACCGTAGGATCTCAATAAGCTATAAATTTGTAATCCACATTAATGAATAATACAATGAATACATGAATTATCATATCAAAAGAAGATGGAAGCCACCTCAATCATCTAAACATCTAGATTTACAATCCTTTATGGGAAAATCCTTGGGCATATCCCAATTAACTCCCGTTGTTGTCCACTTTGAAAAGGAGCAAAGATAACAAAAATACACAAAATATAATTGGACCAATGCAAACAAGAAACCCTATTTATGAACCGCTAAACAATGGTGGTCCATATGTTTTGATGTATTTAATGCATTCTAATATATATAGGGTGACCATGATTTAAATATGGATATAAATGAAGTTGATATGTGTCGGGCACACACACACACACACACACACACACACACACACACACACACACACACACACACACACACACACACACACACACGCACACACGCACACACACGCACACACACCCACACGCACACACGCACACACACACGCACACGCACACGCACACGCACACGCACACGCACACGCACACGCACACGCACACACGCACACACGCACACGCACACGCACGCAACAATGCACACGCACACGCACACGCACGCACACGCAACACGCACACACGCACACACACGCACACGCACACACACACGCGCGGCGCACACACGCGCGCACACACACACACACACACAAGAACAATAGGGGATGTTGAAAAATATTTTTTAAATGGAAGCGAGAATCCAATTTCTGAAAACATCGAATCGAAAGGCTTGACACTTTCCAAGAGGGACTCCCACCATAAGGGACACTTCTAGCATAAATATTAATAACATTAATTATTGATTAAAAATTAGTCCATGATTTAAATGGTGTGAAATGTAGGTGCCCTTGCCCTTCACTTTAAAACAAAGAAAACATAAGGACACACATCACAAATGAAGAAAAGCTCGACCACACGAGTGTTATGGGAGTGTAGGGAAATTAGACCATAAGGAACATTTTATATTTATGTAAGAAAAGTTTGTTTCCTTTATGTGTCATTGGGGATGGAACTTGAGGTCACTTTTGTTTTTGATAGCCATTCGCAACTCTAAACATGAAATTTTGATTGGTATTTAAGTAAAGAGGTATTTGATTAGTTTATTGGGACTCTATTACATGGTAGGATGTACAATGCAAGGAAAAAATCATATGTAGCTTGTTGTTTATAGCCGAAGTCATCTCAGAAGAAAAAGTAATTATGTTGGAACGTAAATCGAGATGTTTTAAAGGGGTACCAAAAAGTTTCAAATTTTGAAGACAACAACCACGAGTACAACTAAAGCCATCAATGTCACACAACCAAATACAACACTTATTCTCGACACTCCTCACCATAAGCAATTCACACATTTAGTTAATCCCAATATGAGATACAATAAAATCTAATCAAGAGGATTCATATGACCTCACCTCCACTTTGTAGACATAAAATCATGCACTTGGGTACATTTCTAGGTTCAAAAACATTCTAATGTATATATGATTCATAAGCAAGAAAAATAGTGGTTGACAAATATCTTTAGCCTCTTTTCTTTGTCTCTTGCTTTTTCTTTGGTCTTACACACCCGACGACCCGACGAAACTTGACAAATTTATCCTTTATGGCCTCGGACATTGGAGCCCAATTAGGGCATCAACACCCAAGTGCCCCTGTCCATACCGGGCGCTCATGACCCTTATTTACCTTTACTCACTCTTTTTGGGTCTCTTTTATCTTTTGGGCATCTTTTTCACTTATGGGTCGGCCTCAAGTTATCGATTACAAAATTCAAACAAAGGAATTATATATATAAGGACCAATCACTAAATATTACTATAATCACCTAAGCTTGCATTCCAAAGACACTAAAGCACTAAATTTACAACATTATTCACAAAAACAAACCCACAAGAACAAGAATAAAGAAGTACATAAACATTTCATTTTTTCATATCTTAATAAGCAATTTTTTGTCTGTACATAGGATATTAATACATAATTACTCTAAAATAATTCAATATTAAGATCAGAACTATTTTATATTTTTACAACTCATACATTCTTATTTATGATATCATCACTTTAAAATAATTAAATGCTAAAACATGGACTAGTCACATTATGCCTCTTGATTTTAAAGTAAACATCTAAAATTCACATAGTAATTTAACCACAACCAAATACCTCTACACATTTATGAAAATGTGGAAACAAATCCAATGGTAATTGGTATGCCCTTTTATTTGGAGAAATCATATCTTGCTTTGCACTGTAATTAGCATAGCATTCAATTGATGCAGACCTTGATTCAGACCTGACCTTTGGCAGAATTGTAGAAATCATATGTTTCTTTGCATTGTAATTCCCATAGCATTCAATTGATGCAGAACTGACCTTTGGCAAAGTTGTTGGCAGGTCTGTGTCAATTGAATGCAGCGGGGATTACAGTCCATACACAGATTTCAAAGGGTTACCTAATGTTAATAAATTTGCCAGCTAGTTTACCAGACTTCTGTCAGCAAAGAAACCCTTTTTATAAAGGGTATTTGTGGTTGTATAGCTACTCTAATCCATACATTACATGCTCTAATGGTTATTCGAGGTTTGTGAACTTGATGCTCTCATGCTTATTTTCAGGTTCGTGATTTCGCCAATATGTTTGAAAAGTTATTTCTATCGTGAAATTTTGAATATGTGTTTTCTTTCTGGATCATTTGCATCGCAATAGGGAAAGGTTAATCTGTTGGCTCGATTTCGCAGTTCGCTGGAAATTCCGGCAAAAATCTGAGATTTGACTCAGATCTGCGTAAAATCGGAACAGCCGATGCCTGGTACTTAGTAGTCTTAGATTCGACCAGCCCTAGTAAAACTGTACGGTTAGAACCCCTCCATCCTTTAGGCACAGAAACAGGTAGTTATGGCGGACAAAGAACTAGTTCCCTCCATTCCATTAGAAACAATGAGCAGTAGAGAGCTTCGGCGAGCCCTGAGGCTTGCCCTGGAACGCTTGGAAAGCGCTCAACGGGAATATGATGGAGCAGGTTTCCTGAAATGGTTCTCTAGTAGCTATAGGGAAGACAGAGATCGGGAAACCCGAGCAGTCCATGCCTTGAGAAAGGAACTGTTCCAGCGGTCAAGGTATCGAGAACTTGCTTGTGATATAGATACCCTGGACAGAGAACAGTTAGAAATCAGGCTATCCGATCTAGAAGAATGCCATGGAATCCTTGACACCGTGGCCGACAACGCTACTATGGCCGAAGAAAGAAAGAAATATGAGGACTTAGAAAGAAAAATACTGGAAAAGATCAAACAAAGAAGGGGAAACACAAGCGCAGTAGTCCCTCATGCTTCGTCCCAGGAAGAACTTCAGCGGCAAGTACAAGAAGGGCGACAGGCCTATCTTGACGCCGCAGCACGGAACTCGCTCTTATATGAAGCAATGGATGAAGATGAAGAAAGGGTTCGGAGGAAACTGGAAGAAAGAAGACAGAGATGGATAACTATAGAAACAGAACCCTCAGAAGAACCCCAACCAGGAACCAGTAGTGATTTACAGCCATTACTTGTAGATGACAGGGTGATTAGAACGAGGCTTAACAGAGATTTGCAGCAATGGGCGGGTCGAATGGGACCAGCCATTCAGAAACTTTTGAGCTTTAGAAGCATAATGGCACCTATTCGCCTATATGAAGCAATCACAGAAATAAGGGACTGCCTGCAGCATGGAGTACTGAAACAACAGGCAGATATTCTGCTAGGTCGACTGAAGGGGAAGAAGAAATACAGTCGAAAGGACCTCTTTCAGGTTGCAGAATTCCTAGCAGCTTTAGCAAATGTGAGCCTTGCAGAGTTTTGGAAAGATCAGATGGCCAAAAGAGGACTTGACTATATGATTGAAGAGGATGAGGAAGAGCTTGAGCAATATCTTAAAGAATTAGAAGAAACTGAGGCGAAAAAGGGCCACTTAGAGAAACGACGGCCCCATGATGAGCTCTAATGAGAAAACCAAGGAAGAATCCAGATCCCGTGTGGAAGGAAACAGAAATCAACAGAAGAAGACAGAGGAACTGCAGGGCCGACAATGGCAGAAGTAAACGCAGCTGAGAAAAACAAAATTCGCAGCAGCAACAGAAGAACACAAAAAAAAAACAAGCATGAAGAACACCGAAAGATCTAGGAAGCAGTTTGAGTACAAAGTAGTCTGTTAATCGGCAATGGGCGATTGCAAAGAAGCCGAATCATCCTCTAGACACGGTTCAAGAATCTTCTCAGAACCAGGCAACTGCAAGCATTATGTTGTTCAACAAGAATTAGATGAGTCAAGCCAGTAAGCCATCTAATGGAGAAAAGATAAAAAACTCGATCCAAGAACAATAGCTATCAAATGGCCTACTCCGTACCTATTTAAATATTTTCTCTCTATATTATTGGGAGTCTTAAGGTTCAAGTAGAATTAGTTGTTTAGCACTGAGAAGAAGCATTGTAAATTTTAATGGAGTTTTAAGGTTCTTCATTAGTAGTTTTTATTTTGGGTGCTAAAGTAGATAAACTCCGGCTAACTCATTGTGTTATTTTTGTAGTATATTTTTCTTTGGAGTTTTAAGATTGAGGACCATTTTGTGTTTAGATAATCTCTTTATTATGAGATAATAGGTTGATTATTTTGCTTCTTTATAGATTTTCTAGTCTCTCCTCATACATTTATGAGAGATTTTTGACCTTCACCAATGGCTACTCAATCATAAGTATGTAATGCCAGGGTTTGCATCCTAAGTTAATTACATCCTATTCATGTTGTTGTTTGACATCATTAGTAACTTAAGAGGTCTTGTGGCTGTCTTCTATTTTTACATCCAACGAGACATTGCAAACTCAATGAATCAAATGACAACATACCATGTTTTTATAGGAAATTTTTTGAGATTTCCACAATTTGACGAAGTGCTCATTTTATCTAGAAAATTGTGTAAGAGCTTAGAGAAGTCAACTTACATTATATCTTTTGTACTCTAGCCATGCCTTTTATGGACATTAATATATAAATTATATCAAATACCTTTAAGTTTTCTCTTAATAGATAAACCCAAGCATTTGATTAACCTAGGGTTTTAAACATACCATTTTGTTGTTTAGAAATCAAGAGGGATCAATGAATACCTTCGACCTAGAATTCGATGAGGAGTGGGGTTCTCAACACAAGGTGAGTGCCATCAATCAACCTATGGAGCATCATACATCGAACCCTCAACGCCTTTTATGTTATAGGTAAATTGTAAGGGATTTGAATTGTGGGATTTGAACCCACCCGAGCCACCTAAAAGCGGTGGCCGAGGTTAAGTGAGCCAATCCCAATGGCTCAAATCCATTTCTTCACCACGATTATTAAAAGTGTTATCTCCAAAAAAAGAGGTTTAACTCATTATGTAAGACCCCTCTTTCTCGAGTCTCTTTAAAATATATTTGTTGGAGTGTGCATACTCCTTATTTAGTCTCTCTTTTGTATTATTTTGGAGGTGCCATTTTCTTCTTTACATCATATCTTTTGCACTCCCTTTTCTTCTTTACATTATATCTTTTGCAGCCCCGTAACCAAACCTTTATGGACATTAATATATAAATTATATCAAATACCTTTAAGTTTTCTCTCAATAGTGAACCCAAACATTTGATTAAATTAGGTTTTAACATATATCATTAGGTTCCACACACATTCTTCCCCTAGAGGATATTTTTCATGTGTTTAGATCTTATTAATATAACATTAACCCTAGCTTTGTGGATGTTATCTATTTTAATGTCTTATTTCAAATAAAAAATTTATATATGCAATGATAGCCAAAGTGATAGATTGAGTTGTACACATATTAATTTGGTTTGAATTTCATTTCTTAAATATCTTGCTTATTTAAAAATGAAGTTCAGTAACTATTGATGCTAATCCTAGTCACATTGATGATGATATAAATTATACAAATATGAATGATACAAATGTAGATTCTTGTGATCTCAAATCTTATAATGATCATGTTGTTAATGGCAATATTTTTGGTAACAATGATTATGTCTCCAAAGTTACTCTTTAAGGGCATAGAAACATATTTCTTTGAAAAATATCTTTCATTATATCCACAAGATATTGGTGTAGTGATCTACACACTTAGAGAGGTACCAAATAAGTTAGCTAAGGAATCAACATCTAAGAAATTAGTTATTATAAGTGAACCCTTAAACAATCTTATATTACTTAATAAAGTATCATATTATGTTAGTTCAAAGGCTACTACTAGTATTGTTTCTACTCTTTTGCCTCCAATTAAGGCTCCTACTTACATGTGTGCACCTATTACTACTACTTGTATTACTATGAACATTCCAATAAATAACCTATTTCTTTTTTATACCTTCTAGACTTGTATCTCAAACTACATACTTTAGTTTAGGTATTTCTCAAAACATTAGAGTTCCTATTCATACATATGCTATTTTTCCATCTCTCAAGATGTGCTCCTTACAAAAGATATTTGGGATATAAAAATAAAAAATTACCAATTCCATAAAATCAATACATAATTAATTTGCACGACGTATGACCTAATTTTTGCCTTTATGAGGTCCTTGGTTATCCTTTGCCTACCAATTTCATTTCTCCAAAGTTAAGATATTCAACAAGAAGGATTATCCCTCACATCATATCATATCATTATATGCTTTGTATCTAGGTTTTGCACAAAACAATAAATAGTTAATTAAGCTCTTCCCCAAAATTTGAGCATAGATTATGACATAGATTGGTTATATATATGCCCACCATTAGGCTTTGTATATTCCTTTAATGCAATGGCTATTATTTTCTTATCTCATTTTTCAATTAAAATTAATCAAAAGGCCATACTTTCATAGCTTACACAACTAAGATAAGGATTTGATGAGCCTATTAATGAGCATGTGCATAAATTCAAAATAATGCTTATAACGATGTCTCGCCCATTTACAAGATATTTTCTCTCAAACTTTATCCCAACCTATAAAATACAAAGCCATGTTTTGCACATAGCAATATTTTTATGAACTTTTACATATGGTTAAGGATTATTAGATCAAGAGCCTTTCAACAAACATGTTTAAATACATAACCAATGTCCCTACACCCAATGGAGCCAAATATCAAAAGTAAATCAACATTTAAGGATAAGTCTAACGGTACTACTAATTTTCAAGATAAGAATGAGATGAAACATGTGGTCAATAGGTTATCACACCACCGACAAGATTGTCCTTTCTTCTCAAGATTGAAGACAATTCACATGATTAACTTACAGTCCTTGCCAAGTGATTACTTTTTTATCGAATGCAATATGATCTCTTTATTTATACCTCTACCTAAGAACTCTATTTGAATGCACATTGTGATTATAATTGAGTTTCAGTTATTATACAAATATGTGCTTCGGATTGAGTATAAGATTTAGGACCTAATTGATAGTAGCATAAATCTAGTGGAAGGACATAATAGTACATTGGATAAATCAATTACACAATAGAAAAAACAAGGTCATCTAATCTAGTTTAAAATATTACAACTAAAAATAAAACAAAACAAGATGAGGTTCACATGGGAACTCCTAAACAAGCTCCAATGGTTTCAAATGCTCATATACTAGATGGTTTCGTAGGTTTCATTAGGGATGCACGTAAAGAGGTTCCTTCTACCACTTTCTAAGACCATGAGATTCCAAAAAGATGGTTCTAACAATGGACCGTTATTCATATAATTTTAATAGCTTAACATTAAAAGTAAACAAATAGCATTATTCTCGCGAAATTATTCAAGTTAAGACAATTTCACAATGTAATTCCTTACTAGGTCTATATATACTCAAGAGGATCTAAATAGAACATCTTGTAGTACCCAAAATTTGGTCTTGAGCACTTTAAAGTATCACTTTGGCATTTATTCCAACATTGTCCCATTTACCTATTTATTCACTAGCTTAAATCCTCCATCTTTGGCATGTATCCCAAGTCCACTAGATCATAGTTATTCTTCAACTTAATGCTTTAGGAATCATTGCACAATTTACGAAACACGTATATAAATTGTCACCTTACTTAAAATTGATTCCATCTCTAAGCATGGAAAGGTTTATGTGACTAGGACAAGTTTGGTCATGGGCGAATTCGTCCCACATATTATAAAACCATCCCTTATACTTGCAATGGTCACATTAACCAATGCACAATTCATATTGGTTAGCCTAAGTGGTTATTTTGGGTCGATTGAGAAGGAAATCATTCGAATGGTCCCCAATATAAACACATCAATCCTAACTCTTTAGGGGCATCTAGGAATCTCATATTAAAGACACACTCTAAAAAGGACATGATCAAATTTTAGTCACTAAATCATGCACTTACTATGTACATCTAACCTTTAAATACTTCATTTATGTGCATGACTCCTAAGCAAGAGAACTAGTCATTAACAACACTTGTTTTGCTTTGACATTTTTTAATCTTTCTTATCTTTATTGTTTGTTTCTAAACTTACGACTTATAGTTTTATATAGTATTCAACATCTTTCTTAGATCTTATTTCATTGTTTTACATTTAGAGTGCCATGTATAGAACCGCCCATTAGGGACAAAATCACCATGGTATTGTTGTCCCCTCCGGGTTTTTTTGTCCACTTTCTCTTTTTTCGATTTTTTGGATGTTGCTTCTTTCTTGTCTTTGTTTATTATGCTAGGTCGGTCTTTCACTTGTTAATGATAAACTTTGAAGAAATCATATATATATATATATATATATATATATATATACTATAATTAATATATATTATATATATATATATATATATATATATATATATATATATATATATATATATATATATTTATATCTATATATATATATATGACTACATTTTGCCAAAGTTTATCATTAATTAATACTTCACTACATTTCAAGAGGTGTATAATATTACAAGAGCTAATATTTTTATTACACCAAGGACTAATTCCATATACACATTTGCTCTGAATTCCATACCACAAATTGGGACAAAGTAGTCAGAGCTCGATATTCTTTTGTGGTCACCGGCACTAGGGCATCCTAGCTCAAGGGACACTATTTCAATCACACACACATACTAAAACTACATTGATTCTAAAATGTTTTCTAGATATGGTCATTTTATTCATTTGATGACAGTCACTTTTTGTTTAACACCCCTCTTTGGCTCTTATCCCCATGGTCTCTTAATTATCAGCCCTCTACGAAAAAAATTATATTTAAGTTGGGGTTACCTTTTTCATTATTTCTATCATCATGACCCATACCATAGTATCCTTGTTTCATTTACTTCAACAACACCCCTCATATAGAGATACTCTTACACAATTGTTGAAACAAGTACAACTCCCTAATAATACAACACCTCCCCAAGTGAATACAATTTTGAGTCATCTTTTAGATCCTCCTATTAGTAATGATGACACATTCCATAAGACTATCTTAGATTCTATTCAAGCTTTACACCATGAATTTCAAGATAAACTTCAATCCATGAATGCTACAATTATATCTCTTAAGGATGAGATCCAACACCTCAAAGATACTTCCAATGCACATATCAATTCTCTTTCTATGCATCATGATGTTCCTAAGGCCATGGCTATGAAATATGATATAGGTGTTACATGTGCTCACATAAGTAAGGGTAAATTCCTCCAACATAAAACACCTCTTTCGTTCGATGAGCATGCTAAACAACATGATATCCTATTTGAGCTCCTCAATCATCAACTAATCACTTTGTTTCCCAATCATTACTATCCTCATTATTAACTTACAAAATCCAAAGGCCAACCATTCTATAATTATCATGGCATTAATGGACATCGTGACAATGATTTTTATGCTTTACAATGAAAAATCCAACAACTTGAGCATAAGGGCTTTATTTCATTCTCTAAGCAACATTTTGTTACACATTTATCTCAAGTTTCCACATCTCAATGGGTTCCTAAATCTAATTCATCTATGACTCATGAACATAATTCCATATTGAAAGACTCGTCACTTACACCCGATTCATTTCCACCAAAATCAATTGATCCATGATGCAAAATGACTAACCCAAAAGTTGAACATTTTTAGAGAATAACAACTAAGTCCTTAAGTGAAATCATGCCTCTAGCCATGGTGCATCCTTCCTTTGGATAGACTATCTTTAGTATCTCTCTCACCTCGGCTTAGAGGAAAGTCCTAAAAGGTTTTAAGTTTTTTTAGTGCGCAGGATGATTGAATAAGATGATTGATGAGTTCAGTGTGACTTGATGGAAGATAACTTCCTCCGGAGGCCTAAAAAGGCCATTCTTGGCCATTCGGAGCTAATCAAGCATGCTCTGGGAGATCTCAAGAAATATTTTAAGCATCCAAAAATTTTGGGAGTCTTGGAGATGTTGGATGGAAGGTGTAAAGGTTTTTGAAGGAAATTTGGAAGATTTAGTAATGGTGAATCCTTTTCTCATTCATAAGAAGTTAAAAGGACAATTATAAATCAATGAGAACTATATAAGGTGGTAAAATCAATTTTTATCGAGTGTGAAGGTTTTATGAAGATCAAAACACAAAAAGGACCTAAATGGTGAATCCTAAAATTTACTAGTTCCATTGAGATATAATGTGTTTTGGAGTCAAAATAATATAAAGTTGACCCAAAAATTACTCTAAAATAAATAGGCATTATAAATTAATAAAATCCATACTTAGATAATTTCCACCATGGGACAAGGGGGACACGAGAAAAAAAAATGTCCTCATCTTTCTCAAGGCAAGAGTGATTTTTGGTGTCCCTAAGGGGGACAGGAGGGGCACAAAAAGTGCCTCACCATGGGTGAAATTTTATGTCCATGTTTCCCCTTTGTCCCTTTGGCCCATGCCTTTAGGTGAGTCCTGTTAACTCAGTTGGGTCTAAGCCAAGTTAAGTGTGTGAGAGTGAGGGAGAAGCATACTTAGATAAACCCCCACTCAACATCTTTCTTCAAGGTGATTTTTAAGTCCCAAGCGTGGTGCAACTCAAGACAAACCCCCACTCGATTAAGTTAAGCTTGTCGGGTTAAAGTGGAGTTAAATGCATCTCATTCTCACTAAACCTCAAGTTATCACATGTCATCATCTTGATCCAAGGCATAACTTATTCTCTACTCCCATTGTCCCAATTTCATCATATTCAAACCACATTTAAACTCAACTTCAACCCGGGTTCAAGGTGTAGTCAGTAGGTGAGTTAAAACTTCATAAAACTCATTCAAACTTCTCTCTCACCACCAGTTAGCCATTTTTATGAAATGTGCTATTGAAAAATCCTCAACCTCCATTAATGGTTGTCATACCACAACAAAAAAACAACAAGTGCTTTTCGTTCTCTACGGAGATCCAGCGGGTGAAATCATCTAAAACTTGGAGCGAACGATCCATAAAAATCTACTTTCACGCAAGCCATTTTTTGCATGATGAGGTGGTTGGTTTTTAGGGATATGAAGGACTAAGTTTCCTCTCAGCATTCTTCCCTCTTCAAATAATTTTACACTTTCCTAAGATCCAACGGTAAAAAGCTCTAAAACTTAGAGCGAATGATCCACAAAAAATCTACTTTCATTTGAGTTGTTTCTTGCACGATGGGGTGGTTTATTTTTTAAGATATGGAGGACTGAGATTTTCTCAATAATATGTCTAGTTCGGTGAAAATATCATTTTCCCACTCATCCGGATGAGGGAATCATCTGAAAATTAGAGTAGGGAATCTTGGAATAAAACCTAGAATTTCAAGACGGTTTTCGATACTATCTCGACACTTGCAAAGTGAACTTACTAAAAATAGTATGTGTTCATGGTGGGGCATGTCTAAAAATAGTAAGTTTTTCAAAAGAGGTGAATTAATGCATCCGCAACCCCCTAATAGAAAGAAACATCGGAAGTGAAAATGCTGTGAAAATTTCTAAAAATAGCAGTCCTGGATAGGACTTGCTAAAAATAGTAAGTCCTGGAATTAAGCGCGAGAAAGATGTGTCTCGTGGTCCAAATAGGAAATAAAATCCCCATATGCTCTCTAATCACTAGTCCTTAGGTGATTTTTGTAAGGCACAATGGTTTGATGCGAAAGGGGTTAAATGGTCTATATCATCATAATTGTGATAGAAGAGAGTCATCCTAAGTATGTTTCCATCATGAAAGAGACATCATCATCACTAACCCTCTCCCTAAAGGTGAAGATCATCATATGAATCAGATTATGATGAGAAATGGATCAAAGTGAGCCATTATGTGTGAAATACAGTCACTTGGGCAGTGGGAGAAATTAGGAACATCATGGGGTTTGTAAATGATCTAAAACATCAAGAGCTCCATTGAAATTCAAAGTCATCAAGAGGATGATCATCATGAGCATGTTGAGAGAATCTCACTATGAGTGAGGATGGAAGTCATCTCAAGCAACACATACCTCGAGAAGTGTTTCTAAATACTTGATCCATGCTTGATAATGAGCTCACATCTTGCAAGTCAAAGAAGGTGGAATTTGCAGTATTTCAATACAATGTGGAGGAAAAGAACATGGAACTCATTCTCATTCATTCCTTCAAGTTCCATTTAGGGATCAATCTTGCTATCAAGAAAGTAAAACCATCTCCATGAGGAGCAATTGAGAAAGAGGGTGTTCAGACATTATAAGGATGTTTCCACTCATGGTCAGGAAAGTGAGTGAAATGTGAAACTGGAGTGAAATGTGAGACTCAAGGAGTGAGTTGATGATCTCCATATCCTGACTCTACCATTATGTTCAAACCTTCTTCAAGGAACAAGCAAGATGAACTTGTTTGTCTATCATGCATGAAGGATCGAGAAATCATCTATTCCCATGAGAAACATGTGAGCATGAGGTGTATGAGTTGATTCCATTCAAGGAGGATTTTGGAGCCAAGAAAGGTAAGAAGGTGATGATCTTCATTTAGAGCATCATATTTACAAGAATGGGCAATCATCTTTGTTTCATTTGTTGTCATCCACTTGGTAGTGTTCTTAAACACTCATCTAAAACCTTGTGGTGTGATCATGCCTCAAGAAGGAAGAACATTTCCATCACCTCATTTCATTCCAATGGGTGGCCACATGACAATAATTTCATTCAGGGGTAATCCTTTCACCCACATGATGAAGGCCTATTTTAGTAAGAGAAGAATAAGCATAAGTTTTTTGAGCATCATGGAGTTGTCTCTTGTGATCATCGGGGTCAATTGTGAAAGTCTAAGAAGTAAGAAAGTGAACCTCACTCTCATTATGAGATCAAGAGGGAACCATCATGAGTGGTGCCAACGCATTCCTCCTAGGTTCACATTTCCATGTTTCACAACAATGTTTCTAAACACTCTTTCGATACTCTAGAGTGTTCTTGCATCTCAAGAATGAGGAATCATATGAAATCATAGTGTTTCCGTTCAACAAGTGCTCAAAGGTCAAGGTCCTCATTCATGAAGCATTTCCTCGGAGATCCATCAAAAGGCTTCATCTTCATCAGATTGGTCAACCATTATTTTCTCTCTATTATTTTTTTCTCTTTTTCTCTCTCTCTCCATATTCCCGATTCTTCACTAAGAATGCACTTTTTCTATTTTTCCTATTCACTTAAGTGACCCTCAATTCAACATTGAAGAGTCCTTTTCGTTAATAACAAGAAGACTCATTTTCCATGTTAGGAAGGTGGAAGGTAACAAGTGATGAAGGAAGGTGAAAATTATGTTGAGTTGTGGAGCTCAATTACTTCAAATTAGCATGTAATATTAAATTTGTAATATTACACAAGAATCGAGAGTGTTTTATTTAACTCACGGGAATTAGATCTATTTTTAGTATTAAAGTAGATCTATTGATTGTAATTGCATGACTAAGTGCCCTAAGTTTGTATATGCCTATATAATCATGAAATCTAGGGTTTAGAAGTGTGTGTTAATGATTATTGTGAGAATAATTGTGAGAGAGAGAATTCTTGGAGAAGAAGGAGAAGCTTGAGAGAAAGAAAGTACTAACATCGAGAGGTGTGGAAGATTGTAAATCTTCATTGTATATCTTCTGAAAGCTTTGGATAATAGATTGGCTTGTTTCTTGGTGGATGTAGCCCACACTGGGTGAACCACGTTAAATATGGTGTTGATTTATATATCTTGTTTTGTATATTTCTTCTGGTAGAATATCCACTTTTTTATTACATGTATGCTTAGATTTGATATATTATATCAGTATACAACCTTGTGCTAACCCCAACAACTGGTATCAGAGATTTGTTTGAGGGTTTTGTGTGTTGACAGATTTACTCACAGAGGGTTTTTGATTGAGTGGGAGCTACAACAATGGCAGAAGAAAACAAATACAAGGTAGAGAAGTTTGATGACCGAAATTATCAATTATGGAAGATGCAAGATTGAGGATTATCTATATCAAAGAGATTTGTACTTACCATTGGATGAAAATTCTAGACCTATGAAGATGACTGATGAAGAATGGAAGATTCTTGATAGAAAGGCTTTTGGGATCTATAAGATTGAGCCTTGACAAACATCCGTGGCTTCTAATATTACAGAAGTGACATTTCTACGGTAGAGTTAATGAAATCTCTTGCTAATTTATATGAAAAACCTAGTGCTTCAAATAAATTTTATTTGATGAAGAAACTATTTAGTTCTAAGATGCATGAAGGTGGATCTACATCTAGTCATTTGAATGATTTCGATCTATTGTAAATCAAGTTAAAATTGGTTGATATTCCATTTGATGATGAAGTGAAAACACTTTTATTCTTATGTTCTTTTCCTGATAGTTGGGATAACTTGGTAATGGTTGTTAGTAATACAACATCTGCTAATAATATTTTGAAGTTTGATGATGTGGTTAGTATAATCTTGAATGAAGAAATTCACAAGAAAAGTACAGAGGAATCATCATCTGGGAATGCTTTGAATGTAGAAAGCAAGGGGAAGAAGGAGAGATCCAAGAGTAAGAATAATGGGAAATCAAAGTCAAGGGATGGAAGATCTAAATCTAGAGGTAAGGGAATTACTTGTTGGAAATGTGGAAAGAAAGGACATGCAAAGAAATATTGTTGGTCAAAGGATAAAGAGAACCAACACCCGAAAAGGTAAAGAGTCAAATAAAGAGGAAAATATTACAACAGAGGTAATGCAAGATGCTCTTATTCTTTCTTTGGATAATAGAATAGAATCATGGGTTTTAGATTCAAGAGCTTCTTTCCATGCAACCCCTAATAAGGGTTATTTCAGAAATTATGTCCAGGAAATTTTGGGCATGTTTATTTGGGTGATGATGAACCTTGCAGTATTATTGGTAAAGGGAAGTTCATCTAAAATTGTAGAATGGAAATACATGGGTATTGAAAGATGTGAGGCATGTGTCAAGCCTCAAGAGGAATCTTATTTCTGTAGGGCAACTAGGTGAAGTTGGTTACATGGTTACATTCACAACAGACTCTTGGAAAGTCACCAAGGGTGCTTTTGTTGTGGCAAGAGGTAAGAAGGTAGGAACGTTATATTTATCTACATGTGTTATTGATTCATTTTCTATGTTATCTACTTCAGATTCAGATGCATGCATGTGGCATAATCGGTTGGGCCATATGAGTCAAAAAGGAATGTAGATCTTAAAGGCTAAGGGTAAGTTATTAGATTTGAAAGATTTAGATCTTGATTTCTGTGAGCATTGTATCTTTGGAAAGCAAAAGAGAGTGAGATTTCTCAAAGTTGGGGCAACTAAGAAGAGCATAAATTGGAGCTTGTACACTCAGATGTGTGGGGACCACCTAGGTAGCTTCTCATGGAGGATCCCATTATTATGTTACTTTCATTGATGATGCTACAAGAAAGGTATGGGTTTATTGTATTAAACATAAATATGATGTTTTTGAGACTTTTAAAAGATGGAAAGCCCTTGTTGAGAATGAATCAAATTCAAAGTTAAAGTGCCTTAGATCTGATAATGGTGGTGAATATCAGTAGCAAGGATTTCAATGATTATTGTTCAATGAATGAAATACGTAGAGAAAGGATGGTTCCAAGAACACCACAAGAGAATGGTGTTGCAGAAAGAATGAACAAGACAATCATGGAACATGCTAGAAGTATGAGGATACATGTTGGATTGCCCTTGCAGTTTTGGGTAGAAGTAGTTGATACAATGGTTTATTTGATTAACTGTGGGCCTTCAAGTTCACTAGATGGAGGAATACCAGAGGAAGCTTGGACCGAGAAAAGAGGTAGATCTTTCTTTTCTTAAATTTTTTGGTTCAAAAGATTTTTTGTGCATATTGATAAGGAAAATAGGAAAAAGTTGGATGCAAAATCCAAGAGATGCACTTTCATTGGTTATGGATCTAGTGATTTTAGATTCATTTTTGGGATTTAGAGAATTCTAAAATTATTAGGAGTCGTGACATTGAATGGAATGAAAAGAGAATGTACAAGGATCAAATTTTGGTACCCAAGGATGAACCGATTGAGAAGTTTGTGAATGAAAATGAACTCTTGGATTTAAAAATAATACCTACCTACAGGTTACAAGAAATAATCGTGTTGGTTGACCCCTCGATCGACACATCATGAAACTAAACCGGTATCGTTATAAGAAGAGCCAAACCGACATCGTTAGTAAAACCGTGTGATTCCACATAGGTGACCAACGTCGTCATCACTGTCAAAATTGGAAACAAATGTCCAAGAGGTCCAAAATGAGCCTCTCAGTACCCCAAACTTTGTGAGAAGGTCACAAAGGGTAAGTAAACCTCCAGAAAGATTTACACCTTCTCTATCTTATTTATTATTGACTGATAATGGTGAACCATAAATTTTTGAAGAAGCAATGTAGGATAAGACCCATGTGTAGTGGGAGCATGACATGGATGAGGAGATGGACTCCTTGGAACAAAACCAGACTTGGGATTTGGTTAAGTTGTCAAGTAAGTAAGAGGACATTGCAGAACAAGTGGGTTTACAAGATCAAGGAAGAAGAGGGTGGATAGAAAAGATACAAGGCAAGGCTTGTAGTAAAGGGATTTACACATAAAGTAGGTATTGACTTTGGTGAAATATTTTCTCTGTTGTTAAAATGACTTCCATATGTATTGTATTGAGTTTAGTTATAGTAGACATGATTTGCATTTAGAGAAACTAGATGTGAAGACGACTTTCCTTCATGGTGATTTGGATGAAGAGATTTATATGCAAAAATTGCTTGGGTATGAAGTCAAGGGTAAGGAGAAATTAGTGTGCAAGTTGAAAAAGAGTCTATATGGGCTCAAACAAGCTCCAAGGCAATGGTACATGAGGTTTGATAGTTTCATGCATGAGCATGGTTATTTGAGATGTGAATATGACCATTGTGTTTATTTCAAGAAGCTTTGAAAATGGGAGCTATATTATTTTGTTACTATATGTGGATGATATGCTTATTGCAGGATCTAGTATGCAGACATTGGTGAGCTTAAGGAAAGCTAGCTCACACATTTTCTATGAAGGATTTAGGAGCTGCAAAAAGAATCCTTGGCATGCAAATACACAAAGAGATGGGAAGAACAAGAAATTGTATTTGTCTCAGGAGGCTTATATCAATAAGGTGTTGGAAAGGTTTAACATGCAAGATTCAAAACCGGTAAGTACACCTATGGTTGGACACTTCAAATTGAGAAAAGATTAGTGTCCTTCATCACATGAGGAGGTCAAATACATGACATGAGTACCATATGCTTCAACAGTTGGGAGTCTCATGTATGCTATGGTTTGTACCATACCTAGACATTGCACAAAAGTGGGAGTTGTGAGTAGATTTATGGCCAATCCAAGTAAAGAGCATTGGAAAGCAGTCCAATGGATACTTAGGTATTTGAGAGGGACATCTAGCATGCAGTTATGCTATGGAGGTTTGGATATTTCTTTATGTGGCTATGTTGATTCGGATATGGCTGGAGATCTGGATGGTAGAAGGAGCACTACTGGATATATTTTCATAGTAGGTGGGACAAAATTAGCTGGATTTGAGATTGCAGAAGGTTGTGGCTTTGTCTACTACAGAGGCAGAGTATGTTGCAGCTACAAGAGGCTAGCAAAGAGATGATATGGATGAGAAGGTTCATGGAAGAGTTGGGAAAGGAGAAAGATGATTACAAATTGTTCAGTGACAATCAGAGTGTAATTCATTTGGCAAAGAACTCAATGTTTCATTCTAGAATGAAACACATTCAGTTGAGGTATCACTTCATATGGTAGGTATTGGAGGATGGGAAACTGAAACTGGAGAAGATTCATATGAGTGAAAACCATGGATATGCTAACGAAGCCATTAAAAAAGAGAAGTTGGAGCTACACTCCACTTTTTTGGTCTTCGAGTTTGAGACTTGAAGAGGAAGAAACAAAGCTAAGGAAAGGATCCAAGAATGATGTTATACAGGTATAGTGTAGTAATTTATCTCCAAGTGGGAGATTGTTGAGTTGTGGAGCTCAATTACTTCATATTAGCATGCAATATTAAATTTATAAGAAAGCACAATAACCGACATTGGTTATGGAGGACCGACATCGGTCACCTATGACCGACATCGGTCAGAGCAAGGAGGAACCGACATCGGTTAGGGCTAACTAACGCGTCGGTTACATGTGTGTGAGTGTTTTATTTAACTCACGGGAATTAGATCTAATTTTAGTATTAAAGTAGATCTATTGATTGTAATTGCATGGCTAAGTGCCCTAAGTTTGTATATGCCTATATAAGCATGAAAGCTAGGGTTTAGAAGTAAAGAATTGTGTGTTAATGATTATTGTGAGAATAATTGTGAGAGAGAGAATTCTTGGAGAAGAAGGAGAAGCTTGAGAGAAAGAAAGTATTGTACATCTGAGAGGTGTGGAAGATTATAAATCTTCATTGTATATCTTCTAAAAGCTTTGGATAATAGATTGGCTTGTTTTCTTGGTGGATGTAGCCCACACTAGGTGAACCATGTTAAATTTGGTGTTGATTTATATATCTTGTTTTATATATTTCTTCTGATAGAATATCCGCTTTTATTGCATGTATGCTTAGATCCGATACTCTCTCTTTCTCTAATTTCCAACTTTGAAAACATGATGATCTTGTAAAACCAAGAAAGGTGTTGCACATTTGATAAATGAATCAATGGAATTATGTGTTTATGATTTATTAGTCTTATCATTGTCAACATTGTTGTGTTATTCTAATTGACCTACTTTGGTTGATATATGTGAATTTTGTAATCCTACTCAAAACATTAACCCTATCTCCTTATTTATCCAACTCCCCTTTACCCCCTTCATAGAAAATTCCTCCCTTATACTGTGACAAGAACTTTTCATGATTTTAGTGAAGTATTCCTATGTGATCCCCGACCTAACATCCACCCCAAATTTTAAGGTAGATTACATTTAATAATGGGAGCCTCCCATAATCAAGAAAAAGGGGCTTAACCCAGTGGTCATTTGTGAAAATCCATTCTCCTTACAACAAATTATTTCACCAAAATTTCTTAGTCGACTCAATGGGGAATATATTCCTTTGTGCACCCATAAAAATCTCTCAAAATACCAAAAAAATCATCTAAATGATCAAGAACCATTGTTGTGATCCCACCGAAAATTATGCATTCGTTTAGGATCATTCTCTCTAATTCTCTGAATAAATGGTGGAAAGGAGATATAACCGAGTTAATCGTGTAAGTGGGATCTAGACCCGGAATTCGAGGAACAATAAAAATTTGATCGCAAGATTCCCATTGTTCAAATAACAAGGTAAACAAGTCAAGAGTACTTTCCGAATTTGGTTTTAATTTTCCTCTTGGAAATGAGAAACCATTCCAAAGTTCCTTATGTTCCTTGTTGGTATGCCATGACTAACCCATCAAAGACCAATTTAAAATGGTCTTGGTATATCATGTCACCAAATGGAATGATGAGCCAAGGAATGGTTCCTAGGTTCCAGGAGTTCCTCACCGAAGTGGTAAACTCAAATTTATTACAATTCTCTCTTCCACATTATCTCCCTTCCACATTATATCCTCCAATGTGATAAAATGCATTGTTTGATTTATAAGGGGTAAAGGTTAATGAACTAATTAGTCTATATTAATAAGGAATGATATTGCCATACCAAATGGACACTTAAAATTTGAGAAATTACAAAAGGACAACACAAAAGGAGAAATAAGAACATTTTCTCATAGGTGAAATGACAAGAGATGTGAAAAAATAGTGGAGAGGTACTATCATGCTCTAACAAGTTATCAAGTGGCTTAGTTTATTAAAACATAACTCATGAACTCTAACCAGAATGTCAGGTAAAGTAGGTTTTTAGGTGCGTAAAAACATAGGAAATATGCTCAAACCAATGCACATTCATCCAACAAAATGGGCCAAGTAATATGGGATATGAGAATATTTATTAATTAGTGAATATTTTGGACACAAAATGAGTTATCATGATCCATGTTGAATGTGTGTCCAAAATGGAAGCTAATAATAACATGATTTTATAGTATCGAGAATATTTTAGTGTTGCAAAATAAAATCTTCCAAGTGAGAAAATTAAAATGTTTTTCGTGAAAGGGTTATTTAATGGGTAGAGACTCCAATTAAACAACTAGTTGTGATAGAAACTTGAGTACCACACCTAAAAGATAGAAAAATTTAAGAAAATGAAGTAGAAAGGAGTGAAATATCAAAATCATTTCCTCCTCTTATTACATGCATTGGTAGATTGCCTACTAATCTTGGGGCTCTCAAAATATGTAATGTTGGTGAATATATGAACCAATTTTACAATTATATGAATTTAAAAGTTCATTAAGGGCCCCAATTTTCCTTGGTGAAATTCTATAAGCTGGTTGGTTGGTATGGTTTTATTGGTTATTCATGATATAACGCCATTGAAGGAAATGGGATATGTAATGTTTGGTGATGTCGCTTTTGTTGAGAACCAAGGAATGGTTCCTTGTTCCATCTCTTCTCTAATTTACTAACAAATACTATCCTTGACGGTGATGATTGTTCGGTGTATTTAATATAATAGTAACCTTATAAGATTCAATTATTGATTCACCAATGTCCTCGTGCAAAACCTACAAGCTCCACGTATTTAATGGGACAAGCATCACGACAAGTTGAAGTCCGAGATCATAATGAAACAAGAACAATAACGCTTGATGTATTTCATCGCATCATGACAACATGAGAAGCAAAATCCTAAATTACAAGCACATTTTTAAGCAAAATCCTAAAAATTAAAAAACGACCTATTTAAATTTGAAACATAGTATGGCATGTAACAACTTCAAAGACATCAACTATGTTTTGGATAAATCCTTTATGTGGATGGATTTCACATGATTATGATGGACTTGGGCTTGTTCTCCATGAAGCTAGACAACCCAAAAATAAGTTTTAATGGGCCATATGATGGGCCATTTGACATACATATGAACCCTATAAAATAGTTTGGAAGGAGATGACTGAAAACTGAGTAGAGGTATATGAAAAGCACTTCTCAGAATAAAAGTAGTAAATTCATATCTTGAATCAAAGTTTGGGCACATTTTGTGGGAGCATGGAGAAATTTTTAGTGATGAGTACTTCGAGAAAGATTGTAGAAGCTCACCTAGTTGGTGATGAAGAAAATATTTTGGAAGCTAAAAAAATCTTGAACATGTTTTCCCAGTTTGTTTGGGTATTTGTAAATGTAGTTTGTGTAAGAGTTAAAACGTTGGGATCCAACTTTTTATTTATACAACAAGGTAAAAGGTGAAGGTTTAAATTAAATTTCATACTACTTGATTCTTATTCAATGCTCATCCATAAATCAAAGAGCATATATGCCATTTCCACTTATTTCCACATTGAAGATAATAAAGATGATGCACTAATTGATGGTACAATAACCTATCTTACATTTTTTGTTTTTCCCTATTTAGCAATTTGCAAGAGAGAGGAAAATAATTTTTTCCCAATTCAACATACAACAAGAGAGACTTAGAACTAGAGGAAGATTCAATCATTTGCGATACCAAAATACCTCTTGCAGATTAAAATGGCATCAAGAGCAATATCAAAGACTATAAGTGAAGATGTTGAAATCATTTCAATTGAGGGGCCTCGAATATGATAAAAACCAAAACAAGTCATCAAGACACAACACTTAAATAAGAGGTGGTATTACAAACTATTTTAGGTGATAATTTCTAAAAAGACAAGCTCTTGATGAATTTTATATTTGAAATATCTCACACAATCATTGGTATCAAGAAGTAAGAAGTTAAAATATATTTAATTAATTCATTTATTGTATTAATTACATATTATAATCATGTGAATCATTATGTAATCAAGTGGAGTCAACTTGAGTTTAGGTGTTAGGTGAAGTTATAAAGTAGTATGCAACTACTTAAAAGAGAAAACTCTTATATAAGGATAGAAATGTAATTATAAAGGGCTTCTCTCTCTATCTATCTCTTTTTCTATTTGAATGCTAGAGGAAAATTGTTGCAATTGTTTGTGTACATGATTTACTCTTAATTCGATGCATATATGAATGTAATGTTGATGAATTTATCTCTCCTATGGAGTTTTAATGCTCTTTAATTATAAAATCATGTCTTACTATTAATAAATAAATGATTTCATTGATGTTACTTTTCTCCTTGTTGAATGTGATGCCCTAATACTATTGGTGAAATAATTTTCGTGTTGTAAATTATGTGTTTACACCAACGATAATCAACTTAATCCCCTCCTTCTTGGGTATGGGGAGGCTCCCATTATTGAATGTAAACTATCCTAATTCTATGGGGTGGCCAATAGGTGGGGATCACACAGAACACTCCACTGAACTTGTGGCAAAGTGCTTGTATGGAGTACAAGGGAGGAATTTTCAGCGATGAGGGATAAAGGAGAGTTGGGAAATTAGGAAAGAGAGGGTTATTGTTGTGAGTAGGCACTAGAAGATTTCACACACAATAACTAGAGTAGGTCCACATTCAATTAGAAGAAAACAACAATGTAAGCAATTAACAAGACTAACAAACTAGAGACACACAATTCTTTAGATTCATCAATCAAGGACACAAAGTTCCTTCTTGGTTATTCAAGATCATTATGCTTGCAAAGTTGCAGAATAGAGAGAATAGAGGAAATCATAAGCAAAGGAAATGGAAGAAATGCAACTCTTATTTCTTGTGTAGTGGTGATACAAATCTCAACAACATACAACAATCCACAATTGCTACAAAAAAACTAACTTTCAATCTCTCTTGGAATGGATAATCCATTCCAATTTATAACATTATAAATTGTCTTTTCATCTACCCCCCACATGAACTTTCAAGTTCTTATTCCACTTGTGACTTTACATCTTCCTAAGAAGTGAGTAAATAAGTCCCCTTTTATAAATCAAAAGGGACTTTTACAATGCAACATTAGAGAGTCACTTAAGTGAAAAAACAAAATTTCATGATTACATATAATGAGGAATTAGAAAGGGGGAGAGAAGAAAGAGGGAGAAAGAGGGAGAAAAATAAGGGAGTTGATTAATTGTTTGATGAAGAAGCCTCCTTTGATGAAGAATCAACTCCAGCTGGCTTCCATGAAAGATCTCCAATGATGAAATATGTGCCCTTGACCTCTTGATGTATCAAGCCCTGTAAATGCTACCTTCTCAAAATGTGGGATGCGCACATGTTCCAAAGTATTGAGCCAAGTCTCAGGAATGATACCAAGCCTTCTGCATTGTGTGAACCAATTCTCATGATATTTTGCAGTATTAGAAATAGAGCCTCTAATCTCTGCAAGAGATTCCAAAGTATTTTCATTGAATGAAGAGGGTTCTCCTACAGCTATCTGGACTAGCTCTTGAAAGGAAATCAAGAGTCTTTTTCTGAGGATGTTCTTATTGAGTGAAGGTGTTCCCAGCTCTTGCACACTTTTGACAATCTCATCCGAGATCCCAAATACATTTTCTTCATAGGCCTCAAGCTTGGAAATGACATCATTCAACACATCACACCTTGCAATCATTGTGCGGGACCAAATGGGGGAAAAGTTCTCAGAATGGATGAAAACACATTATGATTCACTAAGAAGTAAGAGTCAAGAGAGGTCATCTCAGAGACCAATGGGAGAAGAATTTCCTAAATGGCCTTTTCCTTCTCAATCTCTCTCCTAGTATATTTATCTTTGACACAAAGAGCAAGACATATTGAAATAGTGAAAGCACCTCATGAAACAAAGTCTTCCCCTTTTCAATAATCATGTCCACCCATTTATCATTGGCTCTTCCCTGCATGGTGAACACCTGAGCTCTCTTGATTGTCTAGGAATCAAAGCTACAAATGGGAGATATTTCTTTAATCGGAGGTAAGGATGATGAACCTAGTTCAAGAAATGATTGTACATATGAAGACAAAGTCCTAACATGTTCCTCCAATTGATCAATGGTTTGCTTGTATTCCTCATTCTATGCAAGGATCTGAGTTGAAGACTCCTTGAAAAAGTGAGCATCACCCTCATGGGTAGCTTTCCCTAAAGATATATTCATCATTACATAATCATTAGGTGTCATTTCTTTCATGGGATTATTTACCTTCGGATGTGCCACCTCCATATGTGGATCTCTGGAAAACTCGAGTGTCTTACCCTTCTTGGTCCTTGTTTTTCATTTGTATCCCTTTGTAGAAATGGACAACTTCATATTCTAGACTGGAGTAGTTGAATGAAGCTCGGTGGAGAGATGGTAAAGGAACAAGCTATGGGCCCACACTTAGTTGCGAAAATGTATAAAACGGGAAAATTTAAGAAAATGATTTTTTAAGTGTCACACTACATCCCTATGGCTTCCCTAGTTCAGGAAAGAGTCCAAGAAATTTGAAAAGTTTGGAAAATTTTCAAAAAAATAAAAAAAATGGGAAGGGAGTCAAAGCGGCTCGGTGAGATTTTCGGGTGAGTTGGAATAGCTCGTCGAGTTATGGCATGTAGCGGCGTGGTAGGTCAAAGTGAACGAGTCATGGAGGGCCTCGCGAGTTATTCGGTGAGCCGCAAAGGTTAGTCACCATGGAATTAATGTAACCACATCGGTGTTGCGTACCCAAGTAGCCCAATAAGAACACGAGGTCGAGGTGCCCGAGTTCCCTGAGCCGGCCTAGAATTGTCGCAATGCACCGAGGTGAGTTATGGGTTTGTTGTGTGGTTACGGTTTGGTCATTAGGAATCAATGTGGTTGCATCGGGTGTTGTGGGACCGAGCAACATAATAGGTACATGGGGTTGAGGGGCTAAGTTCCCCGAGCACCATAATCTCCACAATGCAATTGGGGTGAGTCACGAGTTTGTTGTGCGGTTGCGGGATGGTTCTAGGGAACACCTTGTTCCCCGTGAGTGGGTCGGGGCCACATGATACATTGGTGTCGAGTGTGTTGTGTGGAGAATCTCGGTGAGGTAAAGCCCTAGGGGCCGAGGTGGAACAAGGTTTAGTGGCGAGATGTGGCCAAATGAGGAGTGTGGGGAAACAATGTTCCCACTGTGGGGAGATGGTGCCCATAGGCGTAGGGAGAGTCGATAAGTGAAAGGCGTGAGGATGCATGAGAAATAACTCGTCGATGAGCCCGGTGACATGGTAGAAGACATAAGGTAAGGTGGGAGCCCGATGCGGAGTTCAGAGCTACGTGGTGGGATGACAGGCCACTCACCGATCTAGGTGGTGAGTTGGCATCAAGCTAGCAAGGACTATAGGCCACATCACCAAGCTTTCCCCAGGACATCTTTGTTTTAGTAAATTTTGATTTTGTGGGGCCCACATTTCTAATACCATCACTCATTAAACTTTTGAACATGGAAATAAATGTATAGTTGGGGAAATATAAAAATAAGCATCTACAACTCCAAAAATTAAATGCCCAGTCCGAGAGTTAGTTTATGAGCCAAAATCGACCCAAATTCAAATGATCATAACTTCCTCAATACTCAACCAAACTGGCAAAATTATACTCGTTGGAATCATGATTTTGTCCTCTTCACTTAAAAAATCAATAAATCAAAGGTTTGATGAGGGAAGGTGGGCCAAAAATGAAGAAATCTCTCCCATATTCAAATGATCACTTCTAGGAGGGTAAAAATGCATTAATGAAGCATGTGAGGCCATTTTCTTCTATAAAAGCTACATGACAATGAGGTATGGGTTTTTAGGGTTCTTCATGATGTTTTGCAGCCCATTAATGCTCTTTGTTGGTGGTTGAATGCATATTTCTGGATTCTTCTTCTTCTCTCTCTCCTTCTTATATATATGTAAATGGAAGGCTCATTTTAAAGTGGTTGGACATTTTTCTATCTGCTCCTCCCATTTACTGACTTGATGTAAGTGCTTGTGAGCTTCAAGCCTTCCATTTTGGGGATTTTCAAGAACTTCATGCCTCTGTATCTCATTGTAATGGACTGTGTCACATTTTGGAAGCAATAAAATCAATCTTGTGGTTATTGTTCAATCCTTGTTGGTGTTATTGCATTCTCGACCTCTGCTTTGCATTCAAAGGTATTTTGTGCATCTTATACTTTCTTGCAAGCTTAAAAATGGTTTTGTTTAATTAGAACTATGTTGTGAATGTGTTTTTATAGACTGTGGTGTTCCACATACCCTCTCTATCCCAATTTTTTCACATTTCCATTCATTAGAGAGTGTCCCAAACACCCTTTTTTTATCACCACCTTAGTGTAGGATTTCTTCATTTTATGTATTTTCCTCTCTCCTTGGTCCCTTGGAATCATAAAATAGGATTAGATAAGTGTATTTCCAGTATTAGGAGTAGTTGTAGCATTAGTTTAGGAAGATGAACTAGCCATTTCTAGAGGTCCATCTCAAGTAGTAGGTCCCACAACTTAAGAGATGGTCCCATGTTACCCAATTACATTAATTGCCTAGTCATTCCACATACAAGAAAATCATAGGGTGTTGTAATTTGGTGATAACATTTCTGGCATGCCCGATGGGATAAAGAAGTCAATACTTCCATTTTTATCAAGATTAGATGTGTATCTTGGTAAAATCCTAGCCTCAAGAAGGCTCTTCAACAACACATCTAGCGAATCCAAATAGAAAAAAATTGGTTTCAACAAGAGTCTTGTGGATTATAGTTCATGAGAAGGATCCAAATATGGTCAAGAATGAGAGAAGGATTATTTTAATAATTACATATATCTCCAAGTAGATCAGAAGAGGATAAGTTCAAATATCTCCATCTCCACCAAACAGGACTCTTTCAACACCTCCACTTGGTAGGCCATTTTTACAATCCACTAGAGTTCTTAGACCAATCAAAATGGCTGCACAACCACCAAATCCATTTGTTAACTTCATAGGAAGCATTCCACTTGCCCTCAACCCAATTCTAGCTTTTAGCATTAAAATCATTCCATACTTCACTGGAGAGAACCATACAACCCCAATTGATCATATCTAGGACATTTCCAATGTCTATGTTATTCATGAAATTGTGGACATGAACGTGATTGTTAAACTTATGGCTTCGTCATTTAAAGGGAAATCTTTGCAATGGTTAAGAAGCCTAACATCGAGGATCAATTCAAAACCTGGATGCATTATGCACATTTCTTTGTAATCGTTCGGAGAAAGGGAAGACAACTTATCTTTGTTAGAGCAATTGACCACCATCAAGAGGGCTCAAATGAACAAATGGTTGACTTTAATTTTAGGTTCTAAAGAATATGGGATAGAATTAAAGCCATTGTGAGACCAATTGCTAAAAGTGGATTTTCTATTTCTTAAAATCTTTTAATTTTGATATTGTTATTATGATACAATCTATGGGATGGATAACCTTACCAGGAGCCTATGTAATAGCTATTAGAGCTGAGAATTTCCTAATTCAAGTTGGTAAACTTGCACCTAGGCCACCTATGCCTATTTATCCGAAATGGGGAATCCTAGTTCAAGCCAAACAATTTGAGTTATCCCCGATTCCCGTCCCCAAAAATCAAAGTTCTAGTAAATCTTCTACCTCTTCTAAACTCCTCGGTTTAGCTCCAAGAGGTCATAAAACAATTTCATAATTTAGGGAATGAGTTGGTAACCATCAAGAGGTAGCAGAACCCAAAATTTCAGACCCTACCAACCTCATTATCAGCCTAAATAAGCCCTCATACCAGCTTAAATGGACTTCCTTCTCAAGCCACAAATCAAAATCAAGGAAAACCTCCCCGCTTGCTAGGCCATTTTAATCTTATAATCCTAATGTGACCTCATCATCTAGAGCACTAGTTCTAGTCCAAAACAACCTTTCTCATGACTATGAATGGTGTTTCCCTTGTGTTCAACCCCATAATCAAGCAACATGCTTCAATGGAATGTTAAATCAAGCCTTAATGGTGTAAAGTGTGGGTGTTTCTCAAGAAACAAATGAAGAAGAAAATGAGCTAGCAAATAGAGGATTTATGTGGGATTAATCAGTCTCTTCCTTAGGGTGTAGCAATGAACACAAGGTCTAAGAAAAATAATATAGAGCAAGGGAAATAATCAGATATAAGTTCTTCTCAACCTTCTCTCACACCTTAAGGAATTGGAAACTTAAATGCAATCCTTCTTCATGGCCTCCGATAATGTATGGACAATGAATGCATACCGCCCCACCAAAGTCTAAATTTAGGCCCTTGATGAACCTGTGCACTCGAACCTGCTCGTCCCGCATGTAGTCTACATACTTAAGTAGATCTAGGAATCGTACCTCATACTTTGCTACTATCATGGAGGCCGGTCGCAGATCGTGGAACTCATCGACCCCTCTTAAATGAACCTCCGGAAATATATCTGCTCTCAAACGCTCATCAAAGAGCTCCCAAGTGACTATCTCAACATCTACATAGAGATTTTTTTCCTCGGTCCTCCACCATACTCTGGCTCCGTCTCTAAGAATATGGATGGCAACACGAGCTTTCATGTTGCTAGAACAAGGGCATAGCTTGAAGCATCCATTCAAGCTAACTAACCATGCCTCAGCCTGAAATCCGCTTGTGTCTCCAACAAAATGAGGTGGGGCGCAACTTCAAGAACTCTCTAATGTACTCCATTGCAGAGACGATTGTCACCCTCTAGGACTCTCAACATGCTCATCCCTCGGCCTAGGGATCCTAGACCTGTCTCGGTGCATCATAGCTCGATCCCTAAGATCCATATGAGGTGACTCATATCTAAATGACTCACGTGGGAGTTCTCTACGCCCTATCATCTACACTTTGACTTAAAGGTGCATGAGCCTCCACTGATGGCTCTTTGTCGTGCTTGCTAGGTTTCCCTCCTAAATATCCTCGGTGTTTAGCAGCATTAACCCCCTATAGCATCGTAATATCTAATGTAGAAAATTGTTTCTTTTGCCCTGGGGCTGGTAGTTCTAGGTCCACATGTAGGAACCCCTCATTTGGTTCGCACATTGCTGCTGACGTACCAAGGCAAGAGTTAGTTTATAATCATTTAAGTTTTTGTTTTCATTTTTAAAAAATTCTACATTTCAAAACATCATGAGGATTTTTTTAACACATAAACATAATAACAAATTACACAGCTGCAATCATACATATTTATTTAATCAAATTCATTAATCAATTTTTTCTTTTGATCTATCCGATAACATCCATGTAAGCCATGTGTGGCTGAGAAGGGTGTATCCAGATCTCCACGATCTCCCTTCATCACTACTTTGAGTGACAATGCTTACTAGCATTTCGGCTCAACCTTTTAAAGGTCATGGGAACTATGTGAAAGTCCTTGGGTCTACCACAAAGCTAGTTTCCGACTTCGTATTCCGGTATCCGACCATTGTCTACCTCATGTTCAGTATTTCAACTTCCCATGATCAGGTTACAAACAATTTTTTTAATTTAATTGGAGGACTAGGTGATCAGACAATGCACAACCATCAATGCATTACTTTGGCCAAAGTTATCCACCGTAGGTTACGGCTAAACTCAAGACAACACACTAGTCTTATGAGTTTTAAGTCTTCCACCACCTCACAACTATCTCTTTCACAGTTATCTAGATCTTTATAGTTTGTTTTTATTTTATTTCCAATTAAACCTATCTTACAAGAGTTTATATTGAGATAGATGCCAAAGGCCAACTAGGATCTTTATGAGATAAGTACATTCATTATGCTGAAATGTAACTATATCAGCATTCCGCATGTACTTATCCCTTAATATGCCTAATGGATCTTTTCATCTATTTACCATCCCATTTAGTCTCTTTTTCCTGATGTTTGATTCTTTAACCTTAAATTACCTTTTTACAACGATACTCTTCCATTCTCTATACAACATGATTTACAATCTTATCATATTAATACCAAGTTTACCGAAAGGCCGAATTAAATATATATTAAAACATGTATATTTAATTATTCCTTCGATTAGCTACGCCACTAAATAGCTTATTTAATTTAGAAATTAAAGACAATTGATTGTTACAATAATTGCCCAATTATTGGCTTCATACATTGATAACTATCAAATAAATGTATTCAACAATTTGTGAAAAGTAAGATTTCACAACTCAAGTATTCATCATTTACTCATATTGAGATATTATTACACACAAAGTAATCATCTCTTTATTAAAATTATAAATTACAAATTATATCCTTTGTTAAGGGGTATAATTTATTATAATGCAAGTATGAATTTTTAATAATTTTTATTTTTATTGATCAAATCCCAAAACCCCAGTACGTATTTTTCAAGGTTATATTCCAAACAATTAAACTAAAAAGAATAAAAAATCCATCAATTTCCTTTTCATACTTCATCTCCAAACAATTAAATCAAAAGTTGTCCACAATTTCCTTGATTGCCATTAAAAATAGAATGTGTATTTCCTCATTTTTTACAAATAATGCAACAGAGAAAGGAGAAGATATTCATGCCTAAAGTAAACCCAGAATCAACAACCTTCTACTCTTCCCACTCCAACAAGTTGAATCCTTCTTTCCTCCAAAACTCACGCAGGTATTCCAGAAGGGGAGAATGAAAATAGATGAAGGAAAAATAATAGAAAAATATAATGAAAGAACTATAGTTGGGCGGCATATTGAAGAATTTTTGGGCTTCCCAATGTTAGTACGTGTTTTAGTGCATGCCGCACACTTGTGCCATGTGAAGGTGTTTCACTTTATGAAACCCATAAATTTCAATAACTAAATAAAACTTTTGGCTTACATGCCAAATCCCTATATATATATATATATATATATATATATATAATTAATATTTCATACATTTTTTTACTTTAGTTGTTACCCAACTTAATGGTTAAGTTAAAATTAACCTTCATAATACAAGTCCACATATTTCCAACAATATATTACCATAAAAATTAGTTGAATTTCCAGGTTTATATAAAACATTCCAATACAAAAATCACCAAGTCCGTAAATAATAATTCAAATATTCTCATAAAGTTGGCTTGATATAGCATTGTCAAATAAAAAAAGAGACAATTATCATCATCGTGGTCATGCAAAATCAGAACAAACAAAAAAAGATGACCAAACCGATTAAAATAAAGTAACCGAAATACAAATAACCGAAAGATTCACTATCATTTATGAACCGTTTTACCTATGATTAAGGCCTAATCATGTTTTAGGAAGGATCATCAAGGTGGGTGTGGGGTTATTCGTTCCACAATGTCATGCCCCGCAACAGAAGTTGTGGGTCATGATACGATGAACCAAATGAATTTTACACCCAATGATGATCTCGTCTAATCTGTTTAGACTTAACCGTAGTTAATTTAACTTACAAGAAATTTTGGGATGTTACATACTCCACCCCTTAGAATAATCATCGTCTCGATGATTTTAGGATAAATAGATAAACTAACCCATTATTCATTTGTTGCATAAATATATTTCAAATCAGCTTAGAATTTGTAGCAATATTATTTCAGTTGAATCATAAAGGTCACAACAACCCTTGTACATATAGAAAATCAGTCATATAATCTGTAGACATAATACATTACTGCCTAAATGACAGATTTTTTGGGTTCATTAACAAAATCTTCAACAATAACTATTAATCAAAAAGTATCTTAGTCCCAATATTCAGTTGTAGGCTTATCTACAGAATTTTCTTATCTACCACTTTTACGAAAAACTGAATTTAGTACTTTAACAAAACATGTTCATAAAAATCAGTCAAACAGATGCGGAAAAGTAGTCTGGATATCTTCCAGATTCTCCCAAGTGGCACTTTCTTCATAATATTGGTCCCACTGGACCCTACATTGTGAAACCTCATGGTTTCTCAAGTGCAACTTCCGGGTTTCTAGTATCCTTATAGGATCAACCGCGATTACCCCTAGATCCAGAACCTGCAATGAATCCCAATTAAGTACATGTGTTAAATCAGGTACATATTTCTTAAGCAAGGATACATGAAATACATTGTGCAAGCCTGGATAGAGCGGGAGGGAGTGTGCTAGCTTGTAGGCTACTGGTCCAATGACCTCTAGGACTTCAAATGGTCCTACAAACCTAGGAGATAGTTTGGCTGACTTGCCAAATGAAATGGAACTCTTTTTAGGTTTGACCCTAAGAAAACTTTATCTCCCACATTAAACTTTCTGTCAATTCTTTTTAAATCTGCATAACTTTTTCTGCCTATTTGTTGCTTCTTTCAATCTTTCTTGGATTAATTTAACTTGTTTTTCCATTTCGAAAGCATTTCTAGTCCAATCAGTACCCTATCTTCAGGATTATCCCAACTTATAGGTGTTCTACACCTACGACCATATAAGGCCTCAAAAGGAGCCATCTGAATGGAAGAATGGTAAGTGTTATTATAGGAAAATTCAACCAAGGGAAGATACTCTTCCCATTTGTATTGTTGATCCATGCAATACATTCTTAGTAAATCTTCTAACACTTGATTTACTCTTTCGGTTTGACCATCAGTTTTAGGATGGTAGGTAGAACTTATGTTCAGTTTTGTCCCTAAGGCAACGTACAAAGTCTGCCAAAATCTGGAAGTTATCCTTGAGTCCCTGTCTGAAATTATTACTTTTGGAACTCCATGTAATCGGAAAACTTCTTGTACAAACCTTTTTGCTAGTATGGGTGAATTATCCATTAAATTACCTACTATAAAATGTGCCACTTTAGTTAACTTGTCTACAACTACAAGTATAACATCATGTTTATTTTGGGACATAGGTAGACCTTGGATAAAATCCATACTTATAACTTGCCACTTATATTCTGGCACGTTGTGAGGATATAATAGTCCTGCTGGATGTAAATGTTCAACCTTTACTTGTTGACATTCCAAGCATTGTGAGACGTAAAGAATCACATCATTTTTCATCTTTTTCTAGAAGTATTGCTTTTTGATGTCGCCATCATCTTTGTTACTCCTGGATGTCCCGAATAGGGAGCATCATGAAATTCTCTCATGACTTTATTTCTGAGTTCTTTACCTTCTGGTACATATATTCTGTTGTTATAACGTAGAATCCCATCTATTTCCACCTTGAAACCATCATACCTTTTGTCCCTTGGATCTTTTTCTAGAGTTGTTTTAACATGATTGTAGTAGGGGTCATTGGTTAACTCATTTTTAACTTCATCTTTGAACTAGGTTCTTAATGTAATTATAGCAGCAATCTACTTTCTGTGACTTAAGGCATCAGCCACCCTATTCTCTTTTCCCTTAATGTAATTTATATCAAAGTCATAATTTTCTAGGAACTCAGCCATCTTCGTTGCCTTGCATTTAGATTCAGCTGTGTAAAAATGTACTTGAGCCCAAGATGATCTATTTTGAGTTCAAAAGGTTTTCCTAGCAAATAGTGCCTCCATACCTGCAGCGCATGAACAATCGCAACAAGCTCAAGATCATGTGGTGCGTAATTTACTTCATGCACCCTCAACTTCCTACTTTCAAAAGCTACCACATGCCCATCTTGTAGTAGTACTCACCCAAACCTTCCCCTGAAGCATCGGTTACCACTAAGAAGTTCCGTTTGGATCCGGAATCTTCAACACCGGAGCACTTGTGAGTCTACCTTTTAACTCATTAAAGGCTTCTTCACACTTATTGTCCCAAACAAATTTCTTACCCTTCTTTTGCAAAGAAGTGATAGGTCCTGCTAACCTAGAGAAGTCCTTTACGAACTTTCGATAGTAGCCTGCTAGACCCATAAAACTTCTCACTTCATGCACATCCTTTGGTGTTGGCCATTCCATGATGGCACTGATCTTGAAGGGTCCACCGAGATTCCTTCTTTACTTAATAAGTGGCCTAAGTATTGTACTTCGTATTGATAGAAAGCACACTTAGATAATTTTCCATATAATTTATGTTTTTTGAGAATTCCCAACACAATCCTTAAATGTTCATCATGTTCTTCCTCATTCTTGGAGTATATTAATATATCATCGAGAAAGATAAGTACAAATTGGTCTAAGTATTCCCTAAACACGTTGTTCATCAAGTTCATGAAAGTGGCAGGTGCATTTGTTAGACCAAAGGGAAAAACTGTAAACTCGTAATGCCCATACCTTGTTCTAAAAGTGGTTTTATGGATATCTTCATCCTTGATTCACAGTTGATGATAACCGGATCTAAGATCAATCTTGGAAAACACTTTTTCACCCCCCATTTGATCAAATAGATCATCGATTGGGGCAAAGCAGGTACCGATTCTTCATTGTTACCTTGTTGAGCATTGTAATCAATACAAAGTCTGAGGGTCCCATCCTTCTTTTTTACGAAGATAACGGTGCACCCCATGGTGATATACTTGGTCTAATCAGACCCAAGGACAACAATTCATGTAATTGAGCTTTCAACTCAACTAATTCAGTTGTTGTCATTCTGTATGGTGCCTTGGAGATTGGTTTGTTGCTGGTTTGACCTCTATTGTGAAGTCAAATTCACGCTTAGGTGGAAGTCGGGCAACTCATTTGGAAACACATCTCTAAATTCCCTTAGGATGGGAAATGCTTCAATTTTAGGCTCAATTTCCTGTCCCGAATTTGTTATTTTTATAGCATATAGATGGCAGCCCTTCCGCTTTGCCTTTTTTAGCTGCATGGCAGAAATCTGCCTAGTGACAAACTCTCTTTTAACACCCTGAACACTTGTTGTTTTTTTGTTGATCATCGCAAGCAAGTTACACTTTTCCCTAAGCAATCCAAGGTTGCATTATGTTGACTTAACCAATTTATACCTATGACAACATCATAGGATCCAAGAGGTGCCACATACAAGTTTAATCTTGTCATGAACTCAGGTAATTCTAGTGGTGCCTCAAACAAACACTGATTCACTCTGTGTACAACATTATTTCCATATTGTATAGTCCAAGTGTGTTCCATGTACCTAGACTCTTATTTTGAGTTTATCAACAACTTTAGATGAAACAAAACATTTTGTTGAACCGGAATCAAATAAAATAGAAACAGGTTCTCCAAAAAGCTTACCTGAAGTTTCTATTGGAGTCGCTTGCTTTTCCGCTTGCTTATTATGGACTGCAACATAAATCTTATGTTGTTGCCCCTCTTTATTTACTACTGTAGTAAATCCCTTCTACTGATTATTCCATTGTCCTCTTTTTGTGGATAGTTGTTAGTGAAATGATCACCACCGCACTTAAAACATCCTCCCAATGGTCCTTTTCTCTCAATCTTATTCTGGCTTGAAACTTGTTCCTTGTTGCCCATTTTTATTATTATTCACAACAGTTCTACCCACTATTCCTCTTTTATTGACAGGCTTGAACTTGTTGTTTCCCTTTTTCCATGTTGGTTTACTTGTGGTTGATGTTTGGAAATTGCTATTTTTCCTTTTGTTTTCCTCTTTAGAGGCATAAATACTTCGTAACTTTAGTTCTTGCTTGATAGCTTTTTCAAACATTGTTTCCATCGAGGTAGGTCCATGAACATCTACCTCACCACCAATACTAGGATTCAATCCCATTATAAATTTTCTCACTCTAAACTTCTCATCCTTTTGATACAAAGGAACATATTTCAACAATCGAGTGAAACGTTCCCAATATTCTGTAACTGAGTACTTTCCTTGAGTTAGATTTTGGAATTCTGCCATCTTTTGGTCAAAGTATAGCTGAGGTAGCCATCTTTGATGGAAGTAGGCCTTGAACTGCTCCCACGTGATCATACCAGAATCAATTCCTAGTTCCATTTTCGGTTATCCCACCAGGAAGATGCTTCACGGGACAATTGGTAGGCTCCCCATACTGCTTTTGTCTCCTCTGAAAAGTCCCTAATCTCAAAATACTTTTCCATTTTAGAGAGCCAATTTTCAGCACCATCCCCAAGAGTTGTACCATCAAATTTAGGTGGGGATATTCTTTTAATGTCCCTTGCTAACTCAAGCAGCCAACCTTGCTTTCTTATTTCCCTTTCATTCAGGTGCTCGGGTTGATCATCATATTGCTCATCACCCTGATTCTCATCCCTACGATCCTCATTCTCTTCACCACCCTGACCTTGTTGTTCTAAGGCAACAACTTGGTTTTGGGTGTCATTCAAAAGGTTGAGGATTTCTTCTAACTTAGCAGTCGTATTATCCGCACGTCATCAATATTTACCCCACTATCACTTGCCATACTAGCTCTTGTTGCCGGCCTAGCCATAGTTTCCTGTTTTATAAAAGAGGATACTTTTATTAGAACGTGTGTCCCATTAATGTCCAAGTGTCTGAGCCTCTGGCTCTGATACCAAAATGTAACGCTCAAAATTACAAGAGCTAAAAAATGAGGATTTTTTTAACACATAAACATAATAACAAATTACACACTTATAATCATACAAATTTATTTAATCAAATTCATTAATCAATTTTTCTCTTTTGATCTATCCGATAACATCCATGTAAGCCATGTGCGGTGAGAAGGGTGTATCTAGATCTCCACGATCTCCCTTCGTCACTACTTCGAGTGACAATGCTTACTAGCATTTTGGCTCAACCTTTTAAAGGTCATGGGAACTATGTGAAAGTCCTTGGGTCTACCACGAAGCTAGTTTCCGACTTCGTATTCTAGTATCCGACCATTTTCTACCTCATGTTCAGTATTTCAACTTCCCATGATCAAAGTTATGAAATTTTTTTTTATTTAATTGGAGGACTAGGTGATCAGACAATGCACAACCATCAATGCATTACTTTGGCCAAAGTTATCCGTCATGTGCAAGTTATGGCTAAACTCAAGACAACACACTAGTCTTATGAGTTTTAAGTCTTCCACCACCTCACAACTATCCCTTTCACAATTATCTAGATCTTTATAGTTTGTTTTTATTTTATTTCCAATTAAACCTATCTTGCAAGAGTTTATATTGAGATAGATGCCAAAGGCCAACTAGGATCTTTATGAGATAAGTACATTTGTTATGTTGAAATGTAACTATATCAACATTCGCATGTACTTATCCCTTAATATGCCTAATGGATCTTTTCATCTATTTACCATCCCATTTAGTCTCTTTTTCCTGATGTTTGATTCTTTAACCTTAAATTACCTTTTACAACGATACTCTTCCATTCTCTATACAACAAGGATTTACAATCTTATCATATTAATACCAAGTTTATCAAAAGGCCGAATTAAATATATATTAAAACATGTATATTTAATTATTCCTTCGATTAGCTACGCCACTAAATAGCTTATTTAATTTAGAAATTAAAGACAATTGATTGTTACAATAATTGCCCAATTATCGCTTCATACATTGATAACTATCAAATAAATGTATTCAACAATTTGTGAAAAGTAAGATTTCACAACTCAAGTATTCATCATTTACTCATATTGAGATATTATTACACACAAAGTAATCATCTCTTTATTAAAATCATATATTACATATGTCGTTAAGGTGAAATATATAACCGGTATAATAATTCTCACATAGTGAGGTTTGAATATTTACAATGGGTCCAAGATCCCAATAATTCAGCCAAAAATTCAAGGATATCATCCTTTCACCAATTGAAATCCAAGTATCTCATTTAGATCCATGCTACGATAAAACTTCACAAGACATGAGTTTCCGCACATCCGAATGTAACGGCTAATGGTCCTGCAAGACTGGAGTAGTGGTATGATGTCAGTTCAAAATGAACTAGCATGAATATTAACTCCATTTTCTGATGCAATTAATTAATAAAATATGAAAGGATATACATGTTGTTTTATCAACAAGCACATGGTAATACAACTGAAAATGTATTACTACCTGGTTTCTATAAAGATACAACTATGGATGCACACAAATAGAACAACCAATTTCTATTTCAGCGATCATGTTTCCCTCTAATCACAAAGGTCAATACATCTGTATTCCAACTTCAATCAATAAGCATTTGACATTTAAAATTTCTACATAACTTCGTAAAAACAATATGATTAAGAAGAGTATTTTTTTAGTCAATGAGCAGCTCTACAAATTAGCACAAATATCACCATATTTACATCACTTTAACATGTTCTATCTAGTAAACAAACAACCCAACCAACAATATAGCAACACCATGGTTACATCATTTAAACATACTCTTTTTAGTAAAAGAACAACTAATAATTTCTTTCATAAGATATCATTATTTTAAACCCAATCATGCCTCCAATTACTCCTTGGTGCATCTCGGTCAAGTTGTCTGGCTTTCATGCCCTTACCAAGACAAGCAATTTCTTTTTCACAGTCTTACAAGAATCCAAGTCATATTGCCAGGCTGGAAGTTACAGGCTAAATGCCATTTTTTTGTAATTATTCACACATAACAAGACACCCTCATTTATACATGAACCGATTTAGTGGTCCATAATAATAAAATTTCTGGAAAATGCAGCCCCATGCAAGAGCTTTGACACCCACAAATTATCATTCAAAAGATCTCAATAAATTAAAAATCAGACCTGCATATAACAACCAAGAAGAAAAATACAAAACCCAACTGGTTGCATACCCATATTGATTGGGTTACCCAAATCGATTCCTTTATGCAAATCGATTTATATACCCAAATCGATTTGTTTACGTAAAAACACACAACCAAATTTTAGTTTAACAAAATGAAAACCCACAAGCACAAATCGATTTTAAACACACAAATTCACAAAATGTTTTCCTTCTTCCTGTACAGGAAAAACCCAACTCTTTTCCTTTTGGGTATAATTTATTATAATGCAGAGAAGGAATTTTTAACCTTTCTTTTACTTTATTTTTGTTGATCAAAACCCAAAACCCCATCTGCGTATTTTTTTGGGTTAGGTTAAAACCACACAAAGAAAACTAAAAAGAATACAAAATCCATCAATTTCCTTTTCATACTTCATCTCCAAACAATTAAATCAAAAGTTGTCCACAATTTCCTTGATTGCCATTAAAAATAGAATGTGTATTTCCTCATTTTTTTACAAATAATGCAGCAGAGAAAGGAGAAGATATTATTCATGCTTAAGTAAACCTAGAATCAACAACCTTCTACTCTTCCCGCTCCAACAAGTTGAATCCTTCTTTCCTCCAAAACTCTCACGCAGGTATTCCAGAAAGGGGAGAATGAAAATAGACGAAGGAAAAATAATAAAAAATATAATGAAAGAACTATAGTTGGGCGGCATATTGAAGAATTTTGGGCTTCCCAATGTTGGTACGTGTTTTAGTGCATGCCGCACACTTGTGCCATGTGAAGGTGTTTCACTTTATGAAACCCATAAATTTCAATAACTAAATAAATTTTTTGGCTTACATGCCAAATCCCTCTATATATATATATATATATATATATATATATATATATATATTAATATTTCATACATTTTTTTACTTTAGTTGTTACCCAACTTAATGGTTAAGTTAAAATTAACCTTCATAATACAAGTCCACATATTTCCAACAATATATTACCATAAAAATTAGTTGAATTTCAGGTTTATATAAAACATTCCAATACGAAAATCACCAAGTCCGTAAATAATAATTTGAATATTCTCATAAAGTTGGCTTGATATAGCATTGTCAAATAAAATAGAGACAATTATCATCGCGGTCATGCAAAAGTCGAACAAAACAAAAGACGACCAAACCGATTAAAATAAAGTAACCGGAATACAAATAACCGAAAGATTCACTATCATTTATGAACCATTTTACCTATGATTAAGGCCTAATCATGTTTTAGGAAGGATCATCAAGGTGGGTGCGGGGTTATTCGTTCCGCAATGTCATGCCCCGCAGCAGAAGCTGTGGGTCATGATACGATGAACCAAATGAATTTTACACCCAATGATGATCTCGTCTAATCCTGTTTAGACTTAACCGTAGTTAATTTAACTATGTTATGCTAGAAAAATTACATAATATTTTTTTGTTAAAGGGAAAGCGTTAAGGACGGTAAGGTTAACCTTAGGTTTCAAATGGTCATCACAAAATTACTTAAATAATATTATTAAATAAAAGAATGGATTTAATCTATGGTTAGGTTTAAAATATTTCATTCAATTAATCCTAAATTAATTTAATACATAGGTTTCTAAGGTCATGCAATAATTAAAATTAAAGTCCATAACTAAACTAGCTCTTTCATTTACACAAAACTAATAATTTAATTCTCCAATATAAAAGTGGGTCTAAATTATTAAGGAAGGGAGTTTATTTAAATTAAATAAAAAAAAAAGCAATAAGTTATTTAACTTTCAAACCACACAAGTGGCCCCATTCAAAAGAAGACCCATGTGATCAAATGATACTTCTCACCAACCCCACCTAACTTTTGTAGGAGACAATTTGGGCCATTGGATGAATCCAATCTAGGCCATTGGATGAAGGAATTTCAAATCAACCCTAAAATCTCTAAGGAAACTTTTATTCATCTCTTTCACCCATTTCATTCATTTTTGGTTTTGCAAGTTAAGGGAAGATGGAAGAGGAGGAAGCCATGGGAGAGGAGGAGAAAACTTGGGATGGATATACACATCCCCAATCTTATTTATTTTATTTTTATATCTCTATTCTACCCTATTCAAGGGATTGTAAATTTTTATTTTGTAAGCATGATTTAAAAATACCATTTGGGTATTTTTCATTTGCCCAAGAGATCTAAATTATTTCGTGTGTTGTTTGTGTGTGTTGTGTGTGTGTAAAATATGTGTGTGTGTGTTGTGTGTGTGTGTGTGTAATGTGTGTGTGTGTGTATAAATATATATATATACTAGATGTAAAAATGTGTATATATATCTATAAATATATATATATATGCATATATATATATATGTGTATATATATATATAAATATATTTATATTAATAAATAATGATACACAAATACACACACAAACTATTTACATTTGACAAAACACACACATATATATATATATATATGTGTGATGTCAAACAATAAATGTGTGTGTGAAGAAAAGAATATATGTATGTTCAAAGTTTATATACATATTTTTTTAGTGTGGTGGGTGGGGCTTGGTGCACCCAAAGACTTTGTAAAAAAATGCAATATATGCCACCCCACCCCATATATATATACATATATGGGTGGAGGGTGGGTGTATACACCACCCATATTGTAACTATCCTATAAAACAAAACACGATATAGGCTAAACAAAATCAAACAAGGCATTTTATTTATATATATTTTCTTTTATAAAAACTTATCTACTATAAAGTTTTCCTACCATATATATCATTATAACAATGTGACTTAAATATTATTACTAATATATATATATTATATATATTATATTATTATTTTATATATCATTTTTTTAAAAATTAAATAAAATTAATATGATCAAATATTCAATTGATAATAGAGTAGTATATTATTATAATAATAATGAAATAATCAAGTTTATATATATATATATATATAAACAATATATATATATAATTTATATAATATGAATTTATAAATAAAAAACATTCTTATGTAATTGTCTTAAAAACAATATGTTATAAGTTATATATATGTAATATGCTTGGTATATAAGGTATAATTTATATATATATAAAAATAATGGTGGTAGGGTCGGTGACCTTGCACCTATGTTCAAATGAGGCATACATCCTCACATGGTTTTGTCTTTAAAAACCATATGTTCACACTGGCTTCTTCAAAAAATATTTGGTATTCCTTTATTTTCTTTAATATATATTACATCTTTATAATAATTATGAGTATTTTCCTAATAGTAATATTAATTATTCCATTATATATATATATATATATATATATATATATATATATATATATATATATATTATATTCAATTGTCGTTTCGTTTAAAATCTTTAAACTATGTTTAATATAATATAAAGGTTCACTAAATAAGTGGTTTAAAAAGAATTTTTAAGTTCTAGGTTTTTTTCAATAAGGAATTTCCATTAGTTTAATTTATGTGGGATTTAAACACCCTCAATTTATATTTAATAGGAAAGTATATTTATAATCTATTTCTCTTATAAATGACATCCATTTTTATTTAATTTATTTAATTAAGGATAAATTAAAGGAGGAATAAAAGAAGCTTTAATTATACAACTCTAAACATTTTAAAAAGGAAAGTGTTTATTTAATCTAACAATTTTAATAACTACTTTCCTTCAACTAGTTTAATAATACATTTATAGTTTAGGTCCTTCAATTTCATCTTTTTTAAGGAAACAAAAATAACCATTCCATTTTTTGCAAAAAGCAAACAATCAAAATACTTGTTTCTTTTAAAAAATGAAGTCTATCAACTTTACAATATTTTTAGAAATAAAAGTATATCACATTTGATATATTGAAAAAACTTAAATTAAATAAATGTATATCCATTTCATCTATATTCAAATCTTCCATTCACCAAGACAATATAAATCTTGATAATTTCTTTTCACAAAACTAACACATTTGAAATTTTAATTTTCTCAATCCACTCTTAAAAGAGTTTACAAGATAAAATGATTTCCAAATAATAACAACTTTCTCACAAACTTACAATTACAATACATCCACTCAAGTGGGAAGTATAGAATTTGAATAATATACAACAAAAGGCTTTCCACAAGGCCAAATTACAAGTTTCAATATGCATGTCTCTCCACAATGGTAGCTCCAAAACTTGCTTTCTTCAAACTTCACAATGGGATCACAAAACAAGGAAGGGGAGTAGGCAACACTCTCCACCCAACCTTAAATCCATTAAGGGGAGAATCCATCCCCTTAATGGCCCCCGAGCCCCAACCAAAGAACCATGAGGGGCATTGAGCAACAATGACAACTTTCAACAAAGTGGCTTCACAACAAACATACATACAAGACATTCAACTCAACCAAGATAACATATCCAACAAGTTTACACATTCACAACAATACAAAGGTTTGAAGATCAAACCAAATAGAGAAAGGTTATGGGAGACCACCTCCTTATGCCTCCCAAGTGAAGTGGGAGTCTTACCCTAAGCCTCCAAGTGCACAAAATAATCACACAAAATCCTTATCTCTCCCTTGCAAGCATGCAACAAAACCATGATTTCCTTTTCACTCCCCATAGGTAAGACTCCCATTCACACTCCCACCAAATGCATGCCTCACAAAACTCCTTTTCCCTCCCCAATGGTCCCATAAACCCTTCTCCCACACCCAACTAAGGCCTACTACCCAACCAACACACAAACATCTTCACAAGACAAAACAAATAATTTTACAAACACAACATTGCATACAAATAAGCAAAATAACATAATGAAAAAGTGGAGAGCCTACCTCTCCATCAAGTTCCAAGAAAATTCCACAAGCCTCTTCAAATCCAAGCCAAACAATTTCCAAGCACTCCAAAAAGCTCCAATTCCAAAAGTGCACAAGAAGAGAAAAGAACAAGTAACCCCCATTCCAACCAAAAATCACCAATAAATAGAAATGGAATGTGAGGATGATGAGGTGGCTCCATGTAGGATGCCACTTCATCATTCCTCCATCCCCACACTCAAGTCAACACACCAAGACCAAGAAAATCAATGCACATGCAAGGACTATGACAACCCACATGGCTCAAAACTTGCACACCATGCTTTCAAGGGACATAATAAATTGGGGTAGAAAGAAAGTGCAATAATTTTCCTTCTTTTACACTCAAAAATGGACAAAAAATTCAAAAATAAGCTTCCCAACCCATAGGTAGGGTTGTTGGGTAAATTTAAGAGGCATGGGACAAGCCTTTCTTGTCCCACAAGCCTCCAAAAATGCCCCCAAAGTCAAAATCTGAATTTTGAAGTTGGGGTGGAGTAAAACACTCACAAATCAACATAAATTTTACTTACACAAGGACTACCAAATCTCATCATAACTATTTGTCACATCCTTAATTTGGTTAACTAAAAATAAGAAGGGTTAAGCTTAATTAACACACATTTACAACATGCTAATAAAGTGACAAAATTTCTAAATTTTAAATACACAAAACATAAATAAAGCACATACAAAAATTAAAGAAAGGGACACAATTCACCCCATGGCCACATATGTGAAGTCACCCCCATGGGAGACCTCCAAACTAAGACATGAAAAACACACACTAAACAACATTACACAAGTTGTCAAATTTGGCCTCGTTGCTCAACACCCAACATCCTTCCGTGGTTGGTCCCCTATCCCCTTCGATGTATGTGATAAAAGTCCGCACACAACAAAATACCTCTCTGGCCTTTCGGTCGTATTAACAACATCGAGACAATATACATATAAAATCAATATTCATCATTTGACATTAGAAATTCTATTATCCATCAATATATCAAAATCTAACCCTAACATCCATGAGATTACAATTCTACTCAAAACATCCCAAAACATAACATAACGTGTCAGTATAAAATCCATATCATGAAAATCAACATATATCAAATTCTAACATCACTATCTAGTGCATCATAATAAAATGTAAACATCATAATGTCAATAGTCCAAATATCAGTGAAATCTATCATCTATTGATCAATGTATCATAATCAAAATGTCTAAATAATTTCAAGATGATATTGTAGCTTGTTGATAAGATTGACTACTTTAATCAACATATGGATGAAAATTTATAATAGAAATATGCATTGTCATAAAATAAAATCCATATCTAGTTCCATTTCTATATACACAACAATTACAATGGCTAGTTACCCATGTATTTTGGTGTGATGGAATGGATACAATAGGAATCTGATAATAATTTTTCTTAATTTTTATAAAAATTGTAAAATAATATATTTCTGTAGGGTCTAAATTGATTTGGGTTTCCTATTCTAAAATATTTCTTGTTTACATGTATTGTTACTTCTGTAAAGATTAAATAATAGTTCATGCATGCAAGAAATGTAAAAAAACTTTTGCAGGTTAACAGAGACAAAGATTTTTGTGGATTATTTGTGCAAGTAGATTGGGAGGAAAAATGTAAAAAGAAATGGGGCATTGTAAGAGGTCAAAGAAAAAGATTCAACTGATCGGTGTTTTTATGTTAAAAATAACAATGTTTTCCAAATGAAAATTACACCTCGCAGCAAAGAAGTAGCTCAAACGATTTCTGGGTCTTTTTCTACACAATATAAGATTTCCAGTCATTTTGAATCGCTCATTTTTGTTGAGAAACAACCAAGATATTGCAGTTTGAATGCACGTTGCTAAAAAAATAACATGTTGAAGACTATTTTTTTCTTTAAAAAAATAATCTTATGATGCATGCAAGTAATCTTCTAATACTCCTCATTTTCAAGCACTGATTTATTCCATGTTGCCCTCTATGTCTCGATTTTTAAAAATTTTCTAAAACTCATTTTCCCAACTTTTGGAACCACCAAAATTCCTCTGATAATAAGTAGTCAATGTTAATCCTTCTCATGACTGTAGAAAAATATTGGCTCAACCAATATATGCTAATTGAAATGCCAACATAACATTTATATTCAGGGATCATACCCACAACCTATCACAATAAACCATCCATTCCCAATAAATGAAAAATTCCTCGAACCATCTCATTTCCCATAATAGTTTACCATTGTTTCTCAACTTCTTATTTGTCATGTACACCTGACTCTTCAAAGAAACAATTATAGCCAAAGTTTTCTCCTATGCCAAACCATACCTCAGACAAATGAAGTTTTTTGATATTTTTGTTATCTAATACATTAATATTTGTATTTCATTTGCTCATAATTTGGTGACATCATAAGCTTCTAAGCAGTTGTTTTGTTTAAAGCAAGTTCATCACTTTATGAAGCACTCATCATATGAGGATTACAAGGGCCAATTGATTCTCTTTAAAAGAATACATTTATTTTAATGGTTGTATATTGTTCTCTAGATCACAAAGGTTACATTTTTAAGGAGAAGTTGAAGATTGTAATAAGTTTTCTAAGATGGTTGGATGTTGCATAAACTTTGGAAGATTGCTTCCTAATTTTCCATCATGTTGACATTTCTAAAAGGATAGTGATTGGTTAGAAAATGAGTTTCTTGGTGACCAATTAATAAAAATAAAACACAAAAAAATTAAAAAAATTACACTTCAAAGTCTTTCTTGGATCCATATGACTGCTTTTATTATGCCGACTTGGTTGATGAAATGATTTCTTTCTTGAAAAGTTCTATGTTGCATAGGCCTTGATTTCATCTCTATTTGTTTTTTCATTATGAGATGGAAATCACGGTTATACAACATGATGAAAGCAAGGATAACTACATGAGTATGGTATGGTAACTTCTATTTTTCTATTCTTGAATATTGTTATTTGTTGTTTTAATTACAAATAGATTCACTTCTCGAAAGCTTACAAAAGAAAAAGAAAGAGAGAAATTTGTCAAGATCTACATGTGTTGATCAAGTCAAGTAATAAAGCAAATGATGCAGATGATGTCTTTCTAGTTTACAACAATTGGGATCTATAAGTTGCTCAATAAAAAAATAGTTTGCATGAGGGCATGCACAAAGCTAAGTGTGGGGGAGACTCACTCTCTTCCAAATATTTTGAAGAATGCATGAGAAAACAAAGAGCTAAGTGTGGGGAAAAAATCTCTCTACATTATCTAAGAAAAACCTCATGAGAGCATGAATAAAAAAGAAGTAAAAATTTTACTTCTAGAATCTAAATTTTCTATTATCATGAAAAAGGAGAAGATAATTTGACAAAATATTGACAAAATCATATTCTACAGGAAGATCAGTAGCTTGCATGAGGGCATGCAAGAAGTTAAGTGTGGGGAAATGATGAGACCAAAATATGTCTCATTATATCACCAAATAACACTCTTATTCTCTCTCTTAAAATAAAGCTTTCAAGTGAATTTAGATGTAGTTTTAATAATGATGATGACATATTTAAGGTAGAATATAGGATTTATTTTACCATCTCTTTAAAATCTATTTGCAATCTAATTGTTGTTATTTCCTTATATTTCTTTTAAAGTTGGAATGCAATAGTGTGTAGAAAATAGGTCATAAGCAACTCTACTCCAAGTTCATAAATTGTAGCTACCAAAAGTCTTCACGTAGCTACTAAAAGGCCTAGTTGTTCATAGATTGTTACTAGATTTCTGCTATGGAAATTCTTCACGTAGCTACGAAAACACCCAACTAGTGAAATTCTTTTGGTTTGTTCCAAATTAATGTAAAGGAGCACACGAACTATTCATCCCACTCTTTTCTTCCACGTCATCAACAAAGAATACAAATATAAACATGTCGCAATCCAAATTCATGCATGCATGTGGCGTTCAAGAAGAATTCAAAGTCATAGACTTAGCACTCCTCCATTTTCTCTCCATGTTTCAAGGATGAGAAAATGGTGGAATAGTATTAGGAATGTTGAATAAGTACTCTCCCACTTTGTGTTCCTAGATTAAAGGGATAAGTTGTAGAAATATTCTCCACGATAAGTGGGAGTTTTTTTTAATTAATAAACACTTTTGACCGGAGCTATGAACCAGAGGGTTAGGACCCCACCAATACAAACAGAAAAAACAAACATGAACACAAGCGAAGAGGCCTAATAAAAGCCAGAAAAGACGAAAGAAAATAACCAACGACGCAGGAAACCCGAGAACGACCAACGACTCACCAAAAATGAAAACCGAGACATCCTTCCAGGGGCAGACCCGAACGGGAAACTCCAAAGAAAAGAACATCACGCCTCTCAAGCAAGCCACCCAGAACAGGGAACATGTGAAAGAGGCAAAGGAAACGAACAAAACCAAGAAGCCACCAAGGGACCAAACCAGGAAGAAGGCATCGCCAATAGCTTTGGCAAAGGCCGAAACACCGAAACCCAAAGCAAAGACCGCTGACAAAACACAAAAATACCAAGGGTAAACCCTACCAATGCACACCAAGAAACAAAGAGCCATATCCCCAAATCAAATAGCCCAACAACTCCAAAAGACCCCTCCACCACAACGAAGCATCTCAAACACTCGCATTGAGGACCCCAAGCCCTACAGAACCAAAATACCTCAAACACTAAAGCCGAAGATCCTGTGAAGTCCCCACCCTAACAAAGGAGGGCCGAACCAATTGGGGAGCATTAAAAATTGAGGGTTTCTTCCTAATACGATGCTTGGGGAACTAAACAGGATGATCTCTGGTTAGGAAGAAAAGAAAGAAAGAAACATGCCCCCAACTAGGCATGCCAATTGAGCCCTCTCCCTTCATCCCATCAAATTCCTTCCTCGAGTTAAAAATAACAGTGGGGAAAGATGAGGGAGAAAAGTTCCCGAGCCAACCATTCCTTGGAAACACGATTGATCATAACTGAGTCGCAACTCACAACAAAACCCGACAAAGTGGGGCCACCAGAGGACGCAGGAATGGAAAAGGCTAGGCATGGCTATGTGGTAGGGGCAAAAATGTTTCCGCCACTACCCTCGAAACCTCAACCTCAAGAATAACTCCAAAACCTATAAAACCTCTTCAGACGAGGGATCCTCAATCAACTCTTCATGCGACCGATGGAAACATGAATAAAAATTGACGAACGTTGACACGAGATCCTCGACTGGAAAAGGTTTAAACGTAACATAACCCGAGACTGCTCCTGAGAGATAAGAAAGTCTTCACATCCTGGCTAAGGAGATATCCAGCGAGCCCAAAAGCTTCCTCAAAAAGTCCTTTTTCGAGACCAACCTCGAGCGGATTAGAGCGAAGCAACAACCCATCCAAGCAAAGTGCTTCGGCAGACAATGGAAAAGAGAATCTAGCTAAGCCACCACACTATAGTTCTTCGCTAGCTCCCCACGCATGCATAGCTCCATGAACTCTACAAGCCTTCATGGCTTCTTCAATCCAAAACCCTAGCACAACCTGCCGCTCCATTGACTCCTACCTCCCCAACCAAAAATCACTCGTAAACATTTATTATTTAGCAATCACATATATATTATCCACACATAATAATAATAAAAAGTAAACAAATACTATGACAAATTTCATGAGCACATAACAATGGGGAAGTATTGATTTGAAGTGTTCTACCCACGATAAGTGGGTTGTTGTTGTAGTCAAGTTTGTTTAGTATTTATTGCTTTGAATAAATCCACCCAAGAATAGGTAGTTAGTTCTTGGTGTGTGGACCAAGTAAATGAATAATAATGTCTATATATACCTCTTCCATATATTTGGAAAGGGGGCATATTTTGTAAATCAGTTTTGAATCAATACAAGTGGAGTTTTAAAAGTTAATTGTAGTTGTTTAGAATCGAAGAAGGAAGAAAATGGCAGAACCACTCTTCCCAAAGGGGAAGATTTTTCTATTATTTCCTAACATAGTTTATTTACTATTTATTTCAAGAATTTAGTTGTTGTGTGTTTCCTTTTCATGCATGTTTAATTTCGTATGTTTTCTTAGGAAGAATTATTGTTGAATAAGATTTTCTTTCTCCTTTTACATACAACTTTAGACACCCCTTGGTTATAATGACACCAACTTGTCTATGAGTTGGTTAAATGATTGTTAATACAACAACCCATCAATACACTTGCAGCAGAATTAGGGCAACATTTGACATTGTTGAGGGTATCAAGAAATACCAAGCACAAACCCATATCAAAGTGGTAGTGAGACCAGCTATTCCGCATAATAACAAAAGTTGGCAAGTGTTCAAAAGTGATCAAAAATCATTAATTTTCTTCAAAAAGAGGTTGAGTTATCTTTGAGAAATCAAGATAAACTAGAAAATCAGTATGGAGATCAAGTAGTCCAACTAAGAACAAACAAGCTACCAAAAGGGCTAGTGACTCTAGAATAAATCTTCAATCCTAATGTATAGTTTAGGAAAGAGAAGGCCAATATCATGGTGAAAGGTGAAGACTCAAAACCTATTTCAGTTGGAGAGGGAAAGGTATTCCAAATTGACAAGGTGAGTACTCACCAAGAAAACCGTGTTTTCATATAACTTTGTCAAGATTTTTCGGATATCTTTTCTCGGAGCTATGAAGATTTGAAGGGTTTTAATACAAGTTTAGCCCAACACACTATCGATCCGGATCCAAAATCTAAACCCATTAGGAAGAAGCAAAGGCTAGTGAGTCCTCACATCGATCCTCTCATGAAGAAGGAATTGAACAAGATAATTGAAGCAAGTATCATTTTCCCGATCAAGCACTCAAGCTAGGTTACAAACCTTGTGCTAGTTAGAAAAGGAAATGGAGAAATCAGATTGTGTGTGGATTTCCAAGACTTGAATAGAGCTTCTCTCAAAGATCACTATCCACTCCCTTCCATGGAGAAAATCTTGTAAGTAGTAGCTAGTTCGAGAGATTTTCATTTCTAGATGGATACTGGGATACAATCAAATCATGGTGAAGGATGAAGATCAATTCAAGACATCTTTTACCACAAAATGGGGCACATATGCTTATAGGAAGATGTCATTTGGATTGTCAAATTTCGGAGCTATGTTTTAAAGAGCAATGGATATCTCGCTTAAGGGACTGATTAACAAGATGGTTATTGTGTACCTAGATGACATAACTGTATTTTCAAGAATGCAATTGATCATCTTTCTCATCTTAGACAATTGTTTGAGAGATGCGAGATAGTTTGAGTTTCCTAAATCTAAAGAAGTGTATATTCCTAGCACATGAGGGTAAGCTCTTGGGTCACATTATTTCAAAAGAAGGATTGACTATTGAACCAAAAAGAGTCAAAGCCATTATGGCGTTGCCACTGCCTAGTCATAAGAAATATGTTCAAAGCTTCTTGGGGAGGATAAATTTTGTGAGAAGGTTTGTGCCTAATTTTTCCAATCTCATCAAGCCACTGACAATGATGTTAAAGAACGAGGGCATGGCCTTTAAATTGATAACAAAGGGAAAAGAGAGTTTTGAGGCTATCAAACAAGAAATATCACAAGCTCCAACTCTCATCAATCCAAATTTCTTGAAGGACTTCATCCTCTATGCTTTTAGTGGCTCAGACACAATATATGCAATCTTGATGCAACTGAACAAGGAAGGATCTGAGTAGCCTATTGATTTCTTCAATCAGAGCCTAGAGGATTATGAGGTGAGGTACTCTTTCATTGAGAATCATGTCCTTGTTGTTATAAGGAGTTTAAAGAAATTCAGACACTTGGTCTCCAACAACAAAATCCACTTGCTAGTATCACATGCTGGAGTAAAATATTTCCTACTGAACAAGGACTTAAATGAGAAAAGAGTTGGTTGGATTACCCGTGTCATGGAGTATGACATAGGACTCAAGTGACCAAACTAGTGAGGGACAAAGGCTTGTGTGAGAAGTTGGATTCAAATCAACATGCAAAATCAAAGGATGAAGAAGGAGTTGTTCTAGTGCTCCAAGATGATCAAGAATAAGTAGTTGATGGTATGCCCACTCCTTGTTGGACCAAGATATGATCAAATTCCTTCAAATAGGTTTATACCCTCAAGGATTAAGCAAAAGCTAAAAGGAGGTATTTTAGACTATAATCCATTCCATATGTTCTTATTGATGGTATCTTGTTCAAGAAAGATGTGAATGGAGTTCTCTTGAGGTGTGTCCCAACAAATCAGATTGAGAAAGTGTTGCATGAGTTCCATGACGGAGAATTTGGAGGTCATTTTCTCCACGAGTAACATCCCTCAAAATCATGAAGGCTGGTTACTATTGGCCCACAATGTTTATTGATTGTTATGCATGGATTAAGAAGTGCAAGAAATGTGCATTTTTCACAAGTAAATAAAAGCTAATAGCACTACCACTCCACCAAATCTCAGTTGATCAACCATTCATGTAGTGGGGATTGGATTTCATTGGGGTCATCAATCTAAACTTAAGCCAAGGCCACAAGTGGATTCTTACCACCAGACTATTTCACCAAGTGGACTAAAGTAGTAGCACTCAAGGAGGAAAATGAGTCCATCATACCGAATTTTATACGAAGGAATTGTAACAAATTTGGTGTCCCATCCACTATCATATCAAATAATTCTCTAGCATTCCTTGGCACCAAAATCTCTTAGTGGGATGTCAAGAATGGGATTTATTTGAGCACTTCATCTAGCTATTACCCCCAGGGTAATGGAAAAGATGAGTCCACAAACAAGAATCTCTTAAGGATCATTAGAAGAAATTTGAATGAGAATCAAATGACATGGCATACCAAACTAAAATCAGCCTTGTGGGCTAACAAAATTACACCCAAAAGGTCTACCGATAGCTCTCCCTACAAGTTAGTCTATGGAAAGGAAACTAGGTCGCACATACCTCTTGAATTTCCAAAGACCGGAGCTTCTTAAGTAGCTGGAGTTATCTCGAGTTTGAGCTCATGGAAGATAGATCCATAGAACTCATAGAGTTGGAGGAGCTAAGAGATCAAGAAGTGAAAACTATGGAAAATGATCAAGCCTTGATCAAGAAGTCTTTTAACAAGAAAGCTAAAGCCGAAGCTTCCAAGAGGGAGATTTGGTTCTAAAGTGGGATGGTGACAGGGCTAAACCAGGTAAACATTCAAAATTTGATGCTATATGGAGTGGTCCCTACATGATATCAGCTCAAGAGTAAGCAATGCTTTCTAACTATCTAATCTGGATGGAGAAGAACTACAAATTCCATTTAAAGGAATCTACCCGAAGCATTGTCATTGGAGTAAAATCTCATCCTTGTACATATTAATTTAGATTTCTAATTCTAAGTGCTTTTAGCACACTTTTGTGTTGTTAGATTAGGTTCCCCTTGCCCTAAGTGTTTTGCACTTGTTCTATTGCTTCTAGATGGCCTCTTTGCATAATTCATCATGTTTTAGGAAAAAGGTGTTGTAGGAAGAAGTTCAAAGTAGGAAACAACCGCAATCCCCAAGAAGTTTCAAATGTAGAGCAACTAAAATCAAATTTAGAGAAGTTTCGTTTCTCATCTTCTTGCCTCTCAGATCAGTTGCATTCTCATCATCTAAAGTGCCTCATCTTTTATCAGAAAATTAGTTTTAAGTGGCAACTTGATGTGTTTTAAATGGCATATTGCATGACACTTTGCATGTTCTTATTCCTAGCAGAAATCCCCATCAATTTATTCAAGGTTCTCTTGGGTTTTGAGTAGAAGATCAACCTCAAATCATATTTTCACATTCATTGGATCTTGTTCAATTGAAAATCTCATGATATTGTGAGAAACTCATGTGGTTTGATTAGCTTTAGCTTCTAAAGCAGTTAGTGTTCCAGCGGAGTTCGGGATTGAAAAAAATTCATATTTCAGGAGCGGGTTGTAGGAAAGAAGAAGGTGAGTTTCAAAATTCAACAATTTTCCACTCACATAAAACCTCCTTCAAAATATTTTCTTATGGAAAGATGAAAAATTCGAGCAATAATAGTTAGCTCCGAGGTCCAAAAAACAAATACTTCAAATGGATTCGGGGGGCAAAGTTTTAAGTTTAGATTAGCTCATGTTATCGGGTTGACTTTATGTCCAATGGATATTACAAGGCCATCGATCACTTCACCGATAGGCAGAAACCCCTGGAGTCGCCAAAAATGTTATCCATTTTTATCCCTTTTTGTAGAAATGGAGAACTTCATATCATGGACTGGAGAGCGTTAATTGAAGTTCAATGGAGAGATGGTGAAGGAACAAGCTCTGGGGCCCACACTTAGTTGGGAAAATGGATAAAATGGGTAAAATTGAGAAAATTATTTTTTAAAGTGTCCCACTTTGCATCCCTATGGATTCCCGGTTCAGAAAGAGTCCAATAACTTTGAGAAAGTTTGGAAAATTTTTAAAAATCGAAAAAATGGAAAAGGGAGTCAAAATTGCCTCGACGGTGAGTTGTTTAGGCGAGTTGGAACATCTCACCGAGTTATGGCATGTAGTAGTGTGGTAGGTCGGAGGTTGGAGTTATAAAGAATGCGAACCGACCAAAGGAGTCATGGAAGGGCTCGTCGAGTTAGTTAGCGAGTCTTGTGGGTTGGCCATCGGGGAATCAATGCGGCCACATTGGATGTTATGGGCCCGAGCAACACAATAGATACATGGGGTCGAGGGACCCGAGTTCCTCGAGTGGCTGAAATCGCGCAATGCATCGGGGCGAGTAGTAGTAGGTTTTTTGTGCGGTCGCGGGATGGTCGTCGGGAATCAATGTGGTGCATCGGGTGATGTGGGCCGAGTGATACAACATGTACATGGGTCAAGGGGCTTGAGTTCCCGAGTGGTCTAAATTTCCACAATGCATCGGGGCGAGTCACATGGGTTTGTTGTGCGGCCGCGTGATGGTTTTGGGAACACCTACTTCCCACGAGTGGATCGAAGTCGTAATACATTGGTGTCGGGTGTGTTTGTGTGTTGAACTTGGTGAGGTCGGGCCTCAGGGGCCGAGGTGGAACAAGTTTTGGTGAGCAAGATGCGGTCGAGTGAGGAGTAAAGGGAACAATGTTCCCCGTGGAACAAGATTCCTCGTGGGGAGATGGTGCCCGTAGGCATAAGGAGAGCCGATGAGTGAAAGGGAGGAGGATGCACAAGGTGACGGCTCACCGACAAGCAAAATGACATGGTGGAAGGCATAAAGTAAGGCAAGAGCCCGATGCCAAGTTTTAGAGCTACATGCGGGATGACAGGGGTAAGGCACGAGCCAGTGTGGCGAAATGGGGCAACAAGCTAACAAGGACTCTAGGCCACATCACCAAGCTTTCCCCCAACATTGTTTTAGTAAATTTTGATTTTTGAGGCCCACATTTCTAATACCATCACTCATTAAACTATTGAACATGGAAATAAATGTATAGTTGGGGGAAAATGAAAATAAGCATCTACACTCCAAAAATTAAATGCCTGTGCCCGAGAGTCAAAGTGTATGAGCCAAAAAGTGACCCAAATTCAAATGATCATAACTTCCTCAATACTCAACCAAATTGGACAAAATTATACTCGTTGGAATTTTTATTTCATCCTCTTCACTCAAAAAATAAATAAATTGGAGGTTTGGTGGGGAAGGTGGGCCAAAAATGAGGAAATCTCTCCAGATTCAAATGATCACTTCTATGTGGGTAAAAATGCATTAATGAAGCATGGGAGGCCATTTTCTTCTACAACAAGCTACATGTGAGGGATGGGTTTTTTCGGGGTTTCTTCATGATGTTTTGCAGCCCATCAATGCTCTTTATTAGTGATTGAATGCAGATTTTGGGATTCTTCTTCTATCTCTCTCTTTCTTATATATATGTAAATGGAGGGCTCATTTTAAAGTGGTTGGATATTTTTCTATTTGCTCCTCCCATTCTATAGCTTGTTGCAAGTGCTTGTAAGCTTCAACCCTTCCATTTTGGGGATTTTACAAGAACTACATGCATCTCGTATCTCATTGAATGGACTGTGTCACATTTTGGAAGCAATAAAATCAAATTTGTGGTTATTGTTCAATCCTTGTTAGTGTTATTACATTCTCTGACCTCTGCTTGCATTCAAAGGTATTTTGTGCATCTTCTAATTTCTTGCAAGCTTAAAAATGGTTGTGTTTAATTGGAACTATGTTATGAATGTGTGTTTATAGACTGTGGTGTTCCACATACCCTCTCTATCTCCATTTCTGCACATTTCCATTTATTAGAGAGTGTCCCAATCACCCTTCTCTTGGTGTTATCACCTCTTTAGTGTAGGATTTCTTCATTTTATGTATTTTCCTCTCTCCCTAGTCCCTTAGAATCATAAAATAAGATTAGATAAGTGTATTTCTACCATTAGGAGTAGTTGTAACATTATTTTAGGAAGAGGAACTTGCCTTCTCTAGAGGTTCATCTCAAGTAGCAGGTCCCACAACTTTAGAGATGGTCCCATGTTACCCAATTACATTGATTTCCTATTCATTCCACATATAAGTAAATCATAGGGTGATATAATTTGGTGATAATAGTCCTTATGTATTTTGAGATGGCCTCAAGTTAGGTGTCACTTCTTGTTGCATTATCCTTGATTATTCTCCAAGTAATTCATTTACCCATGAAAAAGGCTTAGCAAGTGTGTAAATGAAACTAGGCATCTTAGGTGCTTGGTAAGGGACCAAAGCATGATCGAGATGAGTTGATTCAAGTGCTTAGCAGGAACACTGGATCTACTAGATGATTAGGATACTGAGAAGGATCAATATCACTCGGTTCAAGTTATTTCGTAGGGTGTTCTTCAACCTTGGACCTCTTACAGACCTCCACAAAAGGAGATACTTCAACATCATCAACTTTTGTCCTCTTTCTCTTTCCCGAATGAGATGAACTTGCATCCTCATCAGAGACCTTGTGAGATGAAGTGAGAGGAGATTGCCTAGGAAATGCAAGTGTTTCACCACCTTCAATGCTTGAAACCCTATTATTTTTGTACCATTTCTTGGTCCTCTGAATTATAGTCATGGTTCTTTCAACATCCTTGTCTTCAAATCCTCCAGGTCTAGATGTGCCACATCACTATCTCCCACATTTGGGTACTCGATGGCCAAAATGGATATTGGCTCAAATCCAATGTACTTGATAGGGAGGGAATGGAGATATGGATATATGTGTGAAATTTGGACTTGATCTAGATACTTACTATTTTTAGTAAGCCACACCCCACCCTTAGATTCTATTTTTAGACAATTTTCCCAATTTTAGATTTTTTCCAATTTGCTAAGTTTTGGACTTGAGGAATTACACAGAGGTCTTAAAATTATTATTTTTATTTTTGGTTTTCAACACTTACTATTTTTAGAATGGATCTAGTGTCAACTTACTAAAATATAAGTGTGCCTTCTGAGTTTCGGATTGAGCTGAAATCAGTTTTATTAGATTAGGTTTTTTATTGTGATCTCATGCTCCAAATTTTAGGTGTTTTCAATCACAGAACTCCTAGGATCTAAAAGATTTTTTTTTCTAGAATCTTCATGTGGCTTCTATAAAAATGTATAAAGCATCAATGGGAACAAGGTTTGTTTCATCTCCAAGGTGTTCGGAAAGGAAGTTTTAGGAAAAGTTTCATGGCAAATGGAGCTAGGATTTGAGAGCTATGAGCAAAAATGTGTTTTCATCAATGGAGGGTTTTAAAAATTTGGGCAAAATAACAACATACCAGCAACAATGGGGGTGTTAAAACATGAAAAATGAGTTGAAAATGGATAAGTATGAATATTATACTCACCCCTCCTTCACAAACCTAGCTAACTCACTTTTGACCCACCTTGTTTAACCCGGGTTAGAGGAGACTTCAAGGAGGGGTTAAAAATTACTAAATGGGTCTCAAACCCCCTCATGTCCCTTACCACATTTAGTAAGGGAAAAAGGGGACAAAGGGATATCATGGGTGTAAAATGCGCCATGGGGTCTACCATCATGAGAAAGGGGCCAGAAATGAAAGAGAGTGAATGGATAACATGACCTAGGCATCAAGTTGCAAGTTGTAAGTGACACAACCTTCTCCTCCTCCTTGGTGGTGCATTATAGTGTCCCCATGTCCCTTTAGAAAAGGGACAAAGGGACATGAGCATGCAAAAAGTGCACCAAGGGTCATCTCAACATGAGAAAGGGTCCAAGTCTTTAAGTGAGTTGAAAACACATCTCTAACACCTAAAGTTGTCTTTTAAGTGACACAACCTCCTCCTCCTTGGTGGAACACTCTTATGTGTCCAATGTACCTTTTGAATTTTTTCAAAGGGAAAAAGGGACATCATGGGTCTCCAAGTGTGCATTTTCCACTTTTGGAAGTTGGGTGTCACCATTGTGTTAGTTAAAAAGCCTTCTTGCCTCGAGAGCTTCCCTTGGTGTTTCTTAGGCCAACCTTATATCATTTTGAGTGGAAAACACACAAGGAATCCAATTCCACCATTTTAAGGACATGATTATTCTTTCTCTTTTAAATGTATGCCATTTTTCAATTCTAGTCACGGGTGATTCCCAAAGGTCAAACTGCCACCGAAGAAAAATATGCCTTTTTGTCCAACTCAACCTATGGAAAATGTAGAGGTAAAATTTTATCCACTTTTGTCTTTAAATCATATTCTAAATATCGTTTGAACTCTCATAATCTTCAATTGAATCTTCACCATGATAAAATGTCTTTATCTACAATGTCGAGCCAATATCTATAAATATTTTCCTCGTAATCCTTGTAACATTTTGCACAATGAAGTAGAAACTATTAGATTTCCAATGAGTATATGATTGTTTTCCAAATCCTGTCGAGCCTTCTGATATGTCTAGAACAAGCCAACTAATTTTTCACCGCTTTCATTTCCTTATACCATGCTACAAATAGCCCAGTATTACATAACTTGTTCCTAAACCTGATTTTTCTTCCTAAACTTCCTCGGATGATTGCATATATCTTCCACACACTTCTTGGATGCTTTAACTTTTCCTGTATGTTCCCAGAGGGTGCTTACTAGGTGCAAAAAGGCCAAAATAGCCCTTTTGGAGCCTCCAGAAGCACTTATCTTCTCCTAGATCTAAATATATTCATGAATCAGATTGAATAAGATCCCTTGCACATGAAACACACTTGAAAATCACATTAGCACATTCCTCCTGGCCATTATGAGGGTAACACAATAACTGAGTTGGCCGGAGGACATGTTTACATTGACTGGGAGAGGGATTTTCAAATGAGGATTAGGTTGTCATGATTTTTTTAATTTTTCATGTTACACATTTTGCATGACAATAGATACTTAGACTTTGTGTTGAATTTCTATGTATGTGGGAATTTTTTCCATATATGTGCAGTTCAAAGTTGTGAAGACTTTGTGCTTCCATTCTCATTCTCTCTGCATTTGTTATTGTATTATGATATTTATGTGTGAGATAGGTTTTATTGTGTTTATGTTTGAGATATCGCAATAGTCCCTGTGTCTACCCTGTTGTGGGTCTCTCACTTTCTGTCCCTCTCCTTCTTATTTTTTTTCTCATTTTCCTCCTTTATGCTTTCTATTTAAAAGTACAAAAATATAAAAAACACCATCATGCAAGGGAATTCCCTCTCAAGCACAAAGGAACATCACCTTGTCAATAAATGATCTTCCCTAACTATTACAAATTTTATGTCACTTCCATGGGAAAATAAAAAACACACGCAAAATGAAAAAACTTCCCATGCTAATATGACACACAACTTTGTATCGAATACACTTTACATTCATGATTTTGTTGATCAATGTTTACACCCTAATAAAATATGTGTTATAGGAATGCACACTAATAAAGAGGATGTAAGGGTTTGTAATAGGGGAATAATATGATCATTTAACTTCTAACATTAACCATTCACAATCGAACAATTCTTTCATACTTGTAATGGTTGATAAATGATAAGTAACCACTCAAATACACAAGAGGAGAAAGAAACCTAGTTATATAAGTCAAAATAGGAGAATCTAGATGTGTAAAATAGTGAAACAAGTACATTAGAGACTAGAAGTGCTTTGATGTTGATTCTAAAATTAGAAATTGAGTAGGGGCATAACAACATAACTATTATTAGACTGATTCAAACTAGAATTGTATGGTCCTAACTTGAATTTTATGGTTTTGGACCCTTAAGTAGTCTTTCTATAAAATGACCGTTATTATATGGCACCCTTCTCACACAACTTAAGGATGACATATAATCACCCTCGTAGTAGAATCCCGATTGCTAAACCAATCCAAGTGTTCCACTTCATGCCCTCATTGTGGGATAAAGCCTCATGTAGTTCTCCTATGTCTTTGCACAAGTGTGAGAAACTAACGAACCCCTGGGGTACCCTCATGTCTCTTGACACCAAGATAGTGGAGCTAACTATATAGTATAAAATTGTACCTAGTACAATAGTAATATAATGTGGTGTGCCTCACTACATGACCTAACCCTTTGTTCTTGAAACCCTTGAACAATGCTTGGAGTAACTTTTCTCTTGCTAATACATGGCTTTATGACCTTTTCATGCTTGGAAATGGAGGAAACTATAATATTTGACATGGTTGAGTGCTTCATACATGTACTAGGAGCCACTCTAATTGATGTGCATCTGATTTGGGTAGATTTAGGAAACCCTTGAGTGCTTTTGGAATGATATTTTCAATGATATCTTGAAAAGTGCTAAGTGAGTTATAAAGTGATAATGAATTGCTTATATAACCTTCATGTAGGTGAAATATTCTAATAAGGTTGACCTAGGAAGATGAAACAACCCAAAAAAATCAAATTAAGAACAAAGTTAGAGAACTTGAAGAGCTAGGACCATACAGGTTGGCCAATACTAGACCCTACATCTTGACCCATTTATATGGTCTTGGACAAAGGAGAAAAGTAAAAAAATGAAGTTTGGACATGAAGTACAAAAGTTTTTTACTACTTTGATTAGATAATATTTCTAGAATTGGCAACAAACAGAGTGTAGAGATAATCAAGTCACAAAAGAGCTAGAGAGATGAACTGATTGGATTACTTAATGTGAGCATTTGTCTTAGCAAGGAGCACAATTAAACTTGGCATTGCAAAAGGATAAGTTACCAAATTTTAGTGTCTACAATCAACATTTTATACATAAAGTTTTGATTGATAGTAATGCTCCACATAATATGTGCACTCTTAAGATATTGCACTCTCTCATACATACTAAGAATTAAATCATACTTGATCTTAAGACACACATAGGGCATATTGTTCTCCCTCTCATAATTGGCTCTACTACCATTTCTATTTCATTCTTGGTGGCATCTTCTTTTAGCTTATGTGACACGAGTCTAGGTTGATCATGGCTTCACACTTCCATGGATATACATATATTTCTTTATTAATGTGTTCAATTCATTCACAATAAACGAGTGGTTAAAATTAGGGGTATTCCATTTAAGGACCCATGTACCTTGCATCTTGGCTTGATACATATGGTTACTACTCCTTAGTACAATGCATCTACATCTCGTCCTTCTAATTCTCACTAGTGATACATATGGTTACTACTCTTAGTGGTTGGGGTGAAGTGCAATCCATACACTACCTACATCAACAATACTCCAGAAGAGGCCTTAAATTACACATAGTTCTCCACCTATCATGTGATATCTAAATGAATAAAACTAAATTTTACAATTTGATCACTGACAATGTAACACTTGGTTGGCATGCTTAGCTCGACTTGGATCGAATGGTCTCTAACATGAGAAGCATGACTCTAAAACTTGGTTGAGTGTGCTTAAGACCTATTTAGGGATACTCCTAGAGTGTGTTGTTACTTTTAAGAATTTAGGAAAGCTCATAGTGCTTTTGGAATGATTTGAACTTGAGAGAGATAGGTAAGTATCAAAAGAGTAAATGAGTGCATTTTTACTTACTTATATATGGGTTCATAGGTATAATTTTACATTAAGGCTATCCATAAGGAATGTATCAACCCACATAAAGATATCAAACTGATAAAGTGACCTGTAGGGTGGTGGGGATAAATCGCAATTTTAGACCAAACCGTAGAACATTTTGGTCCCTATTTAGAATTCATATACTATTAAGGAGTGAGGTGCTAGAAACTTATGGGCATGACACTTGGAGGTGATATATTGCCTTAAAATGATGTAAGAAATACTATGGATGATTAAATAATGCAATTGAGGAAAGTAAGACACGCATGACACCAAGGATAAGCAATTAAGGTCAAAATGTGTGTGCAAGTCATGATCTAGGATAAAGCCAATATTGTCATTGCTAAGTGATAAGTTACCAAAACTAGGTGTCTACATTATCA